>VMKM01000460.1:0-334993 GCA_008360985.2 Macquaria ambigua | reverse complement strand
AAAGTAGGGGCCAAAGGAAAAGTTAGTGAAATTCTGACTGCCATCCAAACTGTCCACATGGGAGCACTGGCAGGAGACGCCATCAGTGCAGTGCTCAGCCTCTCCAGCAAGTTCTTCTCAAACCTTCATGAACAGCTGAACATATTTAAAAAAGAAAAAGGTTTGTCAGAGAAAGTGAAGGTAAATGAGCTGTCTGCTTCAGACACTGAGATGCTGAAAGAATTCAAGCAGGATTTAGCCGACACCATCGGTGCTTTATTGGCTAATGCTTTGGTAGAAGTGTTCCACCAGAAGTTCTCCAGTCACTGTGTTTCTCGTGTTCAAAGCCATGTAAATGGCATCATTCGCGGTCATGTAAGAACTGGCTTAAAGAGTGACAGAACAGAGGAAAAGCTCAGAGCTGGACAGAACAACAGATACATCGCATACATGCCAGGAGACCCAAATTCAGAACATCAACTTGCAGGAGAGGCAGGTAAACACTCACAGTCACATGCTGAAAAGATCAGGAACCCCATGACTGCAGGCACCATTCTTGATATCAGAGTCCTGTCAGAGACCACTGGCACTAAGGTTGTCATCCTAACACAGGACAGCTGTGGCAAACTTATCAAAATGCAGGAGCTGAGCCCAGGTACTGAACCCGCCAGTCAAACTGTGACACTGATCTACAGACCCAAGAGTGCCCAATACCCAGACGGCCATTATGATGTGCACATCAATAACCAGACAGTGAGTATAGACAGCAAGGGCAAGAGCTGCCTGTTTCATGCTTTGGCACGAGGCATGAAACCAAAGGCCAGTGAAGAAGAGATCGCTCTGGAAGCAGACCGCCTCAGATCTGTGGAGGCCGACACTCTCCTCAGACACCCGGGCCAATGGGAGCCTTTCATCAAGCGCAAGGATTGGACTGAAGCAATCAGAGGAGGGGACTGGTACATGGCAGAGGGAGCTGCAGGAAAAAGAAAACATGAAGAAATCATAGAAGAAACCATAGAAGCACTTAAGAAAGATGTTGGAAAAATAGAACTATACAAAGAATGGAAAAAATATGCATGATCAAAACGATCCACACAGGAACCAAGTCTCCAACCTCCTGCAATGGAAAAGGTAACATCACATTTAATATGATACTAATAAAGACGTGTACAGCATTCATATGAGTGTTTATGGTATTAGAATAGTTAATAAAGGGGCGGGAGGTACATGGAGTAGAGCCACATGTTTAAAGTGCAGTTGTGCATCCCGTGTACAAGTTCTGACCAAGAAGTGCAAGAATCACTATTGTCCCCCTCCCACCCCGCCCCCAGCAGCCCACCTACCAGTGCTGTAAAACACAACTCAAGCACGTCTGTCTTTGGATTAAACAAATAAATTAAGCCAATGGGAAAAACAGAGGATGAGCTGATTGAACTCTTCAGTCTCGTCACTCTCTGGTGGCCTCTCTTGGCTGGCCGGGCACCTGCAGTTAATGAACTGAACACTTTACTCCAACATCATTGGAAACATGTGATTGGTGCCTTATCTGCACTGTCTAAAATCATAAATGCTCATTGCCACAGAGGAGTTGTGTGCAGCCACTTCCTCCTCCTGAAAATATATTTATATTTACTGAAAAGGTACACGTTAAGAGACACTCTTACACTGTATACTTTGCATTATGGTGAGCAGCTGACCAGAGTGGATTTGTGTTTTCTTCACAGTGTATTGACATCTGAGAACATGACTGATGAACAAGTACAATGAAAACTACGGAGATCTTCCACCTCCCTGATGATCATCAAGAGACCTGTCTGTATACGTATCATTGCTTTTCCTTTTGGTTTAATTCACAATAACTTAATTTTACTACAGAAACAATCCTAACTGCTTGTTCTGTCTCATGGAAGTTATAAGGAAAATTAAGTCAAGTTTTATTTGCCTTCCATATATTCAGTTTATATCTTACAAGTTCCAGATTTATATTTTATGATTTTTCTGATATACGCATGTTCTCTTATATTCATTAGTAGTAGACTCAACTCATATTCAGCATTGCTTTTTAATATTCATGGTTACATTGTTGATTTTAGCATTGTAAGTTTTTATCTCTTAATCATTTAAATGCTTAAATAATCAAGATGCTTACCCATTAATGTGTCCACCTATTAATGTGTTAATTTACTCAAGTCTACACACATATACTCGTTTTTATTCTGCATTTTTGTATTTCATGTAGACATTTATACACATCTTTATAGTTTAAGTTTGTAGTTTTAGGTTAAGCATATAATTATTTTTAGATTGTACATTATACTCTTTATAAAATCATTTTCATATCTTCAGACTATATTCTTAGTAAGTTTCCTGCAGCCCCTTAAAACATTTTTCTGAAGAAACCTGAAGGGACTTTCTGCTCCTTTCTAAAAGGTTGTTGACTGCAGACTTTCTGTTAGTTTCCAGAAGGTTTCAGAAGCAGGATGTAAAGTATGAAGCAGTTTACTTCGTTACCAAAAACTGAGCACTGCACTGAGCAACAGGAGGACTTAAACAGGGAGGGTTTCTGTATAAAAGGCAGATGCAGCTGAGGATTTCTTTTTTAATCTTTTCATGGGGACTCTTTGCTGTGTGATGTGTGTGATTATTGCCTGTTTTTGTCTTTTTATCTGGTTGTTCTTTCATTTCTTTTTATAATTCTTTTGGAAGTTTTGTGTAATTCATTCTTTAACTCTGTAGAAAAAAAGAGAAAAATATTGTTAATCCCTAAATAAAGAAAGTTACATTTTTGTGAAGAAGACTCCTCCTTTTCTTCTGTTCTTCATGACCCTCTCAGCCAGGCTTGGTCCTCCCCGTCGCCTTCAGGTGAGCCCCCTCCACATGATGGCTAGAGGTTAACCCCAATCAGGTCTAGATTTGGAACACTAGATGCTAGGGGTTCTATAGGCGTTCCTTAGGGTTCTGTTAGGAACAGGGCTGGGTTACGCAAGGAACCGTTAGAGTATTTATTTTGGGTGACTGACTATCAGGCTGTCCCTGACAGCGAGGCCGCTCCCTGGCGTATACCAGAAACAGAGGAAGGCTACAAGAGGGAAGTCTCAACCGTTCTGTTATGTGCCCACCTAAGGTTCAGGTAAGGGAAGGAGAGAAACCCCATAGTAGGTTTATCTCCAGCGCTGCCTACACTTAGAAGGGATCGTTACCTTTGGGTTCAGGCCGCTGCTTCGTCAAGGCCCAACAGTCCTGGTGCAGAAAGCCGCCCTGAGAGCTCTGCAGCCTGAATAAGAGTCTCAGTTAAAGATGGATAAGAAAGCTCTGTCCTCATGAAGGGGAGGTTTGGTTTTTCACTGTTTAAAAGTGGATTACATCTCCACTACAAACCCTGTCAGGTTTCCTAGCAAAGACTGAAGCAAAGCAGTCATTACAGTTCATTCACTCAGGTCATGTGACCATTTTAGACATGTCATCATTTTCAGACACACATGGCACATTTTTAGCCTAGTTACCAGCCTGAAGCTCACCGTTTTACATTTAGCTGGAGAGGACTGGTAGGCTTTTGATGTGGACGGTCCAACCACAGTCGGGTAGGATATCTGCCAATGATGGGTCGTATAGACGATGACAGCCAATAACAATGCTCGCTGTAGAAGCAGATTAAAAAGTAAAGAATCTGGCTGCCCATCAGCAATGCACTCACAACAAGAGATTTCACACGGCCTCGTCAAGACCAGTATCTGCTGAGAGACCAGGCTCATTTTGACAAGACTTCTAGACAATGTCATTACAGCCACAATGATGCCAGCTTTGATGAGCTCATATTGTAGTTCATACTGCTTTAGGCAAAGATGTGTACGTGGGCTGAGGCAGGCTGTAACCAGGAGAGTTTCCACAGGAAAACAGGATACAGTTCCGGGAGTGGGCGAGTCTCAGGGAAGCTGGCGAGTAGGGCTGGAGTAGATGATCCTGCAGACAAGAAAAGCAGTTAGAAAGGGTTGAAATCAAACGACACTAAGAAAGCACTAGGTAACTTAGAGTGGCTGGGAGTTTACTACCGCACGGGTGGAGATGGACTGGATTGCTGGAGTTCTTAAGCTGTGGAGTTGATGAGCTGATGGAGAACAGGTGCGTGTTTGCTTCTGAGCTGGAGATCAGTGATTGGTGGAATTGAGAGCGGAGCCGACAACTGAGCAGAGAGAAATAGGGAGATCCCGCCCACAGACAAGCACACAGACTGACATGACAGACCTGACAGACAGAGGGAGACAATGGAAACACCAGGGAAGGGAAAACACAGGGAAAACACTAGGAAACACTAGAGGTGGAGGGAGCATCCATGACAGATGTAGGGGTTATATGGCTTTATGGATACCAAAATATGTAACAATAATTCATAACCTCAAAGAGGCACCAAAATTATAAAGTGTAACACATTAATTGGTACAAAAAGATGAAGTGGAGTGATGACACTCACTTCAGGCTATCAGGAGTAAACAGTGTTTACATTAAAGAATTTAATTTTCATTAAACTCACCTTGTGGCACCACCCTTAAAGAAGAGAAAATGATAGCCAATGCATTAATAAATCTGTCAGTCTCATAAATCAAATATACTAAACCATTCATTTGGAACTCTGATTAATAATTAAATGAATAATTACAACCAAAATAACCATATCAATACTCTAGTAAAGGTTGAAGGGTTTTAGAGATCTGAATAATAGAGGTTGGCAGAATTCACTCTTGTACAACATTAAATTAAATTAAACCAGAATGTATATTCACAAGCATTTATTTAACAAATAATAAAAAACACACAACAAGTTATCTAACTAATATGTACTTAACTATACAAAAAGGTGTGTGTGTGTGTGTGTGTGTGTGTGTGTGTGTGTGTGTGTGTTTGTGTGTGTGTGTGTGTGTGTTTCTTTGTTCTGTGTGTGCACGGACAAGAACACACCAGGTTAGGCCAGAAACCAAAAAGCATGTGAAGCGGGAGCTTTAAATTCCCTCTCCGTGTGTGTGGAGGCCAAATCCAAATGTACGTGTATGTGATCAGTGCAGGATAACAGTACCAGGTTATGAAAGAGGATGGTTGGTTACTGATGTAACCAGTTCTATGAGTGCGCGTGTAAAGCATAACTAGCAATAACCTAACAATGAAATAGATCACAACAATACAGCTCAGTGAATACAAACACAAATCAATACATGGAAAGTTACAGTACATTGATAAAGTTTAACAGTCCTGTGCTTAGCCGTGTAGCGCTGCTATGCTAGCTGTATGCCCTGTTAGTTACCAGTTCGTGAAGCTTGGTGTGCTGCTGTGTTAGCTGGCTGAGCGACTCTTTTCACTGTTTGACTCTTGAATGACTCTCTTGTTGTTAGTTTAGTTCCAGCAGAAACACAACTTCCTAACAGCCAACTCTTTCCTCCATGTTACTGTTAGTGGGGGGGCAGTGTCCGTCTTCTCTGTGGACTAAAACACTACATGCTTTGTCTGGATCAGTGAGAGCTTCAAAGACCTTTGTTAGTCATTCCCACCGGTACAGAGTCCAAACCCGGTTCTTTCAGTCACCTAGAGAAGAAGAAACACACATCCGGGTCACACTGAGTCCAGCGCTACGTTTCTTTAGTAGTCCCACTTCCCCTCAGCCCTTGGTATTACTTAACAGCACAGGTCGCACGGAGGTCACGTGGAGAGCAGAGGGAAGGTGTGGGGGAGTAAATGGGACGCACCTGTCCTTGAATAATGTGAGCCCAAACTACATGGATCAAGCTCCAGGTGTAGCTTAGAACTAGATCATCAGAAACACCTGCACACTCATCTCAGTGAGGTGAAGGCTTCTACTGCAGGTAGCTGCAACATGTGGACACTTAATGACCTGCATTCTGACTGAGACATTTCTGATTGTGATCTGTATCATGATGATCAGAACTATTATTGCTGCGGGTTTATGAGATCTTACAAAACAGCAGTTTTTCCATGTGTTTACAGGTAATGTTGGGAATAAAGAAATCTCAAGCTGAACAACTATCTAAATAAATATTAACTGTAATTAGTCACATGACATTTTTCAATAAAATATCAAGCTATTGTCTGGCAATGTTGTAATAATCCCACTCTGACAACGAGGAACAATCTCTGACAGTATTGTCACACTTAGGTTAGTCTGTAATATGCACCCAGGTGAGGAGCTGTTGACCCCCTTTATACCTTGGCTCGGCCCCCCCATCTGTGCTGCTGTGGCCTCTGTTCTCAAGACAAAGGGCTCAACCGCTAACATCCCTGTGAGAAGTCTCTCTCTTCAAGTCTAACACCTGGCCAGCTGTTATTCTCTCTGCTAAGGTTACACTGTGACAGATTCAGCACAATCAAACATAAAGCAAATCAACAAGACTACATGTGCAGAGAAAGTATTCAAACACGATCATATGTGTAGTGTGTGTACCCCCCCCCCCCACACACACACACACACACTATCAATGAGATTTTCTTAAGTAACTATCTGCTCACTAGGCGAGTGAACCTACACACACCTGTAAGATATATCAGAAAAATCAAAACTTAAAAAGTAATTTCTTCTGTAACTTTCATACAGATGAAAGTGAGGTCATTAACTAACTCTGACACATTTACACTGATGTGTAAACTGACATGTTGATTCATGTGCACTGTCCCTGTAAATAAATAGATTTTACGTTCATCACTGCCACCTAACCATGGATGTATTTTCTTGCACCAAATGCATGACTGCAATGCATTGTGGGTGGAGTGACCATCGTTGTTAGCTCGCTCCCTCAGCTCTCCGAGGGTCCATCTCACTAAGTTCAGTTTGTCAGACAAGTGGAACGACACTTATGATGGCGGCAGGGATTCAACGAGGGCGTGTTGAATTACTCTTTTCATGTATTTGTACTCAAACATTCATATGACAGTTTGATGACACAGAACTCTCATCACTGTTTGATCACTTCCCATCCACTTGAAGCCATCTGTGAAGACCATCAAGGTATGACCAGCGGGGGTAGACTCTGTACTCCAGGACAGGTTTAAAGACACAGATTGGAGCACAGAGAGACAGATCATCACATACCCTAATCAGAAGCCATAGATGAACAGGGAAGTGCGGATTCTACTGAGGGCACGCAACAAAGCCTTCAGATCAGGTGACGCACAGGCCTACAGTACATCCAGGGCGGACCTGAAGAGGGGCATCAAGAAGGCCAAGCATGACCACAAGCTGAAGGTGGAGGAACACTTTGTCAATTCTGACCCCGACGCATGTGGGAGGGCATTCAGGCCATCACCGATTACAAGCCCAGCAACTCCACACCAACAGCCATGAATGTGTCCTTCCTCAACGAGCTGAATGACTTTTATGCTCGTTTCGACAAGGACAACAAGGACAAGACCGTTAAGACCAAGCCCTTGAATGACCACCAGACCCTTACACTCTCCTCCATAGACGTCCATAATGCACTGAGCCGAATTAACACACGTAAGGCTGCTGGCCCTGACGGCATTCCTGGATGTGTGCTCAGAGCTTGTGCTGAGCAGCTTACAGAGGTCTTCACAGGCATCTTCAACCTGTCTCTCGCCCAAGCAGCAGTACCAGCGTGCTTCAAGACCGCTTCTATAGTGCTAGTGCCGAAACACTCCTCTCCGACGTGCCTGAATGACTACCGCCCTGTTGCACTAACACCCATTGTGATGAAGTGCTTTGAGCGACTGGTCCTGGCACACCTCAAGAAATGTCTGCCCCCCACACTAGACCCACACCAATTTGCCTACCGAAGCAACAGGAGTACAGAGGATGCTGTATCCACAGCGCTGCACTGTGTACTCTCACACCTGGACAACAAGAACACATATGCTGTTTGTTGACTTCAGCTCAGCATTCAACACAGTCATTCCCTCCAAGTTAATCACAAAACTTGAGGATCTTGGAATCAATACCTCCCTCTGCAATTGGATCATGGACTTTCTGACCAACAGACCCCAGCATGTTAGGTCAGGCCTCAACTGCTCCACCACCATCACACTCAACACTGGCGCACCTCAGGGCTATGTGCTGAGCCCTTCCTCTACTCCCTCCTCACCCATGACTGCAGGCCTATGTATGGATCCAACTCCATCATAAAGTTTGCAGACGACACCACGGTGATCGGACTCATCAGTGACAATGATGAGTCTGACTACAGGGCAGAGGTAAAGCACCTAGCTGCATGGTGCGCTGACAATAACCTGCTCCTGAACACCAGCAAAACCAAGGAGCTTATCGTGGACACGATAAAAGGGGGACACTCATGACTCCATCCATATCAACGGCATGGCTGTTGAACGTGAATTCCTGGGGACCCACATCTCAGAGAACCTGTCCTGGTCAACCAACACCTCCAGCCTGGTCAAGAAGGCCCATCAGCGCCTCTTCTTTTTGAGGACACTGAAGAAGAACCACCTGTCTGCTGACATCCTGGGTAACTTCTCCTGCAATTGAGGACGTCCACAAGAAGAGATGTCTTCGCCGGGCACGCAGCATTCTTAAGGACTCCTCTCATCCTGCCAACAGACTCTTCCAGCTCCTCCCCTCCAGAAGGCGCTTCAGGAGCCTTCGGACAAAAACCAGCAGGTTTAGGAACAGCTTCTTCCCCACAGCTGTCACCCTACTGAACTCAGTCCCCTGCTGAAGCTTCCCTTCCCATCCACACTACACCATGGCTGTACCATTCATATCATTCATTGCACATGTACATGCTTACATTGTTATAGTCATTGTTAGAGTCTGTTCACAGTGCTTTTCTTTCACTACTGTTTATACATTCATAGCACACTGTATATCTGTTCACTACGCGTCTGTATATCTGTACATACATATATTTATATTATATGCACATATAGCACATCTGTATATTTGTCCATATTACATCTGTATAATTGCTCTTCTGTATAGTAATATAGAACATCTGTAAATCTGCCACACTTCATCGGTATATTGCTCTTCTGTAAACTAATGCTAATTTTATTCCCACCTTTTACACTGCCCTTATCTGTACATAACTGCTCACATAACTTATTTGTACATAATCTGCACATGACTATTTGCACTTTTTACTATTGCACTTGCTGCTCTCTGCACTTCTGATTAGATGCTAAACTGTATTTCGTTACTCTGTATTTATACATGTGTAATGACAATAAAGTTGAATCTAATCATCTAATCATCTGATCAATCAATACTTTGATTTTGGAGTGAAACATGAAATCAATCAAACAGCTCAACGACAGCTGTGTGTCAAATGAAGCACTGATAAGAAGAAGAACTAATACTGTTCCTGCTTTAGAGTCATTGCAGGTCAATTATTGAATGTTGTCATGTTGAATCCGTCCCAGCTGTTGCGTCTCTGATGATCTGCTGTGCTTGTTTTCAGTGAGATGAGATGAGAAGATGAACTTGTTTTCTACATAGACAGATTCTGTCTCATCAAATCAGTCCATCAGTCATTCAAAAGGAAACTCACTTTGGCGGCCGCACAAAGTCACATTACCTTTTTATTTCCATGAAGCAGAGCAGTAACGTCCTCCCATCAGCTCCATGACGCCATCTAGTGGACTGTCTCTGCCTCACACCGCTGTCTGACTGCAGCTTTCTGCTCTCATTCTTCCTGACCGCTGACCAATGAGAACAAGCAGCATCTTCTCTGTCCAATAACAAAGCACTATTAATCCATGTATTGATGAAAGTGATGAGTCCATTAGTAGTTCCCAGAGTTCACAGTCATGTTTTCTAACTGCTTCTTTAGACTGAGCAACAGTCCAACAAGCCAGAGGGATTCAACTGACACTGATATGAATCAGAGAGAAGCAGCCAATCAGTGGAGACACAGCTGATATTTGGCATTTTTCCAGGAGAAATGATGGAAAGGATGAATGAGTGATGATGAGTTTTCAGTTGTCAATGCTGATCAATGATGGGACTGATGCTTTCAGCTCTCCTCTCAGTGTTTCCTCTACAGATGGAGGTAGAACGTCTCTGGGAGCTGATGTGGATGTGAATTCAGCAGCAGCTGCCAAGGTAACATGATTGATTTTGGATTATTGGATATAGTAGACCTGGAAAAAGAGGAACATTTTAAAGGTTGAAGAGCTTTTCAAAGTAAGTCAAATAGAAGAGAAAAGTGAGGTCATCCCCAAAGAAAGGCAAAGAAAAAGCAACATGAAGTGTCTTCCTCTAGTCTTCAAACCACCCAGAAGACTAAAGAGCATTGTGACTGTCATTTCTTAGATATGACGCTGCAACTCAAAGTGCCAATAACCAGCTGAATGTATTTAGTATTGAGGTGAATGAGCTGTTTGAATACAGAGCAAATATTTGAAAGAAACAGTTGTACTGTAACTGTGTGTCAGGTATCTGTTGGTTAGTTTCAGTCGATCTCTCTGTCTCTTTGTTGAAGCAGTTTGTCAAATGTTGTCATGAGTTTACAGACGTTCTTCCTCATCTGTTCCTCTTCTTCTTCAGTGTTCCTGCAGGTTGGACTTTGTGGAGCTCTATCAGGGTCTCCAGCTGCTGTGAAAACTCTCCCATCAGAGCGCTGACTGACAGACCTTCTGTAACACTGACACCAGCTGCTGAATGACAGACCTTCTGTAACACTGACACCTGCTGCTGACTGACAAACCTTCTGTAACACTGACACCAGCTGCTGAATGACAGACCTTCTGTAACACTGACACCTGCTGCTGACTGACAGCACTACAGCTCAGACTGGCTTTCTGACCTTTCTGGATTTGGATTTGAAGGTATGAGGATGTGACGGCTGTTGATCAGGTGAACAGACTCCAGCAGCGTCTGTCGGTGCCTGCAGACGAAGGTAGAACGTCTCTTTAACTCATCTGGACTTTAACAGGTGAGAGCCCTGAAAGGTAACATGACACACCTTTGCTGAAGAAACTCTGCTGTCATTGGTTATATTTTGGAGCTACATAATCTACTTGTAGATGAGAGCAGTGATTCATTCTTTCAACACTGGTATTTACTGTTTGTACATCTGAATATTCATGAATTCATTCATTATTTATTCTGTGACTTTTTGGCCAAAATTTCATGTTGAGTTCAGTGGATTGAATCAGCAGCAGATTTGACTCTGAGCTGACTTCACTGCTGAGGTCTGAGGGAGCGTCAGAACTGGTCTGACAGCCTGAAGACTTTTTACTCTGACTGAAACTTGATCAGCTGTTTATTCTCTGACTACACACACAACAGTGAATCAAAGAACACCTGCGGTTTGTGTCTTTACCTGCAGACAAGTTAGGAGGCGGGGCTTGTGTTGTATTCCCTGGGTTTGATTTGTCAGGTTGGTGTTAGCATGCTAACATGCTAAACTAAGATGGTGAACATAGTAAACATTATACCTGCTTAACATGTTAGCGTTGTCACTGTGAGCATGTTAGCATACTAATGTTAGCATTTTTCTCATAGCACCGCTATGTGAGCACTGCTGTACAAAGCTGCTAGCATGGCTGTAGACACTTGGTATGGTTCTTATTGTATCCATTGCACAGACTGGAAACAGGAAGACATTTTGTTCACCGCAGAGCTGACTTATGTTGTCCTCTGTGGAACACTGGACGCTTTCTTAAGCTAACATCTAAGAACTGTTGTTTTATTCACTTTGAGATGTGTTCACCTTAAAGTTGTGGTTTCAGGTGGAGCAGCTGTCAGTGTGGTGCAAAAAGAACAACCTGGTACTACACACTACCAAGACTAAGGAGCTGATCATAGGTCCTTTAACTCAGAAATGGCTCTCTTTAATTGAAACTTCAAAATTACATTAAGTCCAGCCCACAGAGCAGCAGCAGGAGCTCTAACTGCCAAGATGGCGGCGCGTGAACAACTCGAGGCTCAGCGTCTCTCCAGACTTTGCAAATTAGCGGTGTTTTATCTGCTCCTTACTGGACCGTTCATTCAGTACAGTACTGCTTTAACATCTTACAGCAGGCAGGAGCTCTTGGACATTGGATTACACAACCCTGACAGTTTTTTCACCAATCTTCGACTCATCCCGGAGATCTCCAGAACACCGGAGGCTGCTCACTCTTCCCGGCCGGGCGGAAGTGCTCGCAGACGGCGTCGAGACCGTAAACAACGGCGGGGTAAGCGCGGAGGACTACGAGCTAAGCTAAAGCTAACACCGCATCGGCTCCCTTTACCCAGCATTTTCCTCGCTAATGTCCGGTCTCTGGCGAATAAAATGGACGAACTACGACTCTGCATCACCAACAATAAACGGATTATGGACTCCAACGTCATGATTTTCACAGAGACATGGCTAAACAGCAGTTTTCCGGACGGTGCTATTGAGTTAGCAGGACGCCACACTCACCGTGCAGATAGGACTGCAGATGACTCCGGTAAAACCAGAGGCGGAGGATTGTGCATTTATATAAACAAAGCTTGGTGCACAGACTCTGTTATCACCGAGAGACACTGTTCACCTAATGTGGAGTTTCTCATGGTTAAATGTAGACCTTATTATCTCCCAAGAGAACTCACGTCAGTTATAGTTACTGCTGTATACACACCACCAGATGCTAATGCTAAGCTTGCAATGAAAGAACTACATGCAGCCACTAGCAAACAGCAGATAACACACCCAGAGGCTGCTTTTATTTTTGTGGGTGACTTTAATCACTCCAACCTGAAGACAGTACTCCCCAGATTTCATCAACATGTTTCCTGCCACACTAGAGGAAACAAGACCCTGGACCATGTTTACTCCAACATAGCTGGAGCTTACAAAGCTACACCCCTCCCCCACATAGGACAGTCAGACCACCTATCTCTGTTTCTCTCCCCTAAGTACTCACCACTTATCCAACGTGTGAAACCCACAGTGAGGACAATAAAAGTGTGGCCAGAGGGGACTGACTCTGCGCTGCAGGAGCGGTTCAAACACACAGACTGGAACATGTTTGCCACTCAGGCAACCTGTCACTCCCACACAGACATTGAGAGCTATGCTTCCTCTGTACTGGACTACATCTCCATCACCATAGACAGTGTCACCACCCAGAAGCAGATCACCATGTACCCAAATCAGAAACCCTGGATGAACAGGGATGTCCGTCTACTGCTGAAGGCCCGCAACATCGCCTTCAGATCAGGAGATGTACAAGCCTACAGTACAGACAGGGCTGACCTGAAATGGGGCATCAAGAAGGCCAAGCACTGCTACAAACGGAAGGTTGAGGAGCACTTCTCCAACTCCAACCCCCGACGTATTTGGCAAGGCATTCAGGTCATCAGTGACTACAAGCCCAACCACCCCTCCCTCCCATCCTCTGATATCTCCTTTCTCAACGAGCTCAACAATTTTTACGCTCGTTTTGACAAGGACAACCAGGAGCCTGCATCCAAGACAGAGCTGACTGCCCCAGTGATGTCAGAGCAGTGCTGAGCAGGATCAACGCACGCAAAGCTGCTGGCCCCGATGGCATCCCTGGCCGTGTGCTCAGAGCATGTGCTGGGGAGCTGGCGGGGGTCCTGACGGACTTATTCAACATATCCTTGGCCCATGCAGTTGTGCCGACCTGTTTCAAGACCACTTCTATCGTACCAGTACCAAAACACTCCACTCCAACATGTCTCAACAACTACCGCCCAGTAGCACTCACCCCCATCATCACAAAGTGTTTGGAGCAGCTGGTTCTGGCACATCTCAAATCTTGTCTTCCCCCCACCCTGGACCCCCACCAATTTGCCTACCACGTGAATAGGAGCACAGAAGATGCATAGCGCTGCACTCTGTCCTCTCACACCTGGACAATGTCAACACATATGCCAGAATGCTGTTCATAGACTTCAGTTCAGCATTTAACACTGTCATCCCCTCCAAATTAATCACAACACTGACAGATCTGGGCATCAGTGCTCCTATTTGCAACTGGTTGTTGGACTTTCTGACCAACAGGCCTCAACGTGTTCGGTCAGACCACCACTACTCCTCCACCCTCACCCTAAACACTGGCGTACCACAAGGCTGTGTGATGAGTCCGTTCCTCTACTCCCTCTTCACTCACGACTGCAGACCTGTACATGGCTCTAACACCATCATCAAGTTTGCGGATGACACCACAGTGATTGGCCTCATCAAGGACAACGATGAATCAGCCTACAGAGAGGAGGTGGACCGCCTGGCTGTGTGGTGCGATGAGAACAACCTGTTGCTCAATACCAATAAGACCAAGGAACTCATCGTGGACTTTAGAAGGAATGCTGACACACACCCACCCATCCATATCAACGGTGCGGCAGTGGAGCGTGTGACCAGCTTCAAATTCTTGGGGATCCACATCTCGCAGGACCTCACCTGGTTGACTAACTGCTCCTACCTGGTTAAGAAGGCTCACCAGCGCCTCTTTTTTCTGAGGACTCTTAAGAAAAACCACCTCTCTTCAGACATCCTGGTGAACTTTTACCGTTGCACCATCGAGAGCATCCTAACCCACTGCATTATAGTTTGGTATGGGAATTGCTCTGTCTCGGACCGGAAGGCGCTGCAGAGGGTGGTGAAAACTGCCCAGCGCATCTCTGGAGCCTCACTTCCTGCTATTGAGGACATCTACAGGAAGCGTTGTCTTAGGAGAGCAAAGAACATCAGAAAAGACTCCGGCCACCCAGCACACAAACTGTTTGCCCTCCTGCCCTCTGGGAGGCGCTATAGGAGTCTCCGGACCAAAACCACCAGGTTCAGGAACAGCTTTTTCCCCATCAGCTGTCTCCCTGCTGAACTCTGCCCCCTGACGTCTCCCCCCAACACACACACACACACACACACTTACCAACCCCCTTGGACCAAACTTGAATGACATCACTGCACTATTAAGTACTTTTTAATCTGCTTGCACTAAATAATACCATTGCACAACTGTACATTCAAACCGCACATTCTGCACTTTATGTATACTTTCTGTATATACTGTAAATATTCATATACCCTGTATATTTATATTCATTATGTTATTCTACTGCTTATGCACTTCTGGTTAGATGCTATCTGCATTTCGTTGCCTTGTACCTGTGACATGTGCAATGACAATAAAGTTGAATCTAATCTAATCTAATCTAACTGACCAGACTCTGCACACAAATATTACAAACTACAAACACAGCTTCTGTGTCGGCCAATCAGAACTCATTAGTGTTACAGTTTTCCTTCAGGTTGATAATACTGCCTGACTTTAACAGGGAGCTACGATGACGCCAGAGGACCTTTTGAAAACTCTGGAGGATTTAAGAGACGAGGAATTCAAGGTGTTCAAATGGTATCTGCAGAAGCCTAACATCCTGGAAGGCTACAAACCCATCAAAGCGTCCAAGCTGGAGAACGCAGAAAGGTGGAAGACAGTGGATCTGATGGTGAACACCTATGAACTTCATGGAGCTCTGAAGGTGACCAAGAAGGTTTTAGAGAAGATACCCAGGAATGATCTGGTGCAGAGTCTGTCAGGCACCAGCTCAAGACCAGAAGGTCAGTCACACCTTCTTTTATTTGTATTTTCAGGTAAAAAGAGTGGGTTGACACGGACGACAGCATACTTGTAAAGGAACAGAGTCTCTCAGTTCGGAAGCTCATTGCATTCACCAAAGAGTAAAACTGGAGGCCTGATCTTGTTATTATGAGAAAAGCTTTCAGTTATCATTCATTGCTGTTTGAGAGGACAGAGGTGTGATGGCACTACCTGATCTCATTCTCTTTTATTGACTCCTGGTTTGAGACACTGGGAGATATTAATGTCACTGAGTAATGTGGATGATTTATTATTAGTGTGATATTCTGTGCAGTGAGTAAATAACCAACAAGATGTCCTGATGACATAATGCAGCTGGTGAGGTTGATATGTTGATGGATTTGAAATAAAGCAGTAGTTTCCTGCAGGTTGTTGTCAGGGAGTTTATGTATTACATACTAAGAGTATGTATATATATATATATATATATATATATATATATATATATATATATATATATATATATACACGGCCCATCTCATATTACAAACACTTGCTTCAGTCAAACCTCCAGGATAAGTTTATGTGTGCACAAGAGGGGTGGGCACAGAAGAAGGATAAGCAGCATCTGGATGATATCTACACAGAGCTGTACATCACAGCTGGAGGTGACGTAAACATCAACACACAGCATGAGGTCAGGCAGATTGAAGCTGTGGTGGTGAAGCCAGCAGAAACAGAGAAACCAATTAAACCTATTGACATGTTCAAATCCCCCTCTGGAAGATATAAACCCATAAGAACAGTGCTGACCAATGGAATCGCAGGAATTGGAAAAACATTTCTTGTGCACAAGTTTGTGCTGGACTTGGCTGAAGGAAGAGCTAATCAAGATGTGCATCTCATTTTCCCCTACACCTTCCGCCAGCTGAATTTATGGAAGGAAGAAAAATTGTGTTTGGCAAAGCTAATTCATCAGTGTATCAGGGAGACCAGAGACATCAAGGAAGAAGCTCTTAATCACATCTTTACAACTCTGCAGTCATCAGGAAACACCAACTATGACAGAAGTAAATTCAAACTTCTGTTTGTTTCGATGGGCTGGATGAGAGCCGCCTTAAACTAGGCAGCTCTACCAGTGAAAATCAGGCAGTTAACTTTGATGTTACAAAGTCCACCTTAGTGCATGTGCTGCTGACAAACCTGATCAGGGGGAATCTGCTTCCTTCTGCTCGCCTCTGGATAACAACACAACCTGCAGCAGCCAATCAGATCCATTCTGATTTCGTTGACATGGTGACAGAGGTCAGAGGGTTCACTGACCCACAGAAGGAGGAGTACTTTAGGAAGAGATTCAGAGATGAGGACCAGGCCAGCAGAATCATCTCCCACATCAAGACATCACGAAGCCTCCACATCATGTGCCACATCCCAGTCTTCTGCTGGATCACTGCTACAGTTCTGGATGACGTGATGAAGACCAGAAAGGGAGGAGAGCTTCCCAAGACCCTGACTGAGATGTATGGAGAATTCCTGGTTCATCAGACAAACCAGAGGAATGAAAACAAGTGCATTCAGTACATTAAGTCATGAGCAAAACTAACTTTCCACCAGCTGGAAAAGAGCAACCTGATCTTCTACGAGAAATATCTAAAAGAGAGTGGCATTGATGTCAGTGGGGCCTCAGTGGACTCAGGAGTGTTCACACAGATCTTTAAAGAGGAACGTGGAAAGAGGAAGAATGACAAGATGTTTAGCTTCGTCCATCTGAGTGTGCAGGAGTTTCTGGCTGCTTTTTATGTGCAGATGTCTCTCATTAACCACAACAAGAACGTCATGTCTGAGCCAAGCAAAACATATACGACAGAGGTCCACAGGTTTGCTATTGACAAGGCCTTACAGAGTCCAAATGGACACCTGGACTTGTTCCTTCGCTTCCTCCTGGGACTTTCACTGCAGACCAATCAAACTCTCCCACGAGGCCTGCTGACACAGACAGGAAGTAGCTCACAGACCAATCAGGAAACAATCCAGTACATCAAGAAGAAGATCTGATGAGGATCTGTCTCCAGAGAAAAGCATCAATCTGTTCCACTGTCTGAATGAACTGGATGATCGTTCTCTCGTGGAGGAGATCCAAGAGTACCTGAGATCAGGAAGTGTCTACCACTTTGTTATCTATCCTGCTCAGTGGTCAGCTCTGGTCTTCATCTTATCGTCATCAGAAAAAGATCTGGATGTGTTTGATCTGAACAAATACTCTGCTTCAGACTCTTCAGAGTAGGCTCTTCTGAGGCTATTGCCAGTGGTCAAAGCCTCCAACAAAGCTCTATAAGTACAGAGATAGTTGGATTTATTTGTTACATTTAAAATAGTCTGCTATATTTTCAACATGAAAGAAAAATACGTACTATTATTTTCCTTCTTAGTCTTATTTTCAGACTGAGTGGCTGTAACGTCTCAGACAAAAGTCTTGAAGCTCTGTCCTCAGTTCTCAGCTCCCAGTCCTCTAGTCTGAGAGAGCTGGACCTGAGTAACAACTACCTGCAGGATTCAGGAGTGAAGCTGCTATCTGCTGGACTGGAGAGTCCACACTGTACACTGGAAACTCTCAGGTCAGATAAAGTTAGTTTGTCTTAAATGATTTTAAATGTTTCTCTAAACTATCAGCTCCATGCAGTGCAAACAGCCAGTGTCATATTAAGGTATCAGAATCTTTGAAAATGGTTCTCAGGATTTCAGATTTCATAAGTCCCGTTTTGGACCAGAAATGTCCAGCAACTATGAAACCAGAGGAACCCATCTCATGAACTAAACTAGGGTCCAAAATTTAATTTGGTGCATTCCTGTTTGCATTTTCACCGCATCTAAAGAACCTTGTAGAACAAGCTAATTAGACCCATGATGGCTTTAAAAACAATGACAGCGTTTGAAATACAATTTTTACTCACAAGAAAACAACACAGGGTCATCCTGTTGTTCCTTGTTTTGTAACTCTGATGTTTGATGTAGTGAATGAATGAAAAAGAGAAATACAGAGGTGGAAAAGAGACTGAAAACTTGAGTTTGTCTCCACAGTGACAATCTGCTGAGAGTTTGATGGTTATTTATTTCTACTTTAGAACATTTCCGACATGAAACAATCAAAGTAAAGCAAATCAAGTTTTATTTCTCTTTCATTTACTTTGTCTGTTTACTCCCTCTCTCATTCACTCTCTACCTCGCTCATGCTCTCAGCTTATTTGCAATGTCTCTCTTTCTTTCTCTCGCTCTTTTTTTAAACAAGTCAGGAAGACGACGACAAAGCCTAACTTTGTATTTAACATTAATACACAACAGTAAACGTTGACCCTTCATCCTGATATCAATACTACAATACTTCCTTGTTTTATGAATAAAGAAGTACACAAGTTGAAGCAGCCACAGTGTCTGTGTTTGACCAGTCAGCGACGTTCAGCGCTGTACACCCCGGAGCAGGGACTTTGTTAGCACTTGGACCTTGTACGAAAGGTAAATATAGTCCCCAGTTCCTCCAGTCAAAACGCAGGTTTAGTTCCTGAGCACCAAGTTCCAGTTTGTGTTCCAACTGTTAACTTTCTAATTTTCATCTTGTTTAGAAAAGAACAAGCAAGGATTTTAACCAGAGTGGAGAAGAAATTATATATAACCAAAATTGGCAACTCCTCACTGGTTACCAACTAGATCAAGTTGATATTTAAGTGATAAGTGTCCTTATTTTTGACTCAGTTATTAAATACAGATATTTGTTCTTTCTGGTTGAACTTTAGTCCAGACTCAATATACACCGATCAGCCATAACATTATGACCACTGACAGGTGAAGTGAAGAACATTGATTATCTTGTTACAATGGCACCTGTCAGTGGGGGGGATATATTAGGCAGCAAGTGAACATTTTGTCCTCGAAGTTGATGTTGGAAGCAGGAAAAATGGGCAAGCGTAAGGATGTGAGCGACTTTGACAAGAACCAAACTGTGATGGCTAGACGACTGGGTCAGAGCATCTCCAAAACTGCAGCTCTTGTGGGGTGTTCCCGGTCTGCAGTGGTCCGTACCTACCAAAAGTGGTCCAAGGAAGGAAAACTGGTGATCCAGTGACAGGGTCATGGGCGGGCAAGGCTCACCGATGCACGCGGGGAGCGAAGGCTGGCCCGTGTGGTCCGATCCAACAGTAGAGCTACTGTAGCTCAAATTGCTGAAAAAGTTAATGCTGGTTCTTATTGAAAGGTGTCAGAACACACAGAGCATCACACTTTGTTGCGTATGGGGCTGCGTAGCCGCAGACTGGTCAGGGTGCCCATGCTGACCCCTGTCCATGTTAAGGGGCGTTGTGGCGACTCGGCACGCAGGGACCAAATAAAGAGACTTGGATTAAACAGGCAATTTCAATTCAATTCTGTTTTATTTATATAGCATCATATCATAACAAAGTTATCTCAGGGCTCTTTTTCATATAGAGCAGGTCTAGACCGACTATTTATATTTACAGAGACCCAACAGTTCCCACCATGAGCAGCACCAGGAGACAGTGGCAAGGAAAAACTCCCTTTTAACAGGTAGAAACCTCGAGCAGAACCAGAACCAGAACCAGGCTCTGGGTGGGCGGTCATCTGCCTCGACCAGTTGGGTTGAAGGGGGGGGCAGGAGGAAAGAGAAGATACAGCAGCACAATACAATGGTATTGATGTTAATATTAATAGAAATAATACTAATAGCAATATTATAGTAGTAATACTAATAATAATAGCAACAGCAGCTGCAGCAGCGGGTGCAGAGCAGGAGCACGGGGGCAGCAGGTGCAACCATAGATCCAGACTCTACAGCTCCGGAGGCAGAAACACCTGCAGAAAGCAACAGAAAGAGGAGAGAAAGGGGAGAGAAAGCACACAACTACGGGAAGAAGTTGAATTAGTAACAAGCATTGATGGATATGAGGGCGTACAGATGGAGAGGAAGAGGAGGAGAGAGGAGCTCAGTGCATCATGGGAAGTCTCCTGGCAGTCTAGGCCTCTAGCAGCATAACTAAGGGGTGGCTCAGGGGTCACCTGAGTCAGCCCTACTATAAGCTTTATCAAAGAGGAAAGTCTTAAGCCTACTCTTAAATGTGAGGAGGGGATCTGCCTCCCGTACACAGACTGGGATCTGGTTCCACAGGACTAGTTTTTCTGCATCTGTTTGAGACAGGATGTGCCTGATTTTTGCAATGTTACGTAAATGAAAAAAGGCAGTCCTTGAAGTTTGTTTTATGTGGGAGTTAAAGAACATATCCTGATCAAAGATAACTCCAAGATTCCTTACGGTGTCGCTGGAGGCCAGGGCAATGCCATCTAGAGAAACTATATCTTTAGATAATGTGTTTCGAAGGTGTTCTGGGCCAAGTACAATAACTTCGGTTTTGTCTGAGTTTAACATCAGAAAATTGCAGGTCATCCAGGTTTTTATGTCCTTAAGGCATGCTTGAAGTTTAGCTAATTGATTAGTTTCATCTGGCTTGATCAATAAATATAATTGGGTATCATGCGTGCATAACAATGAGAATATATGGAGCGCTTCCTAAAAATATTGCCCAAAGGAAGCATATATAAGGTGAATAGAATTGGTCCAATCATTAACATGTATAAACTGATATCGATCTGATAAATAGGATTTAAACCAGCTTAGTGCGGTGCCTTTAATGCCAATTAAATGTTCTAGTCTCTGTAATAGAATGTGATGGTCAATGGTATCAAATGCGGCAATAAGATCTAGTAAGACAAGTACAGAGACAAGTCCTTTGTCAGATGCAATTAGAAGGTCATTTGTAACTTTCACCAGTGCTGTCTCTGTGCTATGATGCTCTAAATCCTGACTGAAAATCCTCAAACAGCTTGTTGTTGTGTAGAAAGTCACACAACTGATTGGCGACTGCTTTCTCAAGGATCTTAGAGAGAAAAGGAGGGTTAGATATAGGTCTATAATTAGAAAAATTCATTTAGGCTAACATATTCATCATGACACAGCCAGGTTTCAGTAAGACAAAATAAATCAATATTATAATCTGATATTAGATCATTTACTATAACAGCTTTAGATGACAGATCTGATGTTTAAGAGTCCACATTTAATTCTCCTATTTTGCTGTACTGTTGCAGTGGTGGTTTTACTTTTTATTAGGTTTTTATGTGTAACTCCTCTTCTGTTTACTTTTGATTTAATTAACTTAAGTGGTGGGGGGGCAGACAACCTCTCTGTGGAGTTTAGGGTGGGTAACTGCTCTAATGGAAGAGCTATGAGCGCTTAAACAGAACTAGTGTATACTTAAATGTTTTTATTCAGTTTTATTTATATAGTGCCATATCATAACAAAGTTATCTCAGGGCACTTTTTCAAGTAGAGCAAGTCTAGACCGACTCTTTATATTTACAGAGACCCAACAGTTCCCACCATGAGCAGCACTATGCGACAGTGGCAAGGAAAAACTCCCTTTTAACAGGTAGAAACCTCGAGCAGAACCAGGCTCTAGGTGGGCGGTCATCTGCCTCGACCGGTTGGGTTGAAGGGGGAGAGAGAGAGCAGGAAGAAAGAGAACATACAGCAGCACAATACAGTTTCACACAGAGATGTAACGCAATGGCCGCGGCAATGGCATGGCTGTCAACACCAACAGAAACAATACTAAGAGCAACATTACAGCAGCAATACTAATAATAATAGCAACAGCAGCTGCAGCAGCGGGTGCAGAGGAGGAGCACGGGGGCAGCAGGTGGCCGCAACCATAGATCCAGACTCTACAGCCCTGGAGGCAGAAACACCTGCAGAAAGCAACAGAAGGAGAGAAAAAGGGGAGAGAAAGCACACAACTACGGGAAGAAGTTGAATTAGTAACAAGCATTGATGGGATATGAGGGCGTACAGATGGAGAGGAAGAGGAAGAGGAGGAGAGAGGAGCTCAGTGCATCATAGGAAGTCTCCCGGCAGTCTAGGCCTATAGCAGCATAACTAAGGGGTGGCTCAGGGCTCACCTGAGTCAGCCCTACTATAAGCTTTATCAAAGAGGAAAGTCTTAAGCCTACTCTTAAATGTGAGGAGGTTGTCCGCCTCCCGTACACAAACTGGGATCTGGTTTCACAGGAGAGGAGCTTGATAGCTGAAGGCTCTGGCTCCCATTCTACTTTTAGAGACTCTAGGAACCACAAGGAACCCTGCATTCTGGGAGCGCAGTGCTCTAGTGGGGTAATAGGGTACTATGAGCTCTTTAAGATATGATGGTGCCTGACCATTTAGGGCTTTGAAAGTGAGGAGAAGGATTTTAAATTCTATTCTGGATTTTACAGGGAGCCAGTGTAGAGAAGCTAATATTGGAGAAATATGATCTCTTTTCCTGGTTCTTGTCAGTAAACGTGCCGCAGCATTCTGGATCAGCTGGAGAGTCTTAAGGGACTTATTGGGGCAGCCTGATAGTGTTATGCCACGCAATGTTTGTTAAGTTTATTTAGTTAAGTTATCTTGTACTCCGGTTGTCTTGTCATTTCCTGTTTTATGTTGACATTCTAGTATCCCTCTTGTTTCAGGTGTTTTGACTTCCTGCCCTCGTGTGTCTTCCGCTGGTCTGATTGTCTTCCCCCGCCCTGATTGTTTCCACCTGTTCCCCATTACCTTGTGTATTTATGTTCTGTCTCCCTTTGTTCTTTTGCCAGTTCGTCTTGTCTTTGCCAGAGAACCAGCGTATGTCTACCGATTATCTTGCCAGTGAGCCCATGTTTACTGTTTTATTTGTTCAAGCCCTGAGTGCTTTTGTTCCCTCCGTTGGAGTGTTTTTTTGTCGGAGAAGCTTATTCACAGTAAAGACTCTTTTGTTTTGACACACCTGCCTCGAGTCGTGCATTTGGATCCTGTTCTTGAGTACAGTCGTAACAGATAGTAGAGAGTTGCAATAGTCCAGCCTAGACGTAACAAATGCATGGACTAGTTTTTCTGCATCTGTTTGAGACAGGATGTGCCTGATTTTTGCAATGTTACGTAAATGAAAAAAGGCAGTTCTTGAGGTTTGTTTTATGTGGGAGTTAAAGGACATATCCTGATCAAAGATAACTCCAAGATTCCTTACGGTGTCGCTGGAGGCCAGGGCAATGCCATCTAGAGAAACTATATCTTTAGATAATGTGTTTCGAAGGTGTTCGGGGCCAAGTACAATAACTTCGGTTTTGTCTGAGTTTAACATCAGAAAATTGCAGGTCATCCAGGTTTTTATGTCCTTCAGGCATGCTTGAAGTTTAGCTAATTGATTAGTTTCATCTGGCTTGATCGATAAATATAATTGGGTATCATCTGCATAACAATGAAAATGTATGGAGTGCTTCCTAATAATATTGCCCAAAGGAAGCATATACAAGGTAAACAGAATTGGTCCAAGCACAGAACCTTGTGGAACTCCGTGACTAACTTTGGTGTGCATAGAGGATTCATCATTAACATGTACAAACTGATATCGATCTGATAAATAGGATTTAAACCAGCTTAGTGCGGTGCCTTTAATGCCAATTAAATGTTCTAGTCTCTGTAATAGAATGTGATGGTCAATGGTATCAAATGCGGCACTAAGATCTAGTAAGACAAGTACAGAGACAAGTCCTTTGTCAGATGCAATTAGAAGGTCATTTGTAACTTTCACTAGTGCTGTCTCTGTGCTATGATGCACTCTAAATCCTGACTGAAAATCCTCAAACAGCTTATTGTTGTGTAGAAAGTCACACAACTGATTGGCGACTGCTTTCTCAAGGATCTTAGAGAGAAAAGGAGGGTTAGATATAGGTCTATAGTTTGACAAAACCCCTGGATCAAGAGTGGGCTTTTTAAGAAGAGGTTTAATTACAGCTACTTTAAAGGACTGTGGCACATAACCTTTTAATAAGGACGGATTGATCATATCCAGTAAAGAAGTGGTAACTAAGGGTAAAATTTCTTTAAGCAGCCTAGTTGGGACGGGGTCTAAGAGACACGTTGATGGCTTAGATGAGGAAATCATGGAAGTTAGCTGATTAAGGTTGATGGGAGAAAAGCAGTCTAAATGTACATCAGGTTTTACAGTTGTTTCTAAGGTTACTGTGTTTGAAGATAAGTCAGTACCAACTGAGAGCAAGAGGTGCTGAATTTTGTCTCTAATATTTAGAATTTTATCATTAAAGAAGCTCATGAAGTCGTTACTACTGAGGTCTATAGGAATACATGGCTCAACAGAGCTGTGACTCTCTGTCAGCCTGGCTACAGTGCTGAACAGAAACCTGGGGTTGTTCTTATTTTCCTCTATTAGTGATGAGTAGTAGGCTGCTCTGGCATTACGGAGGGCCTTCCTATACATTTTAAGACTATCTAGCCAGGCTAAACGTGATTCTTCCAGATTGGTGGAACGCCATTTCCTTTCAAGTTTTCGCGATGTTTGTTTTAGTTTGCGGGTTTGCGGGTTATACCATGGAGCTAACCTCCTGTTTTATTATCTTCTTTTTTAGAGGGGCGATAGAGTCGAGTATTATTAGTAGTGAGCCTGCAGCACTATCAACAAGATGATCAATTTGGGAGGGACTAAAGTTAGCATAGGAGTCATCTGTTACATTGAGACATGGAACTGAATTAAATGCCGATGGAATCACTTCCTTAAATTTAGCAACAGCACCATCAGATAGACATCTAGTGTAGGAATGTTTGCCTAATGGCGTGTAGTCCAGTAATAGGAATTCAAAAGTTAATAAAAAATGGTCTGATAAAAGAGAATTCTGTGGAAAGACTATTAGATGTTCAATTTCTATGCCATAGACAAGAACAAGGTCGAGGGTGTGGTTAAAACAGTGAGTGGGTTTATGTACACTCTGACAGAAGCCAATTGAATCTAATAATGAGATAAACGCAGCACCAAGGCTATCATTTCCTACATCCACATGAATATTAAAATCACCTACAATAATTATTTTATCTGTTTTAAGGACTAAACCTGATAAGAACTCTGAGAATTCAGATAAAAATTCAGAATACGGTCCAGGAGCTCGGTACACTATAACAAATAGAATTGGCTGTAGTATTTTCCAGGTTGGGTGTGAAAGACTAAGAACAAGGCTTTCGAACGAGTTATAATTTAGTTTAGGTTTGGGTTTGATTAATAGGCTTGAGTCGAAGATGGCTGCAACTCCACCTCCTCGGCCTGAGCCTCGAGGAATGTGAGTATTAATGTGACTGGGGGGAGTGGATTCATTTAGGCTAACATATTCATCCTGACACAGCCAGGTTTCAGTAAGACAGAATAAATCAATATTATGATCTGATATTAGATCGTTCACTAGAACAGCTTTAGATGAGAGAGATCTGATGTTCAAGAGTCCACATTTAATTCTCCTATTTTGTTGTACTGTTGCAGTGGTGGTTTTACTTTTTATTAGGTTTTTATGTGTAACTCTTCTGTTTACTTTTGATTTAAATAATTTAAGTGGTCGGGGGGCAGACAGCCTCTCTGTGGAGTTTAGGGTGGGTAACTGCTCTAATGGAAGCGCAGAGAAGCGTGTAGGACTGCAGCTCTGCCTCCTGGTCTGGACCACACACTGTATTAAGTCTGTGGTCTGAACTCTGAGCTGTCATGGCTTTGGGCCACTAATAAATTCGGCCAGATTTCTAGATATGAGAGCGGCTCCATCCAAAGTGGGATGAATGCCATCTCTCCTAATCAGACCAGGTCTTCTCCAGAAAGTCCGCCAATTATCTACAAAGCCCACATCATTACCTGGCACAAATACACAAATGTATAGCGGGTAATTAACCGCTATAGTAAAGAAAATATCAAAATTAACTGGGTTTAGCTGGAGCAGTAAAATTTGCTACCAGTAACCGGAAATGAGACAATACGTTCACCTCAGCACGTCAGTACGTCCACCAATGTGTTCTACACTGGGTCAAGTTCAGAACCTAGTGTACTTGCCAAAAGCAATTTGGGTTGTTCACGTCTGCAGTTTGATTCATTTAAACAACATTTTGTGTATGAGTCAGCAACGGGCAGGAGGGGAGGATGGAAAGTAAGGAGAAAGAGAGAGAGAGACTGTGAACGTGTACAAGCTAAATTGAGTGCTGTAAAGGATAGGAGAAATAAACTCATTGGTTGGAAAAAGCAGAGGGCAGTGATTTGATCCCCTGGAGGACAATGTGATCTGCAGTATATATTCTGTTGTATGATCTCAACTCTGGTTCTTTTTGTCTGCAGACATTTGAAGACAAGGAAGCTGTTATGAACATAGAAAAAATATATCTCTGAGTTTTCATTGTCCACTACAATGACCTCACTTTTCTCTTCTATTTGACTGACTTTGAAAAGCTCTTCAACCTTTGAAATGTTCCTCTTTTTCCAGGTCTACTATATCCAATCAGAGCATGCAGTGGCAGCTAGTCCAATAATCCCAAATCAATCATGTTACCTTGGCGGCTGCTGCTGAATTCACATCCACATCAGCTCCCAGAGATGTTCTACCTCCATCTGTAGAGGAAATTATTAGAAAACATGTAAAAAGAGAATTCAGCAAAAATTTCTTGTAATTTCACTATGACTGCTGTTTTTTAAAATTACAGTAAACTTTTGTTATGTACTTTACTTGAGTATTCACACTTGTACTGCAGTACATTTCAGAGGTACTTTTTACTGCACCACAGTATCTGACAGCTTTAGTTACTGCTTACTTTTCACATTCAAACGTGATCAGTTTATAAAATAGAATTAAAGTACTGATGCAATTAAATTCAATTTAGTTTTATTTATATAGCGCCATATCATAACAAAGTTATCTCAGGGCACTTTTTCGAGTAGAGCAGGTCTAGACCGACTCTTTATATTTACAGAGACCCAACAGTTCCCACCATGAGCAGACAGTGGCAAGGAAAAACTCAGCAGCAAGAATAATCATCCACTGATATAATAATAATACTGACAGAGGCCATTCTGTTTACTGAATACTTTTACTTTTCATTTTTACTGTCACATGTTACCGGACGCTTTGTGTTTCTGCTGGAACTAAACTAACAACAAGACCAACAGAGAGTCATTCAAGAGTCAAACAGTGAAAAGAGTCGCTCACAAACCTTCACATGGAGACAAGAAGCTGCGACACTACGAGAACACAAAGTGAAAGTAAACTGCCAACAGGAAGGAAACACACAGACTTTCAAAATAAGGTCATTTCCTCATTCTTTCAAATATTCAACACGTGAATGCATCATGAGACAGTAAGTATTCACAGCTTTTACTCAAGTAACAGTATCTGACTGAAGTAAAAGTACAACAGTGCAATGAAGAAATGTACTTAAAGATAAACGTAGTCTGTATGCAGCAGCATGGACTCTGGACACTGTTACAGTATTCTATATTCTACTATTAGATGATTCTGGATTCTTTTGGTTTTTATCATGTTGACTGTCTAACAGTGTTTCTATTGTTTCTGCTCATTATAGCGTTTTAATCTTCATCTGCAAAGTAACTACAGGGACCAAATACATGCAGTGGAGTCAAAGTATCAAGTAGTACTAGATTCAAATACTACAGTGCAGTCAGTAGTGAGTAAATGTACTTGGTTCCTCTCCAGCAGTGGAAATGGACGACACATTGGAACAGAGACAGAAATGTGTCACGTGTGAATGAGTTACTGATAGTTTGTCATTGATATCACAGGTGTTGAATGTGCTGCTGATTGTTTTGGTTACAGCACTGATGGAGCTGAGCTCTCCTTTAAATGAGGACAGAGGATTTGGCGCCCTCTGGTGCCACAAACATAAAGTGCTTCCTGTCAGTTGAAGTGACACAGATTCCAGGCTGTTTTCACGGTTTGGAAATCCTCCAAAAATCAACAGTTAGATCATTTTGTCCTGTTCCATCATGTCAGCTCTGCTCAGCAGTTTGGACTTATTTCCTCTGTTAAACAGCTGTCTTTGTCTTTGGGAGTGAAAGCAGCTTCACATCTGGAACATCTGGAAGATTCATCCAGAAACAGATCGTGTCTCTTCTTCTCTGGAGTTTATACGACTGAAATGTGTTGCATTCTGCTGCTGCATGCTGGAACACAGACAGGAAGTCAGGGCCTTTATTTTGGTGGCTGTGTTTTATTCTGAAAGGGTTCACAGGAAATGGTAGTATGCTGTTGTGTGTATGAATATGAACTGTGCTGCAGTTACTCACTGTGACCACTGGAGGGAGCTGATCACTCTCTCATCTCTCCTCCTCTCCTCGTTGTTGGAGCAATCTTGTTCCATTTCAATACAAACACAGTATATTTTGTAGGATTGGTTGTACTACTACACAAAATAAAGCAGCAGTCTGAAGTTTCTTTTTTTAAACTTTATTGAACAAGAACAACAGAAACAGACATCAGTGACATCACAGTGACGTCACAGTGACATCACAAGAGCATTAAACAAAAAACCTTGCTTCATCCCAGTAGCACTTATAGTGATTCTGACTGTTGAGGAAAAACTTCATGACATCAGGGTCATGCATGTACTCCAGATGGTTCAAGATCAACTTTCAGTTTACTTTGTGTGCGTTTTAGGCTAATTTTACAGGAACGGTAATTAAACCAAACTTCAGCACCTTCCAGAGGGTTAGATAAGCACAGCATATTAATAAATATATTTTTAATTCAGCATGGCAGAGTCAGTTCTCTTGTTCTTGTGTCAGGAGTTCAGAGTGTTGAGTCTTCATATCCTGGAATGTGGGAGTATTAGACTAGTTTACTGCAGGCCTGTCATTAATCGGATGATTGTCACTAACCTTCCATGAATGTCCTCCCTGAGTCTGGGCGGGTCATGTTTTATGGCCCAGAGGTCCTGCTGATAACATGATGTTTTGGGAAAGTTCATCCTTGAGTTGTAACAGAGACTTGTTTCATGGCAGAGACCCTGGCTGTATCACACTTCAGTGAAGATAAACTCTTTTCTCAATGAAAGATGTAGAATGATTCTTCATCAGGCTCCTCATCACGCTACAGCAATGGAACAGGCTACAATAAATGATATGCTTAAAACATTGTCTGGCTACAGTGAGGCACACTTACAGCAGATTAACAGATTCTATTCATGCAACATTAGCCCACATTATTTCTCCTCTCAGGCAAATGGGCGTTCTCTCAGCGGAGGGTTACACATGGGGGCGAGACCACACCCAGCCCAGGCCTATTCATTTCAGTGATGATGGAATATAATAAATCATTTAAAAGAGAGTTTGTCTTAGGCCTAGGCTACAGTGAGGCAGAACTACAGCAGACAATAGGCTTATAGTCCCAAACAAGTCATTATGTGCTCTTCACCAAATGTAATGTAGTACGTCACCATGAGTGATTCAGAACAGCAGAGCGGCTTATGAGCCTGGATAACCTGGGTGATCAGCAAGAACTCAATGATGAGCTCCAGAGTCTTGATGACTTGCTTGGTGAGCTGCAGGGAAGAGGAAGAGGAAGAGGAGGCAGCAGCACCAGTGAAGAACCTGAACCGGTGAGGTGGAAACAGAGGATCAATCAGGAATCAAATCAGGGTCAGTATTGTTTTTTCATTCAAGATATTTTGAAGATGGAGATTGTTTAGTCACTTATGAGTATCAAATCAAGGAATACATGTGTAGCTTGATATGCAGGAGAAACAATCAAACCAGAACCAATCATTGGATTTTTGACAGGCAAAGTAAATCTATCATGATTAAGATGAGACTAGTCTTGGGTCTTAATGGAAAGAGATACATTCAGGTACTATTACATCTTTGCCTAAAGCAGTATGAACTACAATATGAGCTCATCAAAGCTGGCATCATTGTGGCTGTAATGACATTGTCTAGAAGTCTTGTCAAAATGATGGTTGTGCAGTAATGTACTAGCCTGGTCTCTCAGCAGATACTGGTCTTGACGAGGCCGTGTGAAATCTCTTGTTGCGAGTGCATTGCTGATGGGCAGCCAGATTCTTTACTTTTTAATCTGCTTCTACAGCGAGCATTGTTATTGGCTGTCATCGTCTATACGACCCATCATTGGCAGATATCCTACCCGACTGTGGTTGGACCGTCCACATTATGGTCTGGGACATCAAAAGCCTACCAGTCCTCTCCAGCTAAATGTGAAACAGTGAGCTTCAGGCTGGTAACTAGGCTAAAAATGTGCCACTAGCTTCGGGGCAAGTAGGAAATGTTGTAAATGTTGATCTTCTGGTACAGCTGGTCACAGTCTGAAGACTGATCCTCCCTTCGATGCTCCTGACACCAACTGTGGCCTTTGCTCCAGAGACTGTTGGTGTGTTCTTCATTGTGTCTCCATTAGCTTAAAGCAGCATGTTCATATATGCAACACAAATGTTACACCTTTCACAGCCGCCCCATGCAGTTCACTTTAATATTAAAAAAAAGTAGTGTTGTAATATTTTATAGTGTTTTTTGCAAGATCTCCAGCCCTCACTGAGCGATGCCTCAGGTGATGAGCAGGAAGTGTCACGGTAAGCCCTTTAGGCAGCAGGGGAAGGACCCAAATGCAGACGGGACAGGCAGACTGGTGCAGATGAATGATTTAATAACAAAAGTAGCTTACGCTCAAAAATGGAAGTGCAGGAACACAGGCGGGAGACAAAACGAGGAAATGCAGGCAAGAACAACACAGGGAAACTCCAGGAACATGACATGAAGAGACAACCAACAACAATGAACCGACAGAGAACAAAGGGAGAGGACCGGTATATATAGGGGAGGAGACAAAGAGGGAAGCAGACACAGGTGCGTAACAAGACACAGGTGATTCCAATAAAACACACAAGGGAAAAACAAACACAGACTAGCACACAGGAAACTTCAAAATAAAACAGGAAACAAGAACAACAACACACAGTCCACGGTGGATCATGACAGGAAGCACCAACCCCAAGAGCTCCTCATCTGGCTTCCTAAAACTGGAGCACAAAAAAGTCTCTTTTCAGAGAGGTGGAGGGCAGTGAGACCCCGTCTGGTGAACACACATCTGCCAACAGTGTGGGAGCAATCCAGCTGCTGTCCGAATGTGACTTCGGCATGCACACCAGACAGGTCCTCCACAACAGATAATGATGTGCATAAGGCTCTTTCCCATAGTGCTAAGTCTCATTCTCAAACCTCAAATAATAAATAATGCCTTTTTGTTTCTTATTGGTTGATCTTGGATTTGTGTGGATACTCCAGTCAGCTCCTGCAGAATCATCCCAGCAGTTACCTTGTGCTCACAGCAACACAAAAAGAAGTTCGTCTGGTACTGAACACTGGAGTGGTTCTGTGGTTCTCTTTTGACGGTGAATTCAGAGCGCTATCAGAGTGAGCGTTCATTTGTTCAGAGAACAACATTCAAGCAGCGTTCAGAGTGCGCTCTTTGCACTCTGGCTGGGGAGTCGGAGCAGCAGAGCGTCTGCATTCAGTTTCACTTGCTTGTATAATAGAATACATAAGTTAATAGTTGGCAAATGTTAGCTGGTCGCTAGCTTGCTCCATTGATTGATATGTTTGATATACATTTCTCTTGTTGATGCTACCACAAGGCATTGTGAACGCACCCTGAGAGGACGTGGTTTCATTGATGGATATGTCCTCCATCCTTCACCAGATAACACTTTGGGATTCAATTTGGAAAATTTACTAAGGAAGAAACGGCAAACACAAAAAGAGGCATCGGAAAATACAAATATTCACCAAGTATTCTCTTCACTGTGATCTGATAATGATAGAACATGTGATCTTTAATGGTATCCTTTAATGATCTTTATGACATTGCACACTTTGCTTTATAAATTGCTGTCTGACAGTAAAAGTGTTTCTTCAGGTCTAACAGTGATGGATGCTGAACCATGAGGATACCAGACTCAGTCCAGTCCTGCATATGAAGGAGAAGTCTCTTATTAAAACCATCTAATTAATGAAGCAGTCCTTCACACCTGAGGAAACATGTATGGCTTTAAAGAGAGGTGCATCAAATTAATTTGAAACTGATAATCAAAGCACACATGGATAGGCTGTGCCTTGTTATGTCTGACTGAGTGATGAAACATTGCAGTAGAAATACAATATCCCCTCCTTTGCCAGTGTGAGTGGGATTCATACCAGGAGTCACTTATAATCCAACACTGATCTGAAGTTTCCTCCTTTGTGATGTTGGTCTGGTAGGCAGTGTCTGAAAATGATGACATGTCTAAAATGGTCACATGACCTGAGTGAATGAACTGTAATGACTGCTTTGCTTCAGTCTTTGTTAGGAAACCTGACAGGGTTTGTAGTGGAGATGTAATCCACTTTTAAACAGTGAAAAACCAAACCTCCCCTTCATGAGGACAGAGCTTTCTTATCCATCTTTAACTGAGACTCTTATTCAGGCTGCAGAGCTCTCAGGGCGGCTTTCTGCACCAGGACTGTTGGGCCTTGACGAAGCAGCGGCCTGAACCCAAAGGTAACGATCCCTTCTAAGTGTAGGCAGCGCTGGAGATAAACCTACTATGGGGTTTCTCTCCTTCCCTTACCTGAACCTTAGGTGGGCACATTACAGAACGGTTGAGACTTCCCTCTTGTAGCCTTCCTCTGTTTCTGGTATACGCCAGGGAGCGGCCTCGCTGTCAGGGACAGCCTGATAGTCAGTCACCCAAAATAAATACTCTAACGGTTCCTTGCGTAACCCAGCCCTGTTCCTAACAGAACCCTAAGGAACGCCTATAGAACCCCTAGCATCTAGTGTTCCAAATCTAGACCTGATTGGGGTTAACCTCTAGCCATCATGTGGAGGGGGCTCACCTGAAGGCGACGGGGAGGACCAAGCCTGGCTGAGAGGGTCATGAAGAACAGAAGAAAAGGAGGAGTCTTCTTCACAAAAATGTAACTTTCTTTATTTAGGGATTAACAATATTTTTCTCTTTTTTTCTACAGAGTTAAAGAATGAATTACACAAAACTTCCAAAAGAATTATAAAAAGAAATGAAAGAACAACCAGATAAAAAGACAAAAACAGGCAATAATCACACACATCACACAGCAAAGAGTCCCCATGAAAAGATTAAAAAAGAAATCCTCAGCTGCATCGGCCTTTTATACAGAAACCCTCCCTGTTTAAGTCCTCCTGTTGCTCAGTGCAGTGCTCAGTTTTTGGTAACGAAGTAAACTGCTTCATACTTTACATCCTGCTTCTGAAACCTTCTGGAAACTAACAGAAAGTCTGCAGTCAACAACCTTTTAGAAAGGAGCAGAAAGTCCCTTCAGGTTTCTTCAGAAAAATGTTTTAAGGGGCTGCAGGAAACTTACTAAGAATATAGTCTGAAGATATGAAAATGATTTTATAAAGAGTATAATGTACAATCTAAAAATAATTATATGCTTAACCTAAAACTACAAACTTAAACTATAAAGATGTGTATAAATGTCTACATGAAATACAAAAATGCAGAATAAAAACGAGTATATGTGTGTAGACTTGAGTAAATTAACACATTAATAGGTGGACACATTAATGGGTAAGCATCTTGATTATTTAAGCATTTAAATGATTAAGAGATAAAAACTTACAATGCTAAAATCAACAATGTAACCATGAATATTAAAAAGCAATGCTGAATATGAGTTGAGTCTACTACTAATGAATATAAGAGAACATGCGTATATCAGAAAAATCATAAAATATAAATCTGGAACTTGTAAGATATAAACTGAATATATGGAAGGCAAATAAAACTTGACTTAATTTTCCTTATAACTTCCATGAGACAGAACAAGCAGTTAGGATTGTTTCTGTAGTAAAATTAAGTTATTGTGAATTAAACCAAAAGGAAAAGCAATGATACGTATACAGACAGGTCTCTTGATGATCATCAGGGAGGTGGAAGATCTCCGTAGTTTTCATTGTACTTGTTCATCAGTCATGTTCTCAGATGTCAATACACTGTGAAGAAAACACAAATCCACTCTGGTCAGCTGCTCACCATAATGCAAAGTATACAGTGTAAGAGTGTCTCTTAACGTGTACCTTTTCAGTAAATATAAATATATTTTCAGGAGGAGGAAGTGGCTGCACACAACTCCTCTGTGGCAATGAGCATTTATGATTTTAGACAGTGCAGATAAGGCACCAATCACATGTTTCCAATGATGTTGGAGTAAAGTGTTCAGTTCATTAACTGCAGGTGCCCGGCCCGCCAAGAGAGGCCACCAGAGAGTGACGAGACTGAAGAGTTCAATCAGCTCATCCTCTGTTTTTCCCATTGGCTTAATTTATTTGTTTAATCCAAAGACAGACGTGCTTGAGTTGTGTTTTACAGCACTGGTAGGTGGGCTGCTGGGGGCGGGGTGGGAGGGGGACAATAGTGATTCTTGCACTTCTTGGTCAGAACTTGTACACGGGATGCACAACTGCACTTTAAACATGTGGCTCTACTCCATGTACCTCCCGCCCCTTTATTAACTATTCTAATACCATAAACACTCATATGAATGCTGTACACGTCTTTATTAGTATCATATTAAATGTGATGTTACCTTTTCCATTGCAGGAGGTTGGAGACTTGGTTCCTGTGTGGATCGTTTTGATCATGCATATTTTTTCCATTCTTTGTATAGTTCTATTTTTCCAACATCTTTCTTAAGTGCTTCTATGGTTTCTTCTATGATTTCTTCATGTTTTCTTTTTCCTGCAGCTCCCTCTGCCATGTACCAGTCCCCTCCTCTGATTGCTTCAGTCCAATCCTTGCGCTTGATGAAAGGCTCCCATTGGCCCGGGTGTCTGAGGAGAGTGTCGGCCTCCACAGATCTGAGGCGGTCTGCTTCCAGAGCGATCTCTTCTTCACTGGCCTTTGGTTTCATGCCTCGTGCCAAAGCATGAAACAGGCAGCTCTTGCCCTTGCTGTCTATACTCACTGTCTGGTTATTGATGTGCACATCATAATGGCCGTCTGGGTATTGGGCACTCTTGGGTCTGTAGATCAGTGTCACAGTTTGACTGGCGGGTTCAGTACCTGGGCTCAGCTCCTGCATTTTGATAAGTTTGCCACAGCTGTCCTGTGTTAGGATGACAACCTTAGTGCCAGTGGTCTCTGACAGGACTCTGATATCAAGAATGGTGCCTGCAGTCATGGGGTTCCTGATCTTTTCAGCATGTGACTGTGAGTGTTTACCTGCCTCTCCTGCAAGTTGATGTTCTGAATTTGGGTCTCCTGGCATGTATGCGATGTATCTGTTGTTCTGTCCAGCTCTGAGCTTTTCCTCTGTTCTGTCACTCTTTAAGCCAGTTCTTACATGACCGCGAATGATGCCATTTACATGGCTTTGAACACGAGAAACACAGTGACTGGAGAACTTCTGGTGGAACACTTCTACCAAAGCATTAGCCAATAAAGCACCGATGGTGTCGGCTAAATCCTGCTTGAATTCTTTCAGCATCTCAGTGTCTGAAGCAGACAGCTCATTTACCTTCACTTTCTCTGACAAACCTTTTTCTTTTTTAAATATGTTCAGCTGTTCATGAAGGTTTGAGAAGAACTTGCTGGAGAGGCTGAGCACTGCAATGGTGGCGTCTCCTGCCAGTGCTCCCATGTGGACAGTTTGGATGGCAGTCAGAATTCCACGAACTATTCCTTTGGCCCCTACTTTAGCACTGTCCATCACTTTGGAGATGGATGAGTTAAGCTTGTTCTGCCAGCTGAGGTCTGCATAGAATGGCTGTACTGCAGTGTTGCTTAACTCTGTGAAAATGGCCAGCAGTTCATTCTTTCTGTTCTTGTCCTTCAGGAGATCCTGAAGTTGCTTTTTATCCTCAAGGTGTGAGAGGACAATAAAGTCTATTAATGTAGCCAAGGGATCTTTTTCCATGTTGGATTTCACGTCATCAATAATTCCCCTTTTCACCTCATTTTTGATGCTGGTTAGTATTTCTGTCAGTATTTTATTTTCTACCTTCCCAAATCCATAGGTAATGATTTCCTCTGCCATGTTTTCAGCAGTTAGTTTTACTGCATTCTTCATATTTGTCTTTGTGGCAGCACTTAAACCATCTTTAGCCTGTCTGGAGAGAAACTTTGGCATCGACTTCAGCTGTTTGCCAAATCCTTTAATTAACATTTTAGAAGCTTTGAAGCCCTTTGCAATCAGCTTTCCAACTCCGAACCCAATGAGAGATACACCAATAGAAATGGCTTTTCCTGTAGCCCATGATGTCCAGCTGAATTCTCCTGTCACCATGGCCTCTACGCCAGAGATGCAGTCTGATATTCCTTCAGTGATGAGTCCTATGCCGACTTGAGCAAATGTACCATACGTAAATGCAGTGAGCAATGTTCCTCCAATAATCTGTAAAACTCCAAGACAGAACACCAGCAGACCTTCCCAAGGGAAACGAGGCTGCTCTTCCACAGAAAACACATATTTTAGACCTCGACTGTAGAGGTTGTCAGCTTCCACTTGGAGATCTTCATCAGCACTCGACACCAGGGAGAAAATTGGTGATATTTTGACCCTTGCATCCCTCCCTCTTTTGTTTATTTCATCTAGCTTTTTGATGGCCTCACTAATGTTTTTGTCGAAGTAACTCAACATCGTGCACTTGGTTGTTAACTGTTTTTCAAGGCTGGTTGGGTGACTGTTGGCTGAGTCTGCAGAGGACATTTTTACAAACTGCAGACAGACCATGGATTCCTCACTGAGATACTTCAGAGACTCCTGGGCCTTCTTTAGATCATCTCTGGCCTCAGTGAGGTAATCTGCCTTCTGCTGCTTTATAGTGCAGTACGCATGACTGTAAAAAGCTATGGCTGCCCAACTTTCATCCAGTTTCATGGCTTTTTCAAATAGCATGGTACTGACGTCCCATTGTTTTTCATTCAGAGCAATATTTCCAAACTTGATGTAGTGATAAATGCTAGAACACGGTGAAGTCTGACTTTGAGACTGACTTTTTGCCAGTGACAAATCATCTTTCAAACTCTTTTGCAATTCATCTCTCCTCAACTGGTCAATTTCTTCTGATTTAGTTTGCAACCATATCCCCCAGAACTCATTCATGATGGCAACAACAGCTCTTTTGTCATCTCCATCTGTGTTCTGATGAATATCTTGAAGAGTTTTGCAGTACTCTGAAAACGGGTCCTCCCGCAGTTTCAACTCAGTCACATCGTTCATCATGTGATTTATCTTTTCGGCTGCAAGTCTATCCCTGGTGCTCTTAGCTTCCTCCAGAGAAGACACTGTCCTGAAAGACTGCTGCATGTATTCAGTGCACATGATTACCTGAGCAGATCCAGGTTTACCTTTGCGTGCGGTTCGACCAAAAGCCTGGAGTTCCACTCTTGTGTTGTCAGAAAGGAAGGAGAGGATCACAAATAATCCTCCATTGTTGTTCACCTGTTTGGACACTTTTATGTCGGTGCCACGTCCGGCAAGGTTTGTGGCAATGATGACATCACCAGGAAGCAGTTCCTTATCTATTTTGCTCAAACTGTCTCTGTCACTGCGGCAGTAGAGAATGATTTCACCCGGGATGCTGCTTCTCAGCTCTTCGTAGATCTCGTTGGCTTTGTTGATGGTTTCACAGATCACCAGGGCTGCTCTTCCATCTCTGTATGAATTTGGGGAAATCTGATCCATGACTACACGTTTTATTTCAGATTTCCACTCTGCAGCTGAGGTCTTCAGAGTACCTTTGACCTCAAATAAGTTCTTCCTGTTGAATGTTGGCATTTCGCAGGTAGAGAGATTTGGATATAGGTCCTGCAAAAACAGAATGTCTCTTTTGCTCCCAAGTGTCCCCGTTGTTCCATATATTTTCCCATGGTACTTTTCAAAAAAGGAGATGTTAGAAACGTAGTTTGTCACTGTTGAAATTGTGCTCAGTTTGATTTGGTGTTTAATCTCAACAAACTGCTGCAGACCATCACCCCATTTCTTATTCAGCTCTACAATACCAGTGGATCTGAAATCCACTGGACAGACATTGTCGTTTTCTATAACATATTCCTGTCCTTGCTTCAGTTGCATTGCCAGAAAGGCATTCTGAACCCACACTGACACTTTCTTCTCCATCAGGTTCTTCAAGAATCCTGGGATGCTGATTTTGTCGTTATTGTTTGTACATGGGGTGTACTGAACCTTCTCTGAGATTAATTCTGCAATGGGCTTGATGAGAATTTCTTCTGAATCATAGAGAGTACAACACAAGCCTTCCTCCAACACAAGAAATGTGAGCTCTGGAATGTCCTGGTTGTTGTACGGGCTGCGCTTTCTAAGACAGAGCAATCCTTTGTCGTCTAGAGTGTAAACAGTAAAACCATAGGGGACATAGTGCTCAATTTCTTTGAAAAACTCTATCACAGCATCCTGACTCACAGTTTTCAGTTTCCCAAGGAGTTCATCCTTTTCACTTTTGTAGATGTCCTCTGTAAATCCTTTTGGCACAGTGTTGGATTCTTCAGCGATATGTAAAATGTCCATTGGATCATTAATTTCACTTCCTTCTGTGTCTATGGAGTCAAAGATGGCCTTGAAGAATGAAGCAGGAGGACCCCGTACAAATGTCTGGCGACCCGTAGACAGGAAGCCATACTGGCTGACGTGGCCCCAGATCATGGCCAGAATAATGTTCAGGTGCTGCATGGAGACCATGGGGCTGGACAGGTAGGTCAGCTGCACTCCCTGATCCAGCAGCAGTGAGTCCACTTCATCGATAATAATGCACTGATAGCTGCGATCAGACCTCACATCCTTCATCTCAAATATCTGGCGAAGGTGATCTGCAGCAAAGGCTTCAATGGTTCCATAGACCACGTCCTTCTGGTAGCATTCTTTACGATCTTCATCTGTGGTTTTGTTTGTGTTTGTGTCAGCTGTCATGCCAAAGTACTTGTAGAAGTTGGTCCATTCTTCTGCATCTCTTTGACATAAAACTGAAGAGCTGGACACCACATCTACTTTTTCACCCCTAAGCACACGCAGCACTGCAAACATTGCTATGACACAAGACCTGACATGACATCCCTTCTCCAGTGCCCATCTCCAGGAGCTTCCCAGTGTCGGACAAGGCCAAGAGGCACCAGCTTATCATTTGAGTGGCTCTGGGCCACCACTTCCCTTCAGCCATGTTCATGTGTACAGCATTGCATAAGACTGCCAGGACCTCCTGAAGGTCTTCTGTGTCCGTGCTGTGACTCAGACTCCTAGCCTGCTCTACATCTCTGTGGTTTTTAATTTCCCCGGTTTTGATCAGGTTTGTTACATGTGTTACTGCGCTGTATGATTTACTCAGTGTTAGTTCATCGATGTTTTTCATCTGCCGTATTTCATCAAAAAGAGTGTCAGTGCTTTTTATGTTCTCAACTCTGAGGCTCCTTTCTAAATGCTGGATCAGACTCTTAGTTCTAGATGAATCTGAGAGCTTAAGGAGAGATTGGTTGTTCTCATCGTCCACTTTGTAGAAACCTGATATGTTTCCATTAAATGTAAAATCTTCAAGATGGAAATACAGTCTTCATCATGATGGTGGTCAGTTAATGCTCCAAGGAGGGTTAAGGCCTCTACTGGTGACCAGAGTCCTTGTGCTTCAAGATTTGAAACTATCTGGAAGAGTTCTTTTGTAGTTGTACTTGATGGTTGGAATTGCTCCACACAGGCAAATAAAATCTCCAAACACCATTTGGCAGCAGGAGATGTCCTGTTTTTCTCACTTTCGGTTTCTCCAGTGACCACTTTAAGGAGATTCTCAAGAAAGGTCAGAATGAAGACCTCATTAGAAGGCAATCCCTTTCCAGTCATTTTCTTTGAGACTCTGATGATTTTATTGTCAGTGTTTGTGTCTTTGTTTAGGTTGGTGTGGAGCACCTGAAAAGAGCCTTAATAAACCCGTGTCTCCATTCCATATCTTCACTGTGAAATTTACCCATGAGGTTTTGCAGGACCTCTGCAGCAAACACCAGGGAATCATTGTCCTTGAGCCTTGAAAGTTCCAGATTATGGAAAGAACTGAGACTTTGTTCTTCAATGATGAATCCACGACTGAGCTGAGGGTTCCCTGTTTCCATCACCTCTATGCCATATTGAAGGTAATCAGAGACGAAGTCATCGATGGTACCATACACGATGTCCGCTTCATAGACGTCCCTGTGTGGTGCATTCGTTTTCTTCATGTTTGTGCTGAGAGAAATTCCAAGGTATTTATAGAAGTCAGACCACTCCTTAGTTCGCTCCTCTGACTGAACATCAGAGCTCAGCACAATGTCCAGTTTGTGTCCCATGCAGACTTGTGTGGCTGCAAACATGGCTGTGACACATGGGTCTTCTTCCAGACCAACCAGTTGTAGCGCTCCACTCTTCTCAGTCAGCACCAACGCACTCCACCGCAGCATCTGCCTCACCGTGGGCCACCAGCCTTTTGTGTCAAAAACTGCTTTGCAGAGCTGAGACAGAGAGTTCTGTATGTCTTCTGCATTCAGGGTTCCACATTTAAAGGAATCTCTCATAAATGGTGCATCTTTTGGTGCATCTTGTGAATACTGCAGGACACCAGTGGTAATGTTTTCTATCATATCAATCACAGAATCATCCAAATTCCACAACATTTTTAATTCTGCTAGAGCTGCATCTAGACTGCTCTCATCTTTCCTTCTGAGAGTCTTTTGGAAATCCTGATGGAAACTCTCAGGGCCAGCAAAGTCAAGAGCCTGGATGAGAGAGTGTCCAGACTCATCCATCCACTCTGGCGATATGTCATACACGTGTACCAACATAAGGACTTCAGTTATTGAAGCATCCTCTGCATATTTCTGTGACAGTGCTTTGAGCAGAGTCACTGCTTCTGTTGGGGTCCATTGGTTTGTTTGCACAAGTCTGAGGAGCATTTCAGTGGATTCTGAGTGGGTTTCTTTGTCATTCAGATGTATGAGTGTGGATAAGAGAAGCTTCAAGCACTGGACTTCCATCTTTAAAATGAACACAGAGGCTCTTCCAACTGCTTTCTGCAGCGAAGATGTGAGGGTGCTCAGGAAATCTATAAGAAAGAGGTGCTCAGTGGAAAGCTCATCTTCAGCCCATTGTTTGGCTACGAGGACCACGTCAGTATCAGAGCTGCCATAGTCAGAGAAAAAGTGCATCAGGGTCAGATACAGGGCTTGAGTCAGCAGGAAACTCTCAACGACATTACATGCTGATTGGCTGATGGACCCGACCAGAGACTGCACATGATTGGAGATGCTTTGTAGGGAAACTCCCTGAGATATCTCCAGAGACAGGGCACACAGCTCTGTGATGAACACTTGAGAGTGCTGCAGAGTGCTGAGGGATGGGAGAGCATTAATCCATTCATCAAACAGAAGTTTGTCCAGGACTGCCAGGATCTGCCCCAGCTGATCAGCTGTCAGCTGAGTGAGGCTGAGATTGGGAACTGGGATACTGCATTTCAAAGAGAGGATTTCTAGAAACTCATCGCTGTCACTGCCGGATTCATAGTTCACCTCAAACTCATCCAGATTCCTTATCAGAACATTTCGCTTGGACTCACGTTCTTCTGAAATGTCGCTGCTCAGTTGTTTCTCGTGCTGCTCTTTGGCTCGTTGGTGAGATTCTTGAAGTCTTTGATTCAGTTGTTCTTGTCTCTTCTTCTCTTCAGCCTCTCTTCTCTGTCGCTCCTCCTCCTCTCTCCTCTGTCGCTCCTCCTCTCTCCTCTCCTCCTCCTCTCTCCTCTGTCGCTCCTCCTCTCTCTTCTGTCGCTCCTCCTCTCTCCTCCTCTCCTCCTCTCTCCTCTCCTCCTCCTCTCTCCTCTGTCGCTCCTCCTCTCTCCTCCTCTCCTCCTCTCTCCTCTGTCGCTCCTCCTCTCTCCTCTCCTCCTCCTCTCTCCTCTGTCGCTCCTCTTCTCTCCTCCTCTCCTCCTCTCTCCTCTGTCGCTCTTCCTCTCTCCTCTGTTGCTCCTCCTCTCTCCTCCTCTCCTCCTCTCTCCTCTGTCGCTCTTCTTCTCTCCTCCTCTCCTCCTCTCTCCTCTGTCGCTCTTCTTCTCTCCTCCTCTCCTCCTCTCTCCTCTGTCACTCTTCTTCTCTCCTCCTCTCCTCCTCTCTCCTCTGTCGCTCCTCCTCTCTCCTCTCCTCCTCTCTCCATGGCTTATCAAAGCAATGTTTACACTCGTACAAATAAATGTTACCAACTGGTCTGTAGTATTCACCTCCATTGAACACATGTACATACCGCCCATGAACAGTATTTTTGTATAAATGATCCCCGGATGGGCATGGAGGCAGGACTTTATTACACATGCAGCATCTCAGGCTGTCGCCCATGTTACTTTCTCTGGGATAGGTGTTCCCCATTTTTGATGATTTATTCAGCAGCTAATTTTTCGTGTTTTTCGATTTTCGTGTGCAGCCTGTGTTTTCCTGAAAGATAAGAAATATAAATTTGAATGACTTGTTGATATAACAGGAAACTCATAACAGGAACTTCTGCTGCTTTGATTCTTGGTGAAAGATGAGTAACCTACTGAAAAATAACAACCAACATTTCAATGAAGAAAAGATAGCATGCACACATATAAGTGAAAGGGTTGTCAGAGCTGTCTGGAAAAATGAAGTTCTTCATGATCACTTTTCAAAAGCAGCAAATGACATGAACAGCGATTCCAGAGAGGACAAAATATAAAGGGTTTGATGATGTGCTCACATCTGCAGCATTTGTCAGCAATCTGGGACTGATGTATGATGCGCAGTCGCGTAAGGTAGTTACAGTGCACGCTTTTTTTATTAAAACACTTTCATGGGTGTTAACCCTGCCTGTGAACAGCAGACTTGGACAAATACATGCAGATCAGTTCTTCCGCAGACTGGCAGACAACACGAGACACTGGATGACTTGCACAACCTCTTCCCATGTCAGCATCAGAGAAAATGCATCACATGACCATTACAAAAAGCTAATGCGTGACATGAAAGTCCCAGATCCTGGTAGTTGGCCTAAAGAGGGGTTCGATATATAGTATAGGGATGCTGAGGTGCTACGCTTGTGCAAAGTACTCAAAGTGGAGAGAAGAGAGGGTTTCGTGAATACAAAGATATCAAGGCATCCTACACACCTGCTGCGTTAGAGCCTCTACTAAAAGCTGTCAGGACTATTGCTGTTTCCACTAGTGAGAGTGAGAGGGCATTCAGCACCATGAATTGCACTTTCTGTGAGACGGAGGCATCAGATGCACTTTCATTTCAGGACTGCGATGGGCATTTATGTACATTTGTTTATGCTGGAATGTAAAAATAATGTTAGCAAGTTCAAAAAGAAGGTCCAGTTCTCATCTTCCAAACAACATTACACCAGTTTATAAAATAGAATTCATCATTTTAACATTAAAGTACTGATTACAGATTAATGCATCAATAATAATCATCCACTGATATAATAATACTGACAGAGGCCATTCTGTTTACTGAATACTTTTACTTTTCATACTTGAAGTACATTGTGCTGCTAATACTTTTGTACTTGAGTAACATTTGGAATGCAGGACTTTTACTTGTAAAGGAGTATTTGTGTAGTGTAGTATTACTACTGTTACTGCAGTAAACGAGGTGAATACTTCCTCCAGCACCTCCACAGACACTGTATTGTACATAAAGGTATTTGTTGACCTGTATTCTGACTTGTATCTGAGTTCTTCTGACTGATCTGGACTCAGTGTGAGCCAGATGTGTTCTCTGTGTTTCTTTTCTAGTTGAAAGAATCGAGTAGTGGTGTAGACCGTAGACTTTGGATGGTAACTGTCAATCATTGTTTTACTTGGCCAATCAGAGGCTCACTGCTGTACCATGACTGTTATTTTGCACCCACATTAGATCAGCTGGGTCTGTTGACTCTTTCAAACAACAATTACAAACACACTTATGTATATGCAATTATTTATTTTTTCATCATTTCTATACGCATTTTATGTTTGTGTTTGATTATTATTATTATGTGTATTGATGTTGATGTAAAGCACTTTGTAACGTGTGTTAAAAAAAGGTGCTATATAAATAAAGCCCCAAGATATAACCAATGACAGCAGAGTTTCTTCGGCAAAGGTGTCATGTTACCTGTTAAAGTCACGTCCAGATGAGTCAAAGAGACGTTCTACCTTCGTCTGCAGGCACCGACAGACGCTGCTGGAGTCTGTGTTCACCTGATCAACAGCCGTCACATCCTCATACCTTCAAATCCAAATCCAGAAAGGTCAGAAAGCCAGTCTGAGCTGTAGTGCTGCCAGTCAGCAGCAGGTGTCAGTGTTGCAGAAGGTCTGTCAGTCAGCAGCAGGTGTCGGTGTTGCAGAAGGTCTGTCAGTCAGCAGCAGGTGTCAGTGTTGCAGAAGGTCTGTCAGTCAGCAGCAGGTGTCAGTGTTGCAGAAGGTCTGTCAGTCAGCAGCAGGTGTCGGTGTTGTAGAAGGTCTGTCAGTCAGCAGCAGGTGTCAGAAAACTGGTTTTCCTGCGTTCCTGACGACAAGTGAACAAACCTTTAGTTGAAGCAAAGGCAGCGTCTCGGTTTGTTGGCTTTAGTTTTTACACTGAAGGAAACATGCATTCAAAATGGCTTCTCTGCTGCTCGGCTGCACTTTAACACAGAAAAGCCTGAAGAGGAAACTAATAGAAAAGCCTGCTGATTAATGTGCACTGTAAAAACTAAATCTTTAAACAAACACTTCACATTAAAGTTACAGTCAAATACTAAATCTGCTTCCACAATAAACTACCACAAAAACAGATTTGTGCTGTAATTTTACAGCCCGACTTTAGTAAAACTTCATTATTAGAAAACATGTAAAGAGAGAATTCTGCATATTAATACCTTTGAATTTCACTACGACTGTTGTCTTTTAAATTACAGGAAACTTTTGTTTCTTCACACAATTATTCAATTTATCTGCGACATCTGTCAAAGTTCAGATTTCTGCAGGTCAAACAAAGAAAAAGAGTTACATTTACCTTCACTTTAGCCTCTTTTAAACCCCGTTAACAACATGTCAGAGCTCACCTGTCATTTTACATGCTGATCCTATAAATCTATAGTCTGTTACAGTTAAATATTGATCATCAAGCTACAACAAATGGAGCGCTGCTGTTTATCCACATGATCCCGTCCGAGTCCAGAAGTCAGTAACAGAAAAGTCAAGTTACCTGTAAGTGTCCTTCTAGAAAACACTGTGGTCAGTGTGTGAACATTAAGCTTTCATTTGATGGGATTGTTCAGTGTATTCACAGCACTTCACCATTTTATGAATTAGTAAAAGCTCGACTACAACCTGCTGAGAAATGAGCACTAAACAGAAACACATTCAAACAGTATAAAAGGACTAAATATCTGCTAACCCAGAGGAATAAATGAACGTGTCACTTGCTGCACTTACAGGACTGAAAGCAGCAGCTGCTGTCTCTCAGGTGTGTTTCACTGCAGGAAGAAAGGCCCAGGTGAGCTTTCAGCCCCTTTATATAACCTGTGATCCCTGCTGGGTCTTAGTCCTGGACCGGCTGCTACCTTCCCCTCCACATCAATTAAAGACCTGACTGTTGTGGACCACATCAGAACCAGATCAGACTGAACCCATCTTCTTCATCACAGTGTCATCATTCAAAGCAGCACCTCATCTGAACATTCAAACTAACTGCAGCCTCTCTGCTGCTCACACAGGCGGCCATCTTGTCTTTATCACACATTCACCATCAATATAAATGTTTCTTCAACCAAAACAATCAGTGACATCACTGAACAGAAACCATTTCAACCAATCAGAGCGCCACTTACTGAACTTTTAGCCATGGACTTCATCAGTGTCCTCTGTGTAGAAAAGGAGCTTCGTGCTTCACTTCAACTTAAACTTCCATCAGACCGAGTGAAGTGATGCTTCTTATCCTTCAGAGTGTGTGTGTGTGTGTGTGTGTGTGTGTGTGTGTGTCCTCACTTCACTATGAAAGTATGCAGTCTGACTTGTTGGACTGAGTCACAGTCTGAGCTGCGTTCACAGGATCAAATGTTGTTGTGAACAGAAACCTCCTCACAGGTCAAACAAGAGTCTTTCAGGATCAAATTCAGCATCTGTGGAAAACTAATGAGAAGCTGTAAAGAGCTGCTTTGACTCCAGACTGGATTCTGTTGTTTAGAGAGAGCTCAGAGGAGCGTACATGACCCCCTTTGTGACCTGGTTTTCTTGTATATGTAGACTAGTGGGGAAGAGATGATGAAGCAGAAACCTGTGCAGCCACTGGTGTGTAGAGTTTGACTTCCTGGACACAACTTTAATAAACTCATTCATTAAGACAACAGAGACTGACCTGAGAGGGGTTTTCTTCATCACTCCTCTCTGTTGATGTTGTTGGACCTGTTGGGGCAACTTTCCCACTCATCATTCTTAGTGCAGATAGTTTGGTGACATCCCATAATTAACAGCACAGCTCCACCCAGCTTCCACCTGACTAGAAGTAGCAGTAGTAGTATTTCCTCTGTTAAACAGCTGTCACAAGACCCAACTTGAGCCAAGCCTATGTGAGCCTACTATTCTTTGGCAGAGTCAGTTGTTTGAGAACATTACACAAGGTCACTATGACCCCTTGTTCTTTCAACATTTTTTTAACCACACAGAACTGAATGTTCCCTACACCCCATCAGTACAAACAAAAGAAATACGTGGCATATGAGAATTAAACATTGATATACTGCTATTATATGTGACATTTTATTATATAATTGACAATATGTGCAAGAATAATATATGAATATGTATGTGTATATTACGAATAAAGAATTTAACCATTTAATTAACCACTACAATACATTTAACATTTTACAGGCGTTCTTGTTCTCAGAGTAGAAAACTGTTTTAATGTTAAAGACTAAAAATGAAGCTTTGTGATTGGAAGATTTATGAATGTGATTTTGCCAACAAGTAAATCAAGTGAATAATATAGAAGTCATCAGCTTCAGCAGAGGAATCATCAGAAAACGAAAACAGTACATGTTCAGAAGAAAGGACACGTTCAGAGTCAACATGTTGAGGAATAAATGTGCTGACATCATGACAAAGTGTTCACTAAAACTACAACTAACATCAGCGTCCTGTTGAGATTTAAGGAGAAAAACTCTGAAACTTTACACAAAAAACTTGTTCAGATAGAAAAAAACAAATGAAAGATTTATTTTCTACAGTGAAAAGCTCAGATTTAGACTCAAAGTTTAATATTTTTTGTATGTAACATTTGACATGTATTAATCACTTTGTATTGCCTATGTGTGAACAGATTGTAACGTAACTGAAAAAATTAGACCTTTCCCGACTTTCTCAGTTGCCTGTAACAGCCTGTTGACCGATTTCTATGTAAAGGACTCAGGATGGATTTTCCGGGAAAATCCAAAGGATGTGATGTTAAAGCTCGCTGCCAAGTGTCTTGCCTCTTTTCAGCTCCAGTTCAGCTCAGCTCCCCTACAGCATGCAACACTAGCTAACACTAGCTCAGAAATGGAGTCTGCCAATGTCAACACATGACCGGCGTAGGTACCAATTATGCTCGGCCTGGCAGATCTTCTGTGTGAATTTGTTATGTCATCTGTAAATGCAGGATGACATAAATAAAATAGCCTACTAACAAAACAAAATAGTCAGCTAATCCATCCAGACTCCCGGGGATGATCTGGCGGGTAAATTGGCTAGCTTTCCATTTACAAATTACTTTATCAGCTAACGTTATGAAGCCACCAATGCCAGCTCCATGTAGCTAAGTTACAGCTAGCTTGCTCGCTAACGTTGCTAGCAAAATACTATCTGACTGGATATGTTAGTTGTCTATAGCTTGTCAAATTACTTCACCAGCCAACAGGATCCATGATATTAAAGTGTTAGAGCCAGTTTGTGTTTGTTGTAAGTAAAACAATGCCACCTACAGGTGAAAGGTAGGCAAAGGGAATAAAGGGCTAAATGGCCTGTTAGAACAAGGTGCAGGTGGTAGCTGAGAGACGCCGGGCAACAAAGACTTTAAGAATATAGAAAGAAACAAATGCAAAGAATGGAGTGTTATGAAGACAATGGCTTTTCTCCTTTTTGATTTTATTTCGTTTGTGAAGGCCTGTTTTCTTTATAAATGTATTTGAGTTTTGTTTGTATGCAACAAGCCCAAGAACAGACATCAAGAGCATCAAAAGTGAGTAACCTACATGCGTGTTGAAACCTATGGTATATAAATGACTAATAGAAAGAAAAGGAAGTCATAACAAAGTATATACAGTATGATGACAAATGGTGCTCATTTTAGCCAACGGGTGTCATTTATAACAAGGACTATCTGAAACTCCATATAGTACATTTAATATTTTAGTCCTAAAAACACTTTCCCTCTAACTGTGGTTTCAAAAAGAAAAAGATTGGAAAACAAGCCTCCTTTTTCTCCTCTATTACAGTAAACACATCAGGTTGGTACTAACTAACATCAGCTGTGTGTGATCCTGTACAGACTGAACTTTCTGGTCAGCAGTGAGAAAGTTTCTCTAACAGGAGGAGACTCTCCCTCCTACAGAGAACACAGAGACACTGAACCAGACCGACCAGACCAGAACCCAAACCCAGGATAAAGAGGTTCAGTGAATGTGGTGTTGAAGGTGTGGAGGTGGATCAGAGAGTCAGAGGAGACTCTGTAGAAGGACAGAGAGCCAGCAGGACAGTCCACATACACTGCTACTCTGTGAGAGGAGGAGGAGGAGGAGAAGATGAATGTTTCTATCGTATTGTGCCTGACAGAGTAATCATCATCATCAAAGCAGCCCAGAGTTCAGGACTTATCATTCCATCCAAAGTTACAGTCTTCTCTGTTTCCTTTCCTGCTGATTCCTCTGTAACTCACTGATACAAAAACCCTTCCGCTCCTCTCGACCTCCCAGTAACAGCGACCAGTCAGACCATTTCCACACAGCAGCTGAGGACAGGAGTCAAACCTGTCTGGATGATCTGGATATGACTGATCCTCCTCCACACGTGTCGCCTTCCTGTTGTTGTCAGACAGTTTGATCTTCCTGTTTACTGTGTTTGTGTTGATCGTGAGTTCACAGGAATCTGATGGAGAGAACAAGACACAATACAGCTGCAGGTATTGATCTATCAGTTTGATGATGACTCATGAATGTGTGCTGCTTTGTTTTCATGAATCAAATGAAAAACACACTTACACTTCCTCAGACCTGGTCTCATCCAGCAGACTCCAGCAGGCTCCACCCTGAAAGGAGGAGGGGGGTCAGACCAGCACATCCTCTTTCAGCAGGCAAACATGGACATTACATCACTCTCATACACAGAGATTCTCTACAAATGCACTGACATGTTCACATTTTAACCTGTTCTGGATTCATCGTTCTTTTTTATAGGGACTTTATCCCCCCCAGACAAATCAGGTACTCAGATACTGACTGCTAACATGCAGCATACAATACTGTCTCATCGTGATTGACATCTCACTCATGGCCATTGGAAATTCTCTCTTCTTCTTCTATGGTCAATCTACTCCTCAATCTACTGCCCTGAGTATTAGCACCCACTACTGTCCCTCACTGTCCCCAACACCTTTACCAGTTTATCTCCCTATTAAGACTGTTACAAATAGGGTTCCTTGTCCACTTTATACAGCTAAGCAGGTTAACAAAATCAATCTCCAGTACATAAAGTGTACCACTGTTCCTCGTGCAGCCATCACTTCAGTTAAATTTGCTGTATTCTGTGCTAGGTCTCTGTCAAACAAAACATTTATCCCGAATTATTTGTTGATCACAACCCATAATTTGGATTTTCTAATTTTGACTGAGACCTGGCTAAAGATTGGAGACTGCTGCCTTTTAGTTGAACTCTGCCCTCCCAGCTACAGTTATCTGAACTTCCAGAGGTGCACAGGCCATTGTAGAGGCCTTGCTGTTGCCTACAGCAACCATTTTGTCTGTAAACACATTGCTATCAGTTACTGTCAGAGCTTTGAGATGCTCATCTTTAAAGTCAACTGTCAAAACCCTGTCTGCTGTATTTCAGTTTACCACCCCCCGAAACCAAATAGCATTTCAGCAGAATTTCTATCCTCCATTGGGCTCAATCATGATAGATTTATTATCGTAGAGGATTTTAATATCGACATCGATGACCCATTATGCTTTCTTGGGAACCATTATGCCATAGAATTCCTAAACATTACTGAATCAATCCACCTGGTGCAGCATGTCTCTGGTTCAACCCATAACCAAGGCAACAGTTACAAATAGTATATAGGCAACTAATATTATTAGTTTTAATATTATAATATTGCTGTTGGTGTTATTTCTATTAATATTAACATCAATACCATTACCACAACTACTACTTTACATCTCTATGTAGAACTGTATTGTGCTGCTGTATGTTCTCTTTCCTCCCGCTCCCCCCCTCCCCCTTCAACCCAACCGGTCAAGGCAGATGACCGCCCACCCAGAGCCTGGTTCTGGTTCTGGTTCTGCTCGAGGTTTCTACCTGTTAAAGGGAGTTTTTCCTTGCCACTGTCTCCTGGTGCTGCTCATGGTGGGAACTGTTGGGTCTCTGTAAATATAAAGAGTCGGTCTAGACCTGCTCTATATGAAAAAGTGCCCTGAGATAACTTTGTTATGATATGGCGCTATATAAATAAAACTGAATTGAATTGAATTGAACACCCTTGACCTCATATTTACTTTAGGCCTGACTATAAACTTCCTCATAAATGTATTCTATTTGACTCCTGCATCCAGGCAACTGCTCCAATTCTGAAGCGAACAGTATGTTCCCACATTTTTTATAACCAGCCTGCTCTAAAGTTCTCATTTATCTTCTCTGATTCATATAATGCCCCAATTCAACCATTTAACATTAATGATCTGGTCAATGATTTTAATAACCTGTGTTCCATGGCGATAGATGCCATTGCACCTATTACGACCAGGTCAGTAGCAGCCACCCAAATATCCCTGTGGATAAATGATGCTATCCATAGCTGTAAGCAAGACTGCAGGAGGGCTGAGAGCTAGTGGTGTAACGGATCATAAAACTGACGGTTCGGATTGGAGTCACGGATCATTTTTCAGATTAAAAAAAAGAAGTGAGACAAATAACTTTGCTTTCCATGTATTATTTATAAAAGAACTTAACGTAGCTCCCGTCACTGACACACCAGGGTGATGTTTTTTCAAATGTGTAGCCATACTCGATGTATTACCATTATCATACGGTTTTCTCGTCGCACAGTCTACACACTGTCCACCACCCTCTTTCCGTCAAGATATTTAACGGGGGAGCCAAAATGCTCCCATACCTGGGATTTAAATTATGCGGGAGGCCTCTCAAGCTCTTCCTCTCCTCTGCCAGCCATTAATTAATCACCTAAACAGTTGCACTTTTTTCTTTAACTTCAAAAGGTGTGCCCTTTGAGGTGTATGGCTTTTATATTCTCTTATTTTTATATGCACTGTGCGCTTTTTTTTCTGTACTGATGTTGATGTAAAGCACTTTGTAACCTGTGTTAAAGAAGGTTATATAAATTAAGTTGTACTTACTTTTACATAGGGGTAGCACTTATTATTATATTATTACATGTAGCATTATTAATCAGATATTCTTTTAGGTCAGTGGAGCTTCTCATTGGCCAATGGCTACAGTTCATTATTACATTATTATCCTTACAGTGCAAAGCAAACCAAAACAAGGTAAAGGAAAACTCTTTCCTTCAAAACAGATTTACTGTTACATGAAAATGGTCTTTTTGTTTTCTTTGTGACAGATGACGCACATCAAAACATCCTGTGCTATTGTTTATGAGCCCTGACTACTTCTGTCGTTGTTTGAGGTCAGGTTGGTGTGTCAGGGTCATATGGGCCAGGCTGACAGTGAGACAGACTGATTGTCTGTGGCTGCAGCAGGCCTCTTCATACCTGAGGGTGTCCAGTCTCCAATGTGGATCATCCAGTCCAGCAGACAGCAGCTTCACTTCACTCCTGAGTCTCCTGGATGGATGTAGCTCAGGTCCAGCTCTCTCAGATGGGAGGGGTTGGAGCTCAGAGCTGAGGTCAGAGAAGCACAGCCTTCCTCTGTGATCAGACAGCCTGACAGCCTGCAAACACACAAAACAACACACATACCAGATTATCTGAGGGGACTGAGAGGGCTGGAAGGTTACTGCAGTACTGAAATACCACAGTACTGATGCCTACTGTGGGATTGCACTCACTACTGCTATCACTAAAGACCATTAACAATCCCACATTACTGGAAGCAAACCCTGTTTTGTAATCCATTCTGGTTTTTTGTTAATACAAACAGAGCACTTCCTGTTGCTGCTTCACAAGGAAAGCTCCACCAGCAAACAATTCTAAGGCTTTTATTGTGAAGAACCTACAGCTTCCTGTAGTCTTTGTCGCCATGATATTAGTGACTGTTAACTCCTCTGTGTGTAAAATCAGGTCTACATAAAGAAATGTTAGAAGAAAAAGCAGTCACATTGAGCTGACCAGATGAAGAGCTGCAAGCGACAGACTCTTAATACAGTTTGGACAAACATCAAACCTCCAACATGTCACGTGGTAAATGACACCTGTTTCTGTTCTGTCCCCGTCTGAAGGTAAACCTCTCACACTGTGCTGCATCACAGTCTCTGATCACAGCTGCTGCAGTGGACTACAGAGCAGGAATCACAACCAATGTAACATATGAGGGCTGTACAAAATTAAAACACATTTACAAACTACCAGTATTTTGGCCCCAATGTAAACACATTTCGGACTATCTCACTCAGTTATAACAATCATCCAGTGTGTGAGGTTGTTTAAAACAAAAGAAGAATAATGGCAGTTTACCGCATAACCACTGGGGTGCAGTCCTATCACTGTGGAAAGAAAAATAATCTGTACCCTTCTAGCCCCAAGACCTCAATACTGTGTTCCAAGATGGATACCCATTCATTTCAATTAATTTACTCATTGGATGCATACACTGAAAAAGTTGATTTTAATGGACCTTTTTATTAAACTTACGTGTTTAATGCCTGCCTGAAATTAAGTTTCCTTCAGGATAACCTGAATTTCAGATACTACAAAGAGTCATTTCATACTGTTTGTGACACTGAAAATACATATTAATTATTTTAGTGATAATTGTGTTTGAAAACAGTCAGAAATTCCTCTCTGGAATTTCAATTTCAACAGGACATACATGTGTTTGTGGAAAGTAATTCAAAAGAGTCTAGTAACTAATTAAACATCTTACTCAGGCGAGGAATTTAAAGGGAAATGGTGATCAGTTAAACAGGTTGATGAATCCTGACCTGAGAGTTTCCAGTGTACAGTGTGGACTCTCCAGTCCAGCAGACAGCAGTTTCACTCCTGAATCCTGCAGGTTGTTGTTACTCAGGTCCAGAGGCCTGTACTACGAAGCAAGTTCAACAGACCCAGGATCTCTTTTCGTTATCTGGCTTCACTAAGCCTAACAATCGCGATCCCGCTAAGCGGTCACACGACGCTGGTTATCAACTTGATAAGTCAACCCAGGGTTTCCCAATCAAGCCATGAGTGCGTTCACATGAAAGGGGCGGTGTTTGCAGCATGTGACCAATTACAAACATGACAGGTGGACTGGCAGCAGAGCGGCATACTTTACAAACGAAGACCAAACTGTAATATTAGAGAAATACGAAGAAGTTAAACATCCTCCAGGCTGAAAGCAACACAGCTGCAGCTGCTGAATGCAGGAAGGACAGCTGGCAAAAATATCACTGACTGTGTGAAGCGTAAATTACCAGGCTGATAATATCACTGCCCCGTCAGCAGTGTTACATTAAGTTAATGTGTTGCTCAGATGTTCTTATGGAGTGTTTGACAATTTTAGCCTGATTCTTTCAGCTGCAACCACGGCGGTGTCAAACAGACAAAAAATAAATAAATATAAAAACATAATTTAGCGGTAAATAGGCTTACATTCATCTCTTATAAGTACAAAGCTTTAGTGCTTCAGTCAGTCTCTGTTGTAGGATGACACAGACCGACGAGAAATATCTGTCATATAAAAAGAGTTCCTCTCACGATCTTCACAGTCCACGTACCGAGCTCCACTTCTTTTCTACTGGTGATGTCATTTTCCAAGAGAATTGATTGGTCAGTAGGCAGTGCTTTAGTACGTGTTGATCTGTTATCTCGAACATAACCTGCTCCGGAGCAGGTTTGCCGTGCAGCATAAGTTACCGTGGCGATTTACCCCGGTAAGAAGTGAACCACCGTCGTAGTACTGAAAACCCAGAGTTGAACCTGAAGTTATCTCGCTAACCGCAAATCCTGCTTCGTAATACAGGCCTCAGCTCTCTCAGACTAGAGGACTGGGAGCTGAGCACTGAGGACAGAGCTTTATAGTTTCTCTCTGAGAGCTTACACCCACTCAGTCTGAAGAGACAGTAAAAAGTATTACATTTTTTCTTTCCTGTTGAAAAGATAGCAGACTATTTAAAATGTGACGAATAACTATCTCTGTACTTACAGAGCTTTCTTGAAGGCTTTGACCACTTGCAGCAGCCTCAGAAGAGCCTCCTCTGAAGCAGAGTATTTCTTCAGGTCAAACACATCCAGATCTTTTTCTGATGACAGTAAGATGAAGACCAGAGCTGACCACAGAGCAGGAGAGAGTTTTTCTGTGGAGAGACTTCCTGATCTCAGGGACTGTTGGATCTCCTCCACTAGAGAACGATCATTCAGTTCATTCAGACAGTGGAACAGATTGAGGCTTTTCTCTGGAGACAGATTCTCACTGATCTTCTTCTTGATGTACTTGATTGTTTCCTGATTGATCTGTGAGCTACTTCCTGTCTGTGTCAGCAGGCCTCGTAGGAGAGTCTGATTGGTCTGTAGTGAAAGACCCAGGAGGAAGCGGAGGAACAAGTCCAGGTGTCCATTTGGACTCTAAATCCTGACACATTATCCTGCCCTGCTGCTACCTGCTAGCACATGGAAACTACATGTTTCACGTACTTGTACTTTACTTCAGTATTCACACGTGTACTGCAGTACATTTCAGAGGTAAGTCTTGTACTTTTTACTGCACCACAGTATCTGACAGCTTTAGTTACTGCTTACTTTTCACATTCAAACATGTGATCAGTTTATAAAATAGATTTCATCATTTTAACATTAAAGTACTGATTACATGTTAATGCATCAATAATAATCATCCACTGATATAATACTGACAGAGGCCATGCTGTTTACTGAATACTTTTACTTTTCATACTTGAAGTACATTTTGCTGCTAATACTTCTGTACCTGAGTGACATTTTGAATGCAGGACTTTTACTAGTAAAGGAGTATTTGTGTAGTGTAGTATTACTGCTGTTCTATGTCGTACATGCTCTGCCCTCTCACAGGCTTCGCTATTGGTTTGGATTGGTTCGCTATAATATTCATTATTCAGATGAACCAGTTAGCTCCAATTTTGTAATGCTATCAATATATTTTATTGTTTAGGTTATATAAATGCCCTACATGTCTCTGAAAAGAGATCAATAAATATGATCATTATATAAATTGATGCAAGTCAGTTCACCAGTTACCAGGCCGTGGATGAGCCAGGAATAGTAGCAGTCAACACAACATGGTATTAATGGCATCACTATATGATTCATAGTATAGCATTTGTGTATTTATAATAAACGTATGTATTTATAGTGTATTATTTATAGTATATATTTGTGTATTTGTAACCCTCTCAAAGTCTCTGTCTACCCGATAGGCGTGCTAACCGCTGACATTATTATCCCCATCCTGATGAAAACGGCCATGGTGCATAAGCACATGCATGTTTCACAATGTGAGTCTGTGGGAAAAGTCTCTTGGGGTCAGAATGCATCATGTGACGGTTTGGCCACTATGTCAAACTGGCTTCAAAGCCTGGAGCTCTTCCTGGGGGCTTGAGAAACACCAGCTCCTCTTCCTGTGATGAACATCAACACTTCTGTTTCCTTTGCAGATTTGTTAAGTTTTTCTTAAAGATTTTACATTATTCTGGGAAAATGTTTGGTTTCTTCAAAAACCAGACATTGATCAAGATTCTGGCAAATGTTTTCATTTCACTCCTGAAGGATGTTGAGCTTTCTAACTCGAGCAACAAAAAGGCTTCAAGACCCTTGATATCTGTGTGTTTTCTAATACTTTTGTCTAGTGTGGCTCTTTTGGTAATAAAACAAGCAGCTGAACACGTGAGCACACAGACAACAAGGATGGAAACAAGAATTCTTCCCATTCTTCACTGTTGGATCACATCTACACACAGTGCCACCTCCACTCTGCAGGTGGCGCTGCAGGCCACAGTATCCAGCAGCTGAGCTCCAACATGAATGGACAGCAGGAGCCTACAGTATCTTAGCAGTAGCTTCACATGCAGAAGATGAATGTACTGAATTGAACACAGTAAAATGAATGAATGAATGTCCATTTGAGGAGAGACTGAAACTCCTGTCAGTGTGAACATGAAGTTTCCATTCTTACTGTCTGTTAGTCACAGAGTTCCACAAGGTTCTGTGCTTGGACCAATTCTGTTTACCTTGTATATGCTTCCTTTGGGCAATATTATTAGGAAGCACTCCATAAATTTTCATTGTTATGCAGATGATACCCAATTATATTTATCGATCAAGCCAGATGAAACCAATCAATTAGCTAAACTTCAAGCATGACATAAAAACCTGGATGACCTGCAATTTTCTGATGTTAAACTCAGACAAAACTGAAGTTATTGTACTTGGCCCCGAACACCTTTGAAACACATTATCTAAAGATATAGTTTCTCTAGATGGCATTGCCCTGGCCTCCAGCGACACCGTAAGGAATCTTGGAGTTATCTTTGATCAGGATATGTCCTTTAACTCCCACATAAAACAAACTTCAAGAACTGCCTTTTTTCATTTACGTAACATTGCAAAAATCAGGCACATCCTGTCTCAAACAGATGCAGAAAAACTAGTCCATGCATTTGTTACGTCTAGGCTGGACTATTGCAACTCTCTACTATCAGGCTGCCCCAATAAGTCCCTTAAGACTCTCCAGCTGATCCAGAATGCTGCGGCACGTTTACTGACAAGAACCAGGAAAAGAGATCATATTTCTCCAATATTAGCTTCTCTACACTGGCTCCCCTGAAATCCAGAATAGAATTTAAAATCCTTCTCCTCACCTTCAAAGCCCTAAATGGTCAGGCACCATCATAGCTTAAAGAAGAGTTCATAGTACCCTATTACCCCACTAGAGCACTGCACTCCCAGAATGCAGGGTTCCTTGTGGTTCCTAGAGTCTCTAAAAGTAGAGTGGGAGCCAGAGCCTTCAGCTATCAAGCTCCTCTCCTGTGGAACCAGATCCCAGTTTGTGTACGGGAGGCGGACAACCTCCTCACATTTTAAGAGTAGGCTTAAGACTTTCCTCTTTGATAAAGCTTATAGTAGGGCTGACTCAGGTGAGCCCTGAGCCACCCCTTAGTTATGCTGCTATAGGCCTAGACTGCCGGGAGACTTCCTATGATGCACTGAGCTCCTCTCTCCTCCTCTTCCTCTCCATCTGTACGCCCTCATATCCCATCAATGCTTGTTACTAATTCAGCTTCTTCCCGTAGTTGTGTGCTTTCTCTCCTCTCTCTCTCTCCTTCTGTTGCTTTCTGCAGGTGTTTCTGCCTCCGGAGCTGTAGAGTCTGGATCTATGGTTGAGGCCACCTGCTGCCCCCGTGCTCCTCCTCTGCACCCGCTGCTGCAGTTGCTGTTGCTATTATTATTATTAGTATTGCTGCTGTAATATTGCTCTTAGTATTGTTTCTGTTGGTGTTGACATCCATGCCATTGCCGCGGCCAGTGCGTTGCATCTCTGTGTGGAACTGTATTGTGCTGCTGTAGGTTCTCTTTCCTCCTGCTCTCTCTCTCCTGCTCCCCCCCTCCCCCTTGTTGTGGAAATTCTTATCCGCTCCGTTGTGGAAATTCTCTCATCCCTGGTGAATAATGAAATTCGGCGGCCGACAAGGTTTTATTTTCTTTGCAAAGAAAAGGTCAATCAGCACACGAGCGGTCAGAGTGAAGAAAGACCCCGTAGATGGGGAGCTCTGGACAGTTATACCTGTAGAAACGCCCTCTAACATATGTTTTCACCCCCCTTTGTCTGACTGGCACCGACTCCCTGTGGTGTGGGCCTCGGGATATCCTGCAGGGTTGTGTATTCAGGTAGGAAGCCTCAAGAGGTCTAGACATCACATTTTAAAAGACAAATGGGCCCGGCATCTGGGTGAGAAAACAGAAGTCGAGGTGTCTCGCATAATGCCAGAGAGGAAGTTACAGTAATTTTAAAGAGGTTGAAATAACTATTACACCCTTCAACCCAACCGGTCGAGGCAGATGACCGCCCACCTAGAGCCTGGTTCTGCTCGAGGTTTCTACCTGTTAAAAGGGAGTTTTTCCTTGCCACTGTCGCATAGTGCTTGCTCATGGTGGGAACTGTTGGGTCTCTGTAAATATAAAGAGTCGGTCTAGACTTGCTCTACTAAAAAAGTGCCCTGAGATAACTTTGTTATGATATGGCGCTATATAAATAAAACTGAATTGAATTGAATTGAAAATGTGAACTGTGCGACATGTTTATCATAGTACCTGAAGAGAATTTTACTGATAGTGCTTTTATCTGCTCCAAATGTACCAGAATTAACCACTTACGAGACCTCCTTATTGAATTGAAAGGACAAATCAAACTGCTAACTGAGCGAATGGCCATTTTAAAGGAGCAATCCAGAATGCAGGACAATTTTAACAGCACTGTTTTAGTTGGCTCCCCTGGGCTTGGACCTTTTCACTCTGGTCTACTAGCTACTACCATACCACTCCAGGACCCTCCAGCCATATCCACGCATGCAGCAGCTCTCCAGGACCCCCCTACCATCACCACCACGCACCCAGCAGCTCTCCAGGACCCCCCTGCCATCACAACCACGCACGCAGCAGCTCTCCAGGTCCCCCCTGTCAACATCACCACGCACGCAGCTCTCCAGGTCCCCCTGCCATCACTACCATGCACACAGCTACCCAGGACCCCCCTGCCATCACCGCTGCTCTCCCACATCTCCCCTGTTAACCTCCCCATGGCTATCCCACCAACTCTACCCCCTGCCTCCCCTCCTGGAAGAAGGTACCTTGGCGCCAGGGAAAAAGGTCACAGCCTTCTTCACACCAACCCTCCCTCTAGCTGTCGAACCGGTTTGAAGCACTGGCCTCTGAGGAGGGCCGGTGCTCTCAGCCCCCTTTGTCCTGCCCAGTCCATCCCACACCTCCCACCCCAGCAGCCCGCCCCTCTCCCCCTCATCGCACCCAGCCCTTATTCCCTGGCCCCCCTGCTACATAGCAGTTTTACATCATTTGAACATCTTGGTTTTATGTTAAACTCCAAAGATCCAGTGATAATTTTAATAATCTACAGACCGCCCCGACCAAACAATGTTTTTATCCAGGAGTTTGCTGAGTTATTATCCCATTTTAAATCTAAGTATGAAAAAATTCTTATTTTAGGTGATTTTAACATACATGTCTGCTGCCCTTCTCAGACTTTTATCACAGATTTTTTTGGATATTTTGGAATCTTTTAACGTCATTCAGGCAATACAAGAACCCACACATTCGAAGGGTCACACCCTTGACCTAGTTCTGTATAGTGGTTTCAGCCCTGACAACTTTGAGACTAAGGATATCTGTGTGTCTGATCACAAAGCAGTTTTATTCACTGTGGTTTTATCCCAATTACCTCTTAATCACAGTACACCGGTCCGCTGCCGTGTTTTTAACTCTATGTCTGCTAGCAAGTTTTCTGAGCTTTTTACCACTGCTTCTTTAACTGCTTTTAATCCACATTTTAACGCAGAGGAGCTGGTCTCCCTTTTTAATCACACCTGCCAGACTGTCCTGGACTCTGTTGACCTGTACAAACTCAAAAAGTCAAATAAAACGCTGCAGCCCTGGCTAAATGTGTCCACCCAGAAATTAAAGAGAGACTGTAGGAGAAAGGAACGAAAATGGAAAAAAATGGTATAAAATGTATTTTATGACATTTGGAAACACGCAATGAAGGATTATCAAAAGGCAGTTAAAGAAGCAAGAGCATCCTTCTTCTCTAATTTAATTTTAGCAAATCACTCTAACCCCAGAATTTTATTCAAGGCAATAGACTCTGTCATCACCCCCTCCCCCTGTCATTTTACCAATGCCTCACAAGAGTTGTGTGAGACGTTTTTAAACTTTTTTATAAATACAGTCAAGGAGATAAGGCAACAAATTAGCCCCCCAGACCGTGTTTTATATGCCAGTAGGGACACTCTTACTTATTTTAGCAGTTTTGAACCTGTAGCGCTGTCCTTTTTATCTGACATTATATCCCACATGAAATCAACGACGTGCAGCCTTGATATTATTCCGACTAAATTTCTTAAAGAAGTGATTGACACAGTTGGGCCCAGCATTTTATTGATTATTAATAGTTCCTTAGCAAAAGGCGTCTTTTCATCGATTTTTAAACATGCTGTGGTCCAACCTCTTTTAAAGAAACCTAACCTTGATCCTTCTGTTCTTAATAATTTTAGGCCAATTTCTAAACTTCCATTTTTATCAAAAGTTTTCCTTTTCAAAAGGTTTCTACCCAACTTTTAACTTTTATGTGTCGTAATAACATCTCTGAGAAATTTCAGCCCGAGCTTTACATAGCACAGAAAGGGCACTCCTTAAGGTAACAAATGACCTCCTTTTAGCAGCAGATGGGGGGAGAGCACAATTTTAATTCTTTTAGATACACACAGTAGATCATGCAGTAGATCATGCCATTTTAATTGACCATCTTGAAACCTGGGTTGGCATCAAGGACACTGCACTTAGTTGGTTTTATTCTATATCTTTTAGAAAGAACCTACTCGGTCACCATAGGTAATTACTCATCTTCTACAGCTCACATTACCCGTGGTGTACCGCAAGGTTCAATTTTAGGTCCAATTTTATTCTTTATTTATATGCTTCCACTCGGTCAAATCATCCAACGCCATAATGTCTCTTTTCATTGCTACGCAGACGACACACAGATATACCTTCCCCTGAGACCCAAAAAGCCTAGCTGCTGTTTTAGATTGTCTCAATGATGTCAACTGTTGGATGGCACAAAATTTTCTTCAAGTCAACAACTCAAAATCAGAAATCATACTGTTCAGTCCCCCAAATCAGATTAGTCACACTCAGAATGGCCTTGGTTATCGGCTAATGTGAATCCCACTGCCAGAAATTTGGGAGTTCTATTTGATTCAGATCTATGCTTTGCTCCACAGATCAAAAAAGTTGTCCAGTCCTGCTTCCATCAAATAAGAATTATCTCCAGAATCAAACCAATGCTTTCACACTCTGACCTGGAAAAAGTTATTCATGCACTCATTTTCTCCAGACTCGACAATTGCAACTCCATCTTTTCTGGCATAAACCAAAAGTCACTCTGGCCCCTAGCTCAATAGCAGAAATGTTGACCCCATATGAGCCAGTTCGCAGCCTTAGATCCTTGGGTGGGGCCCTTCTGGCCGTTCCAAAGTCGAGGCTTAAATCTAAAGGTGATCGTGCTTTTACTATCAGGGCCCCTCGGCTTTGGAACGACCTGCCCGAGGAGATAAGGCTCGCAGAATCAGTAACTTCTTTTAAATCACTTCTTAAAACCCATTTTTATAGACTTGCTTTTATGTGATGTTGTCTTTTCTTTTCATTGTCTTTTATTGCTTTTAATGTTTTTAATTATTTTTATTTGTATTTATTGATCATTATTATTATTATTATTATTATTATTATTATTTTTAATCTTGCTTTTGTTTTGCTTCATTGTCTTTTTATTGCTTTTACTGTTTCAATTATTTTTATTTTTATTTATTGATCATTAATTTTTATCTTGCTTATGTTTGCTTTACTGTTTGGATTTCTGTTATATTGCTTTCTGGGTATGCTGCTTTTGCTTTGTCTGTCAAAGCACTTTGTAAACTCTGTTTTTAAAAGGTGCTATATAAATATTATTATTATATTATTATAATAGTTGCCTACAATAGCCTAATCACCTTATGATCATAGGCAATTAAATGTCATCAGACATACATATGTGCCTAAACAGAAAGGTCTAGCCATTAAAAATATCAATCCCTGACCACAGAAAAATCGGCTATAATGGACAAAATTATAAATAGGCTAAGCAATTAACAGCCATGTTGACAATACAATAGCTAGTCTACAGGCAAACGGAGCAGAGAAGAATGCTCAGATCTCGCCTGTCAGGCGCTTCCAGTGTGCACACTGAAATGCCAAAGCCAATGAGCTGGCATTTCTATTGCAGTTGCCTTTAGTCATCTTGGCAGTGGAAAATAAATGCTCATACATAGACACAGTGAAGGCATTGAAGATCAAATTTCATTGTGAGGATATTAGACATAACCTTGTCTGTCTGTGCATCATCTCCTTCCTAACTTTGATCTTGTCTTGAATTACTACTAGAGGAGAGTGGATCCATTTTCTGATGCATCTATTTACTGTTGCATATTTAGATAAATAGCCTACAACTACATGCATGCAGTCAGAGTCCTTGTTGCATAACCTGTCTTAACTATATTATTTGGGTTGTATTATCTAACCACTGAAAGTAAAGAAGAGATTATATAGAAACAAAATAATGCTGAATTAAATGTGTATTAATTCATATGCTATGTTTAACTAACCCTCTGAAAGGTACTGAAGTTTGGTTTGACATGCTACAAACTGAACAAAATAATGCTGAATTAAATGTGTATTAATTCATATGCTATGTTTAACTAACCCTCTGAAAGGTACTGAAGTTTGGTTTGACATGCTACAAACTGAACCAACAGAAATGGTTTACACTTATCCACTAACTAAAGATAAAGATAGGATGTCTGGTTTTGGTTAATAATTAATGAAACGGGAAATGCACTTACATAACAAATAAACTGATCATAGCTTGTAATGAAATAAGATTTAAGTTGAAATGCCACTCTGCCTGATACAATGACCCTCCAAGTGCAGATGTACCTGTGTGGGTGTTAGCCCACTTCTTCTGCATCTCCCACCTCCTCTTCGACATTCCTTTAGCAGAGATCAGAACTGGATGACCTGTAGTAATTCTATTTTACTTATTTCATTTGCTATATATGTGGATATACATATAGACATCCATGTGCATGGGTTAAGTTTGTGTGTCACTGAATTGTTAACAGATTCTCAAATTGTGACACACAGACACGCACACACCAACACACATGCACACATGGCATGTGCTTGTGTTCTTTTCCTCTTAGGAGAGAGACAGAGACCTCCCTGTGATCAAAGGGACCCTGGTATATATTGAGTTGAGTATATATGGTAAATATGTATGTGTGTTGTTATAACAACATGTTGTGTATAATTGCCATTTAAACCTGGTTTAACACTGTCTATGACTGTCTTTATAAGGTGTTGGGTATTGTTCTGCAGCAGAGAATGCCAGGCTGTTAAATATGGAAGCATTAGACGTGATCAACTTCATTACCTAATTCAGTCTTTAGAAAAGAAATTGGAAGAAAATAGTTAAGATAGAATAGATCTAGGGTGGGTGGAGAAAAATTTTGTGCCGTTGACATCAGACATCGCCACCCCTTTTACAGAAGACTACAAAACAGGAAGACACCCAAAGATCACTCTCTTGTATGACTCTGAAGCTGTCTCAAATCGCGTACTCCTGTTAGTACACTTACATGCAGTATACTGTGTACACTATGTACTGACTTGTGTGTGTGACTTGTGTGCGTTAATTTTGACAGGGTAGTGTCGTCCCAAATCGAATACTGCTGTTGGGCACTTACCGGAAATGACGATCGCAACCTTTGACCGCGTCTTCTTCTTCTTCTTTTTAATGACGGATTGCAACCAGGTGGAGCATTATCGCCAACATTTACCGCGATTGCAGCATGCCGAAATATCTGCCAGCACGTTTGCTCACTTGACTTCAATTCAAATGAACATGCTTTTACTTTTAGCCGTAACAATCACAACTGCGGCCGCCATTTTCATACGTTGGTGGTCCTCCCCTTCCGCTACGTGGCCAAGATGGTGACCGTTGAGGGTGAGAAGTGTGCAGCGTTCCACACTCAACTTTCTGGCCATTTTGTGTACACCATCCGGGTACTTATAGTACACTGCATTTTGCTATACTTACCAGTGTGAACACACTTATGCACTCAAAATACTAAGTTTGAGTACGCAAGTATGCAATTTGGGACACACACTTACGCTCCTCTTACTGCTCTTGCTCTTTTGGTCTTGTTGCCCTTACCCCCCTTTGGAGACCTGACAATTTGACTTTGGAGAGTGGGCCCAGAAGATTGCCCGTCAGCTGCATCCAGGCCACACAGAACGTGCTGAAGGCCCTCTGCCTCATCCAGCCAACTTTGGAAGCAAGAACTTTCTGAAAGAAGACTATTCAACATCTGTTCTAACACAACAAAATTTAGAACTGAAGAAACTTTGAATCCTGCACACCCCAGCAAAGTGGGAGTGTGTGTGAAGATGTTATGTTAGAGTTGCCACGTGGGGACGAGCACACCCGAGGATGGCCGAGCTCTGGCCCACACGAATAAACATCTTCCTACTCCCTTCCAGACCGACTTCTCCCCTGGCTATCTGAACCACCAGGTGAAACTTTACTTGACCTGTGATATTGGGGTTGAGGCTATAGATTACTAAAAGTAATTTAGCATTAGATCAGGAATTGAATCTCCCTTCAATATAATCACGATAAAGAATTGATTTCATAAATAGCATTTATTCATTTATTTGTATGTCTGGTAGTTATAGTATAAACCTTTAATTTATAAAGAACTTGATTATTATGTGGTTTGTGTGTATTAAGGTCACTGTACACAAGTCAAGAACTCCGTAGCAACCTTTAGACTGAGACTGAATCAATGTGTGTTTTCCTGCTTTCATATTTAAGTGGGTAGTCAAATTTATTAGAAAACCAAAACCAAAAAATAGCCTATACCTCGGTTCTGGTTCCGAAGTATAGGCTGCAGAAGGCTAAGCATTGTAATGATAATGAACATCACACATTTATTACTATTAAATTATAATAGTATATTTAGTAGGGAATTATGTCCATACTGCGTTTGTAACCCACCAATTCATCGTCCAGACATCACACACACACAAAGTCAAAATACAAGGAAATTGTTCTGTCATAAACACTAAATCTCCTCAGAAATCATTAAAATGTTTGATAGTATTCCACTTTTTCGCTCTGCATGCTCACGTGAGGTGGGTGCAGGACGATTTCCAGGTCAAGCAAGGATCGAGAAACAATCAAATAAGCGAAATGGGATGTACACCTGGTAGCATAGAGAGAACCAATCTAAGTTGGATTTGCTTTGTGATACCGGACCAAGAAAACAGTAGACATACTTGTGGAAACTGCTGATGAGTGTCTGGGACCAAGCAGTGAAGCAACGTGGGCACAGGAGTTTTAGATGAAAACTTGGGTTATTATTTTACCCAAAAAATGCAAAAACATTATAAACCAAAAATCTAATAACAAGGCCTATAAATGAGGTCAACGCAACGTAACTATACTCAATATGACAACAACTAAACAAGGTGTTAACTGAACAAAATGACCTACAATGCCCACAATGACACATGAGGGAACATCTACAGTATAGTGGCTTGGCCAAACCAAATAACACACAAGGAGTAAACAAGATGAACACCAACTACAACTTAATACAAAACAAAACTAACTAAACCCAAATCCCCCCCATGCCAAGGCAGCACATGGTTTGGCCTGATGAGCTGGCTCCTGGATTTAAGAGTCCCCAGCCCTCAGCCACACCTTTTGCTCAGGATCAGGAAGGGACCTCCCCCAACAACCACGGTAACCCAAAGACAAAGAAAGAAATGATTAATGATTAATAACAGATAATTGCCTGTGTAACCCTACAGTGCTAAGATGTGTGCACTTCATTTAAACAATGTAAGGTTAAAAGCAAATAAACAGATTCCGAAAACAAACTGTGTGATGTTAATAGTTTAGGTGTGGTTGACTGCAAATTAAATTAACCTGTGTAGGTAGCAAACTAATGAGGTAAGAGAGTGTGAATTGGGCTAATATTACCATGTGTGGCTGTGGCCATCACACACTCCCCTCCTTCAGGACTCTTGTTGGAACAGCAAGAGAGGTAGTCAGCTGTGAGGTTGTCCTTGCCTGGGATGTGCTGAGTGCTGAAGCGGAACGGTTGCAATGCCAGGCACCACCGGGTGATTCTTCCATTGGTATCCCTCATCCTTTCCATCCACTGAAGCGCTTTGTGATCCCTCTCCAGGGTGAATTCTCCACCCAGAAGGTAGTACCAGAAGAAGTTGAGGGCCCACTTGATGAGCCAGTACCTTTTCCACCGTTAAATACTGAACCTTCCTTGGGAAACAGTTTCCAGCTGATGTAGGCAACTGAATGGCAGTTGGCTAGCGGTCCCAGGATCAGCACAGCCCCTAGAGCCCTGTCGGAAGCATCTGAAGTCAATGCAGAACCTTATGCTGAGATCCTTCTTTGACACCAGAACCACTGGGTTATACCACTTGGTTTAAGTCTTGATAATCTCCAGGGACAGCATCAGGTCAATCTCCTTTTTCAGTGAGGCCAGCAGTCGTTCCGGAATCCTGTAACTAAGTCATCTCATTCTCCTGAAATACTTCTGAATTACAGATTGATCTCACCTGAAGCTGTTTTCTGAGAGGTGGCTGAGGTCATGGTCCACCGGCGCACCAGCAGGAGGTAAGTATTGCTCGTCCACTTCCACTTCCTCTAGCACCTCTGATGAGCATTACTTCTACTTTTCTTTCAGGTTGCTTCACCCACTCCTTTAAGAGATTTATATGCTGTACCCTACTCGAGTGTGACTGCCCTGGGGTTGATTCCTGGTATGTGGTGGGCACAAGTTTCTTGAGGATCCCAAACAGTCTTTGCAACTTTGCCAACAGCTTGTTGTCATCACTGGAGAGGAGCACTAGCGATTTCCATCCAGGGTTGAAGTATCTCTGCTCGCGGTTCCCCATCTTGCTCATCTCAACAGGACCAACAATGTCCATCCCAAGGTGTTCAAATGGGGTGCCAATGATGGGTAGCAGTTGGAGTGGAGCTCTGGAGTTTTAGCAGATGTCATTTGGCACTGAGGGCAACTTCTGCAGAATTAAGCAACCTCTCTGCACAGGCCAGTCCATCACAATGAGACTCATTAGTGGCTTTATTTAGTGTGTGTCTGGCAGAGGAACAGTGGCTTTGGAAATCCCATCAGTGTGCTGGTTACAGAGCTGGTATTTGCAGTTTACCCTGTGAAGCCCTTTAATGCTGTCTTCACGCAGAACCCAATTACATTTGTCATGAATTATTCATATTTTCAACCAACAGTGACCTTAACCTGCTATAACTGTGGCCTGTATAATAGCAGTTTGAGGTCACTGTTGTTTTTAAAGACAGTAAGTACATCAACCTCCCTAATTACTTCTTGAATAAATAAGAAACACAAGCAGAGGTGGTGTTCATAATTTGTTGTGACACCAGAGCTTTTTTTTAATACGATCTTGTGTTTTGAAACCTTTTATGCATTCCATCTTGCTCGCCTTTATCTAAGATATTGTTAAAAAATGTTAAGCATAGGCAACCTAAACATTCTCCTTTAAACATGAAACAAAAGAACATGCTGCGTGAAGCCAAATTAATGAAGAACTGACCGTCATTTTTCATGCTTTTAGTACACCAAAGTATTATGTAAAAAGGCTGGATATCTCAATGTTAAATAGCTCAGCTAATTCAAAATAACAACCCTGTAATAGAGACTGTATAAATCATTGGAAACTCTTTACAAAACAATTTAATGGTGATTTATGTACGTCCCTTATTGGGCCTCCAGGGATTAGCTATGTAGGTACGCCAACAGGCAAACTGTTTCCAAGGCAGATTTACAAATCCCTCGATGGCTGTAAAAGCTGCACTTCGAGGCGTTTGAAGCCAATTATTACACGAGGAATACTGCTGTGGCCCCAATTAAAAACTTTCCAGGCTCTTTGTGTGAGGTGTTTATTTCCCTGTTAATCCAATTAGAGCAATGGAAAAACCAGAGAAATAGTACGAAGAAAATAGTTTTTTTTTTTTTTTTACAGACAGCGTAGGCTCAGGTGTGTCGAGGAAAAACATATTTATTTAAGTCAAAACTTTGGGACTTTTCAAGGATTGTACATATGGATCCAAAACTAATCAAAACACTTAATTTAACAGCTTTTCTAAAATCATTTGTCTTTTTATTTATCGATAAAAATATACACTAGGGAAAATAGGCTTCATTTTGTCCATCTTCCTGATTATTCTTGTGTTGACTTATTCATTCATTTCCACTCTGAAAAGATCTGTAAAGATGCAGTCCTTTCACTGATTTCAGCCTAGTGAAAAGATGCACACTGAAATACAAATTTCCATAGATTCACAAGTCAACAAGGTTACCAGGAGAGTGAGGGACAGAAAAGGGGGGGTTCATGTCTAGTCTTACAGTTGGCATGGAACTTTAACGATCTTGATTATTAACTTGTCACTTGTCAGTGTTGCCAAGTGTTCCCCTTGTATCACTGTCAGTCTCGCTGTCTATGTCCCTACATGCCACTGCAGCCTTGTCACTGCTCAGAATGGATAACTGGCAGCTGTTTCACAGATGTGGACTGAATGTGGCACAGTCAACAAATAACCTTTTTCCACTGCAAGAACTTAAATAAATAAAACACAAAAACATGTAGCCACTGCTTACTGTTCACTGCTTGATTTGGGGACGAGTTTGTGGAACTCACTTCCGGCACTGCTCAGGCAATCAGTGGCATTGCTGTCGATTGAAGATGTTGTATGTTGTGCAGATTGTAAAGCCCCTTGAGGCACACTGCGATTGTGATATGGGGCTATGTAAATAAAATTGACTTCACTAAATTTGATTTATTGTCATGAGTGACTATAAATAACATTACTCCATCTATACTGACCACGGCAAACAATACTTAAATAAAAAAGAAGAACAATTGAGAACGCTTGTTGGACAAACCAAGATGTCTAGGCCCTGATTAGTGTTTGGAGAGAGGAGGCCATTCAGGGGGAGCTGGAATCAGTGGTTAGAAACCAGTAGGTGGACCAGAAGATTTTTCAGCATCTGGCAGAAATGGGGATACACACTATTACTCCTCACTTCACTGGATTTAGTTCAATACCAACCTGCCCCTTTTTTATTAACTGTAATCACAATATTCCCATATCTGTAAATGCTAGTTGCCTACCCCTAATTATACCTTTACCATAGTTTATTTGCCATAGCCATGATTTTTCCTAACCTTTTGTAGAAAAACCCAGTACCAAAGCCTCACAATGAACCTAACTGATGTACCCCCTTCTATTTATCTTTGTCTTGCAGTAGAGTTTTGAATTAGCTGGAGCCTGTCAATCAGGCCTGGAATTTCATCATTTTAGGGGCAAGGCCACATGGTCAATTTTTTGAGGGAACAAAGGCCAAATTCTGTGTCAGCAAAGCCATCAAATCAAACGATGATTTTAAGTCCACGGAAATAATGAATTTAACTTAAGGGTTAAGGATAATTTTGTTTATAATACATAGTATCATCAGTGAAACTATCAGTGAAATAAAAAAAAAAAAAGTTTATTTCACAAAATAATTTATTGGTATTTACAAATTACCAATATTTGTACAAACTCCTGAGTCAAAAGTTCATGCACTCCAACTGAAAAATATTGACACATAATACATCAACTGGGTAAAGACGGCTAACAGCAAATTACATGATAAACTGATTCACTGAACAATAACTGGCTTACAGTTATTTTGGTGTGTTGTTAGCTAGCTAACTACCTATATTGTTGCTTCTTGAACCTTAATTTTCCACCCACCTTCTAAAAAAAACATTCATTGGCACATCAGGATGACTTCGATTAAGTCTCCTGGTTGGCCGGTGATAGATTTGTGTCAAACTATCGTCATAAATAGCCCGGTTTTCCAGCGGTTCATACCAGGCTCAAAATTGAACCCACCACTAGTTATGTGCACAGCGTTTCACTGTTGTGCTGCCCAATAAGAATTCAGAATCTCAACAAAAGACACTGGTGTCTAAAAACTTTGAGGTTGCTGTAGCTGATCAGTGTGGAGTGTTGAAGCAGCAGAGTAGCAGATTGAGCTAGCAATGTGAAGTCAGCAGCTATTAGTTTCCACAGAGCATAGGAAATATATGCCTGTAAATGTGAGCATAATGTGTTATGTTAAAGCATGTGAAGTAAAATGGATTGTTTAAGATAATATTATTGTGATTGCGATGCTAATTTCCATTGGTAATTGATAATTCCCGTTATGTGTGGCCTTCATGGCCCCTGTGAAATTCCTGCCCTGCTGTCAATAGAGTGTTTTGGAAGGTTTGTGAATAATGTAGTACAATAATCTAATCTGTTTGAAAGACGTGAATCAGTCTTTTGACATAATTACATATTGATCCCTAAACTCCTCACTTCAGATCTAATCAGTCGACAGATTTCTGAAATAGTATGTCTCGCATGGTCTTGAAGCAGAGTAAATTAACTTTCATCTTGTCTATTTTTAGCTTTAAATATCTTTGTTCATCCAAATATTAATGGTAGATGAGCAGGTTTTACTGTAAGTAAGGACAAACCCTTAGGGTCATCTGGTTCAACTGAAATGCATAATAGAGTATTATCAGCATAGCTGTGATAATTCATGTTTTGTTGCCTGATGATATCACCCAGTGGATGCATGTGTAGTTAGAAGAGTGGTGGATCCAGACAACGGCAGAGCTAATGACAAATTTGCTGTTGTTGATATAAGACTGAAACCAGTTAAGGACAGCTGCAGAAACACCACCAAACACAGTTTTCAAGACTATGGATGAGAATTCTGTGGTTGATGGCGTCAAAAGCTTTAAATTGTGAAGTACAGTAATATTTATAATAGCTTAAGTTATGTGTTATTAAGTTCTTGCAGTGGAAAGATGGCTAGGAGAGATCACCTTACATACTTGGCAGTTTGGTCTAGTATTAGGCTCAGAGTATGACCATGAAACTGGAATTTGGATTAGCTAACCTTCACTAATCCACACCTGGGAAGCTGATGCTACAGGGTCCTGCTGTCACTATGTGTATGACCGTACAGAATGAATAAATAAGAATTCAACAGTTTTATGGGGAAGGGCCTGTAGCTTTCTTGCTTCTTTCTCTTGGCCTTCTGAATCTGTACTTGTCCACCTTCCTGTGGGGCCATCAGCTTTCTCTAGATCTTTCTTTATAGATACCACTTATATCCCAGTCAGCCTAATTTTTGTCTTTATGAATAGCAAATCAATAAAACTCCATGTTCCCATTACTCAAGCCAATGGATAATTGGTGACCTGAACCTTGAACCCTGGGTCAACGTGCTCCAAGCCAATTTGGTATTAATTCTCCATGGTAGCTGTGCAAGGGTTTTTAAATTAAATTTAAAAAATCCTTATCTGAATCAAGGGTCTAAGGATACAGGGTGTTGTATGCTGTACAGATTGTCCCCCTGAGGCCAATTTGTGATTTGTGATATTGGGTTATAAAGATAATTGAATTGACTTGACTTGACTTAAATTACTAGAGTTTCAGCAAAGTGAAGATCAAGACCAGAATCCTTTGGGCCTCGGACTAGCTGTACCTTTTCCACTAATACACATAACAAGCAGAGCAGAGGGAGAAAAACGTATTCAAATTGACCTGTCATTTTAAAACCCTGGTCTTCAGTTTGCATTTGAGCATGAGCATGAGCTAGGATGTTTCCCCCCAAATCTACCTTCAGCGTGTTTGTTCTTCTCTCCTGTTACATGTAAATGGCTTTTCTTATCCTCTGATTTTACATGATATCACAGTTCCTAATTGCCAGCTTTTTGCTGCAGTCATTTTGCATTCTTGCACCCAGGTTTAAATGGCACAAGTAAAAAGCAATCTGTTTCAGCAAATCTGGTCAAATGTTAAAAAATGGTAATGATGTGATGGTAATCTTTAGGTGTCAGGGTTAGCTTGGCCTGTAGCCATCTGCTCTCCAACAGTTAGGTCCAGTGTTTGCGTCTCTGGCTCCCAGTCTTCCAAATCAGCATAGTTTAGTTCGGTCATTGCTGCAGTCAGACCCAAAGAGCTGACTGACCCAGCCAAGGACCCACATCCTTCATAGGCATATGTTTGAAGTGAGTCATACGGCGGGCCCTGTGTTTCATAGTCTGCCTTGGCCACCTTCTGCTGGATGATCTGCTGAATGATGTCATAACCATCTAGCAGAAGCGAAGGCGCTGACTGGCTGATCTCTCGAGAAACACAGTCAATGACAAACCAGGCAGGTTCCAACTCTGGGCTGTAGTTCCCGTAGTCCACTTCCTGTGCTTTCCTCCTCCTCACCACCACAATCCCCTCCTCGTCCTCCTCTCTGTATGGACTTGGTCCATGGCTGAGGTAGGTGTGAAACATCTTGCAAGGCTCCGAGGCTTTGGAATTTCGAAGTGTAGCAATGTCAAAGGCCTCTGTGTCCTCCTCCCCGCCTCCCTCATCATCATAGGTCACCACATTTTCCCTGATGTCCTCTTCAGGGAGAATCAAGGGCTCTTTGCTTGCTTTCTTATTTCGTAGCTGGATGAACAGCATCACAGTGGCTGGAGGGAAATGAGCAGGAGGGGTAAAAGGGAAGAAAGACAGGATGAATGGGAAAGAAAGGTAGAGAGAGTAAGAGAAAACCAAGTACTTTTTCAATGACATGAACACATTGGATAAATGCAGATTGGATTCTTGTGAAAAACAAGAGGTTTTCTGTCCAAAAAACTATCAAATAGATTAGAAATACACACATTTAATAATACCTAAGAAAACATGTACTTCATTCATGGCAACCTTTTTGGAGATATGAGAATGTGTCATAGTCTAATCAGTGTTCTGTCTACAGCAGTCTGCGTGGGAGCAAATAAAACAGCTTTCATGTTTAGTAACTAAAAACTAATGTAGTACATTAAAAAATTAGACAAATCACAACAAAAATAGTTCCACTTGTAACGCAAATAGATAAATTACCTCAACATAGAACAAAATATTTTCAGAAAGATGGACAAACAAATAGCAAAAGTGCTACATCAAACGCATCATGTATTGTGATGTGCTTTACATAGAAATTGTCCAATGAGAAGAATACAATACTCCTACACAGAGCAAAACATCTTGCTCTGTGTGAGGAGGGAGATAGAGGAAGGTGCACCATATTTGGAGAGCACTCTGGGTCAACTAGTACAAGGAGTGGATGATGAGAATCCCACCCCAACTTTAGACCAGGACAGATACAGCTAAATCAGTCTTGGAACCCAATGGCCAATGTTTTGGGGCTTCTGGTGTAGCCAGCAGATATCCGGATAACGGATATCCAGGCCAAGACTTCCTCTTCTGTGCGCCGGTCATTGTTTACAGTCCAATTAGCAAACTCGGAACCCATCGGCTATCATCTGATTACAATTTGAATGCAGATAAATTGAAGAAAAGCTAATAAGAAGCTAATCTCCAGGGTTCTGAGATTGATAAAAAGCTAAATTGTCGTCAGATGATAGCCAATCATTCCGAGATTGCATTTCAGCCAATGCGGTCAGCCTCTTTTCCTCTCTACACAGACTGTTTATCTGCATGCAACCAAAGCCTGCTCAAACGCGATTGGTCAATACTACTCGGACTACAAATGGAAACCAGAACGCTTCTGATACCAACAGATTGTGTATTCATATGCAGATATCTTTTTTTAGAGATTACAGCTAAAGCAACACGGACCACTAGAAGCAACCCAGTGGGACTCCCTTACGTGGCTGGACAGTCAGAACATCTACCACAGTCTTCAAGTCACAAGGAGTCAGCACTTACTACAAACCATATAACACCTTAAGATCTCTGCTGGTACACCCTAAAGACAGGAACCTCCCTGAGAGACATGACATCATCATGACATCACATGTGACAGCTGTGGGGAACACTACATTGTGAAAGCCCTTTCAACGCAGATTATTTTGTTAAACACACAAATTAGTTGTTTACTTAAATATTTCATGTATAAGTGACAGAAAAGCTTCACTCTGTAGTTGACTAATGTTAACTGAGTTATCATGTCCATAGAGTCTGTAACAACTTTGGTGTTTGGATTGTCAAATTTTTCTGTAATTAGAATGATTTGAAAAAAAACATCAAAATTATACACAGAGGCTTTAATCAGTGGTACTTGCCAATGTAAGTATGTGATATCTCTAGAGGAAATACAAGACAAAGGTAGAAAACGTGTACTCACATACTTACCTAATAATACAACAATACACAGCAGTATGGCCACAAAAGCCCCAGTGCTGAGGCCAGCTGAAGACAGGAAAGCCTGGGCCTGACAGACATTGTTGCTGTTGCGCCCCCTGGTGTTTCTCCGACACACACACACCCTGAGGGAGAGTGTAGCAGTGCTGCTGAGAGGAGGCTCCCCACCATCAGCCACCACCAGGACCAGCTTGAAGAACTCCTGGTCTCTGTCCTGCCTGAAGCCTTTACGCCGACGAGATACTATACTGGCAGTGTTGTCTGGGAACAGTGAGGACAGGGCAGAGGAGGGCGAGGGAGGAAGGAATAGGGAAGGAGGTTGGTGAGATGGATGAACAAAGGAAGGTAAAAGAATGGTAGAGGAAAAGTTGAATGGTATGAGAATGGTGGGAGAAAGGTGGAGACAACACAACAGAACTTTAAGCAAGTACAGTAAAAAATGCTGGTTGAATGAGCTAGCTCAGTCTAAATAGGCATCATTCTCCATGACTATAGATCAATTCACATGATTATGTACAGCAGTGTAGGAGCAGGAAAAATATTTGACTTTGAAATGGAGTGGCTCTTTCCTGACTAGTTCAGAGATCAGTTGTATTGTATATTAAAGAGGGAGAAACAGGTAAAGGATCTGCACACTGGATAAATAGTTCCCAATGAATTTCATAAAACAACTAAATTAATGCAATACTATCACAACCTGTTTTTGACCAGGTCATTCTGGCTGCATCAAGATTATTATTAAGATTAAGATTATGCTTTGCAGTTGTAGCACTTGGGGTAGTTTAAAGGCCATGCCCTGAAAGCCTTAACACTCTTTTCCAAGGTGTAATTTGATTTTCATAATTGAAAACACAATCTAAATATATTCTAATGTGTGGCATTAAAATCACAATTTTAGACAGGGGAGATAATCCGATGTGTTGGCTTGTTCCCACAGCAGTAGTAGCCATACTGTTTCCCAAAAGTAGTGATTTTTTTTTAACAACAGTGAAGTCATTTAAAAATAGTTTAAAGCAATTTTTAACACCAGAGGATCTAAACATGGGGTTTAACTAGCTGGATTAATGCAGCCCCTGCATCATCGCACTGAAAGGCACTGAAACCCTAACCCTAACCCAAAGTAACATTAAATCTAACATATGTAGTAAAATTGAAAAAAAAAATATATATATATATATACACACACACACATAAATATATATACTGTGTGTATATATATATATATATACACCGATCAGCCATAACATTATGACCACCTGCCTAATATTGTGTAGGTCCCCCTTTTGCCGCCAAAACAGCCCTTCGAGGCATGGACTCCACTAGACCTCTGAAGGTGTGCTGTGGTATCTGGCACCAAGACGTTAGCAGCAGATCCTTTAAGTCCTCTAAGTTGCAAGGTGGGGCCTCCATGGATCGGACTTGTTTGTCCAGCACATCCCACAGATGCTCGATTGGATTGAGATCTGGGGAATTTGGAGGCCAAATCAACACCTTGAACTCGTCGTGTTCCTCAAACCATTCCTGAACCGTTTTTGCAGTGTGGCAGGGCGCATTATCCTGCTGAAAGAGGCCACTGCCATTAGGGAATACCATTTGAAGGGGTGTACTTGGTCTGCAACAATGTTTAGGTAGGTGGTACATGTCAAAGTAACATCCATATGAATGGCAGAACCCAAGGTTTCCCAGCAGAACATTGCCCAAAGCGTCGGCTTGCCTTCTTCCCATAGTGCATCCTGGTGTCATGTCTACCCCAGGTAAGTGACGCACACGCACCCGGCCATCCACATGATGTAAAAGAAAATGTTATTCATCAGACCAGGCCACCTTCTTCCATTGCTCCGTGGTCCAGTTCTGATGCTCACATGCCCATTGTAGGCACTTTTAGTGGTGGACGGGTCAGCATGGGCACCCTGAGCGGTCTGCAACTACACAGCCCCATATGCAACAAACTGCGATGCACTGTGTGTTCTGACACCTTTCTATCAGAACCAGCATTAGCTTTTTCAGCAATTTGAGCTACAGTAGCTCTTCTGTTGGACTGGACCACACGGGCCAGCCTTCGCTCCCCATGCGCATCAGTGAGCCTTGGCTGCCCATGACCCTGTTGCTGGTTCACCGGTTTTCCTTCCTTGGACCACTTTTGGTAGGTACTGACCACTGCAGACCAGGAACACCCGGAAGAGCTGGAGATGCTCTGACCCAGTCGTCTAGCCATCACAATTTGGCCCTTGTCAAAGTCGCTCACATCCTTACGCTTGCCCATTTTTCCTGCTTCCAACACATCAACTTCGAGGACAAAATGTTCACTTGCTGCCTAATACATCCCACCCACTGACAGGTGCCATTGTAATGAGATAATCACTGTTCACTTCACCTGTCAGTGGTCATATATATATTTGTGGGTTTCAAATTTAATTTCTGCCTTAAGAATACATTTGTGCAGTATCATGATACATGAGATCACATCATATTGAATCCAATCTTCCACAACTGGGCTGTATTCTTGATTTCAGAAATGCTGAGATCATTAGTCCAGATTATGGTATTAAGTATTTACATTCAATATTTTTTTAAATCACAAAATTAAACTTGAAAATTTTTTTTTTTTTAACAATTTAATTCTATTTTCTGTCATTTTTATCTCCCTACATTAAATAACCCAACATGTGTAATATATGTGTAATAGTAGAATAAAAACCTTCTTCATGTCATTGTAAACCCAGCAAATGACCTCAGTGGTGTTCTGATGATGGCCCTGTTCCACTGTGATATTCAAGGCATTGATTCTGGTTATCAAGACAATGATAGTTTGCAAATAAATAGAGGCAGGGGCCGTCCAAATTGCCCTGGAGGGCTCCGAGCTACATTAAAGCATGTCAGCTAGCAGAAAAAGACGTATATGTGCATGTCTCTCTGTGTGTATTTATGTGTGTGGTTTTTGTAATGTATCCAGGGTATGCCCAAGGGACTCTGCACAGAAGGATATCTTCATTTACATAGTGTGTTTTCTGTTGACATGCATGGAGCCTCTAGGTGTGCACACACACACAAATGTCAACACATGCACAGGCAAAGTCACTATCCTCATCTGCGGAGGGAGGTAAACAGAAGAAAATGAAACACACCTCACTGTTTCTGTTTCTTTCTTTATCAACTTTGGCTTTTTAATCTTTTCTTTAATTCTTGATTTTCTTTATTTCTTCTTTATTTTGTCTCAAAATCAATTTTAATTTAAACCACAAGGGGTCTTCAGAGCAGAGATATTCCACGGTCAAGGCTGGAAAATACATGTATGTGTTTTTGCTTTCACAGCTGTGGAGCATTAACTTCAGCGTTCTATAAAGGCTCAAAGAGCAAAATCAGTTTTAAAAGCAGCTTAAAACACACATTTATCATAAGATTTCCATAACATATTTTTATATCTTGTTTGTGTTTGTCTGTTCAGCTTACTGCATTCTTTTGTCTGTTTCTATTATGTTACTTTGTAGAGAAATTTGCAACTATTGTTTTGAATGTGCTAAAAAAAGTGTGCCTACTAAATTTTAATTAGTTAAATTAATTCAAAGAACATGGCATGTGTTCTGTATCAGAATCAGAAGCAGCTTTATTGGCCAAGTATGTGTACACATACAAGGAATTTGACTTCAGTTTTTCGGCGCTCTTAATGTTACACACAGTTCCAAGAACAATTTTCTATACGATAATAATAGACATACAGCTAAAAACAAGGACAACAGAGAAGAACAAAGATAGGTAAACAATAAACATAGCTAATATAATATCTATTATGTACATACAATATAGAAAAAATGTAGATGTGTATATAAATATATATAAAAGCAACAATGATTACAGCATACAATCTCTATATACAAGTCAAACTATTTCTGTAAATTGTTAAGATTACAACAGTGCAAGGCTGCAGAGTGTAAAGAAAGCTGGAATGTATTGAATGATTAATCATGATTAAGCATCATTGTCAAATATAAATCTTGACAATGATGATCACGATGATGAAGGTATGTCAACATGGATGCATTAAGGGCAACTGGATGTTAAAAAATGGTGTCTCATTAATTCCAATCAAAGTTGCTCACCAAACACACATCAAAGGCTCTCTCTGACTGAGTCTGGCTGACTGCCTACACGTATAAATGGCACAAAAATAATATGTAGCTGTTGGTGACTTTGAATTTATTCAAGACCTAATGGCTAAAATTGGGAGAATAGTATTTTTAATGTGTGTGACAGTCAGAAAACTTAATTTATAGTTTTACAACCATTTCTTTCAGACTGTTCACACAAGAAATACACAGTATTCTACTCAAATGACTAAAACGACCTAAGGTAGGCTTAGCTTACAATAACCTCTAATGGCCATGTGAATTATGTAGTGGTGTGCATGCATCAATACACAAATATACAAATTAAAGACACTGTAATGAAAGCACCCTCTGATCATAATACCACGTTTAAGGCAGTCAGTTGGTTTATGTATGGTTGTTGAGAACAACTGTTCAATTTTGTAGGTGACAGAAAATTCTGATTGTATATGCCTTCCATATTGTATACATCCACTTACTGTTTTCGCTTAAGACAAGATTTTAGATTCCCTTCTAAGTTATTTTAGTGCCCCTTCTCAAGAAGAAGCCACTCAATCCACCTCTGCTCAGCCAACCTCCTCGCCTGATTTGTACTCACCTGTGCTGAGATGAGTTCAAACTAGACATCAGTGTCTGCAGGTAATCAGACATCCATATGACCATATGAGCAACAACCTGGATCAAATGAGAATGCCAAGGCTGCACTTAGACCCTGCTGACTGGCTTGTGTCTTGACAGACACAATAAAAGTTCTGTGTACACAAAGGAGGCATACCAAATTAAACACACTTTCAATTTACCAAAGCAGTAATATGGGAGCAGATGTTGCCATAGATTCATTTTCTATGTAGTTACTTGTTCAGGGTCATGCACACATTGGTTGAGAGGCAGGGTACAGATTGGCAGGTTACCAGTTTATCACAGGGCTAACACGCATACAACAACCACATACAAACCCATGAGCAATTTAGAGACCGTTTCCACCAAATGCACTTTCCCAGGGGAACCTTTTTTAGGACTCAGGAACTTTACCTGCGCTTTAAATGGAGGAACCAGGGTGTAAGTTTCCCCAGCCATAGTTCCCTCCCACAAAAGTCCCCGATCTGGGGGTAGTACTTTCTGATAGCTAAAGAAGGGATCAGAGCACTGAAGGTTGTTGATTGAAAATGTTACCATAATAAAGCCACAAAGGAGGTTTTATGATCAGTGGGATGACGACTAAGTTCAGGCTTCATTAAGCATTTTTGCGTCATCCAAGACATCCAGAGGGAATTTTAGTTGGCAACACATAAGGTGTACCAGAGAATGTTGTCTTGGTTAGGTAATTTATCATACAGCACAACTGTAAACAGTGGTGGAAAGTTAAAACAAGAGTACAAAAACAATCAAGGACAGAAGAAATGGCTGCGAAAGGCAGACCTGCAATTGGTTTAATCATTTGGCTGTGTTGTTGGAGAACAGAACATCATTCTCCAGCAGAGCAACAACTAAATGCTTCTGCATTGTTAGAAGCCATGGCAGAAGACAGAGATGTCAAAGGTAAATCACTCTTTAAAAGTTCATACATATGGAAATGTGAAATGCCATAATTCTATGTGGATGCTTGCCACATACTCTAGTCAAAAACTAATAGGTTTTTAAAGTGTGAGGTGGGCCTCCACAGGGAGGCTCCAAACAGTTTCTGGGGAAGCTCAGTGGATGGAAGTGAAAAAATATTACATTAGTTATCAAAAGGAGACCACATAGAATAGCCTAAATGTAAAGAGATAGTTCAGACATAAAGTAGTTTTTAGGAATTTTACTGTTTTTCCCACTTTCCCAGAGTCAGAAACTAATAAATGCCTTAAGACAGACCTTTTTTCTGAAGTTGTGTCAAACAGCAATATTAGGCTTTCTTGGCTCAATTGTTGAGCGTCTGTGGGATCAAATAACATAATCATGATCCCATAGTCATCCAGGAATGGAGCGAAACTAAGCAATTCAATTGTTAAAACATACAACATGATATAACATTATCATTCTCAGACAAAAGCTTATTTAAACTTGTTCGTTTATTCGTCAATCTACTAATCTACTTATCAGAAGAACCAGGCAAGAACACCAAATTACAGCTCACCAAGGCCAGTGTGTTTACTACCAGCACCAGCAACAAGCTTCTTCCCATCTCTCCAGCCAGATACAATTGGATATTACTAGTCAGCTGGTAGCCAAACAACTGGTGAACAAGCCACTGATTGTAAAGCAGCTGATGACAATTATCTAGTGCAAGCACAACTTCATTGTTCTGCCTGAACTAACTCAATGCTACATTTGTGTCATGCAGATCCTGGCAATGAGTTTAATCAGCATAGGCCATGTCTACATGTCTGCTACACATTTTTAAAATATTATATATAAGCATAATTCTCAAGAAAAATCTAAAAAACTGAAAGCAAATTGCCACCTTGGAATTATAAGGTTCCATCTGCGTTCTGAGTGATTTTGAGATATTGAACTTTTTCTTTTTTTTAAAGTTTTTGCATTCCCAATAGTTGATAGAGATAGAACCATTTTGCTTCTAAATAAAAAGTCCAAAAATTCATACAACTTGAAAAAACACCTCACATAATGTTAATAAGTTATCACAGAATAAGAATATGTGAATAACTCAATTTTGACAAAAATGTCAGATAGAACCTTATAATTCCAAGGTGACAAAATGCATGATCCCTTGGTGGGCAACCTGCAATTTTCTAAGAATTGCTAATATAATATCTATCTCATATTTTTAAAAACACCAATCAAACAACCCCCTAGCTAGTTTGTCTGTTTTGTTTGCTCTAGCATTTGAGAAATACAGTAGACTTATTACTGTGATTTCTAATTTGAATCTTTAGAGAGGCTGGGGTTTTTGTATTAATTTATTTTTGTCCCAGCTCATCCACTCCTCTACTTTGTTGTTGGACCTTGCAAGAATTAGTTGTTTACTGGGAGCAAATAGAGAATCTCTGTCCTCTGAGTCTCAGTACAGTAGAGATGCCATGTCTCTGCAGTTCTCCACTATCGTCTTCAGAAAATGCAGCAGAGATATTCGAGTAGGGGCACAGGACCAAAATATACAGTAATGTCTTTTTCTTGCATGGGCGCTTTGGAGTTTGACACTGTTCAGAATATTAGAGGGTGTCTGCAGATATTAAAGAGATATTGAGATAATTTTAATACCCTGTTAAGATTTATTATATTCAAATTTCAGAGCATTTGTCAACAGGTGAGGTGGAAGATGGAACAATTAATTAGGGTGTAGTGTGTGTATGTGTGTGAGACAGACTTGACCCCTTGATAGAAAGAACAGAATTCAGAAAAAAAAGAAAAGAGAGTTTGTTATGCTAGGTAGGTGGCGAACTCAGCAATCTAACATTAGCCCATTTTCTCCAAGATGAAACTCATTAAGAACTTGGGATTGCGATCTCAGATCTTGACAGGATTTACACCGAATGAACTGGATATCATATAGATAAGTATAAGACACAACAAATCACAAATCACAAATGACAACTTTTATAAACATTTATCAGGTGTAGTTTGACGCAAGTTACCTCTTGTCAGTTGGAAAAGGCTTCGACCCCCGCACGTACCTACTTAGTTAGGCTGAACGTGTTCACACACTCAAACCCCAAAACAGACAGGCAGGAGATGTTTGAGGAAGAACAAGTAATCCAAGTAGTCAACAGGCTTTTTTTCTGAAGTATGAAATATATTGTTGTGAAAATACAATACAATTAACTATCTCTTGACTTTCTTTTGTTAAGGTATTTAAAATCATTTGACAGTGTAATAACATTTAATGACATCTTACTGAAAAGTCCAAATTGTACCACTAAAGCTAAAAAGTTGAAAATTAGGCCTGCTATGGGATATTTGTGACATGTTATGTTGTCCTGGTTATTGTCAAGTTGTCATAACAAGACATCTCAAACAATGTCAACTTTGCGTTAAAAATTACATAATTGACTGAATGACACTGACAGCAGTCATAAACATTCATAAACACTTCATGTTCATGACAGGTGTCATGTCATGGTTATGACTGTATCATGTCAGTCTTATGCACATCCCTTCAAATAAAGTGTTACCATTGATCCTATCCTAAAAAAGCAATTTACAAAAAAGACATCCATCATAATTACACATGTCAAAAGATTTCAAACTATCTTAAAAGAGAACTTTACATACTGAATACAGCATAAAAATGTTCTAAAACAGTTCTAAATCAGCTGTAATATCTTCAAGTCACATGGCTTAGGATATTTGCTCAGGAATACAAAAAAATCACCTGCAATGCAGCTATCCAGTCAGGCTCTGTGTTCTATGGAAACACAAGTAAACAACAACACAAACTGCCTGCAGCATTTGGCTCACAGGATGCTGTCCAACCTCCCTGTCTGAATCTTGTCACTGTGTCTTTTATTTTACTGAGATTGCTGTCAACTCTCCTCAGTCCTGTATTAGTCTCAGGTCAACTGCAGAAAGCAGTGCAATAACTAATAAGGAGAGATGGAGGAGACATTAGAAGGTGAGACAGATTTAAAGGGATACTGGGGCGGGGAAGTCACAGTGAGCAGAGAGGAGATAGGTGAGACCACATTGAAAGACAGAAGACCAAATCTCAGAGAACATCACACAACCTGACACCTGAAAACTAAAGGAAAACCTGCCCTCTCTGGTTTATTCAGGAGAGATAGAATCAAAAGCTAAATGAGGAGAGGAAATAAACAGAAAGCTCCAGCAGCTGAGTAACCAAGGCAACAGTGTAATGATGCCAGCAGAATGTGTTATACAGGTAGAAACCACAGAGACCCCAAGTACTGTTTGTTTTCATTTCTGGCAGCAGTAACTCTGAGCCGTGCTTCATTATGCTCCAATCTTTGAATTTACTGGAGCTGGTATACCAGACATGATATACTATTTAACCGGGTATGTATTCCCATTAATAGTGTTACTTTTGGGGTACAAATTTAGATGTGTTAGCCATAAAATTGTAGTTTGATGGTTATTATATGTATGGTCTCCCACACAACAATGTGTATTTGACATGTGTACTGACCAGTAGAAGTATATTATCAAGTTATACACATTCATTAGAATATTTCATACAAAACCTATGAATGTAAGATTTCTTATTTTGAATGTTGGCTTTTTGGTGTTATCAGGAGACAGCCACTACAGTTATGTTTACAGTATGAATTCATACATTTTTCTACATTTATTTTGCTCTCAAGTACATTGAAGAGTCAATGACGAACAGACAAGAGAAGTCTGTGAGGGCTACAGAGCAAAAGAACTGTGTGCAAAGCAGAAGACCATGCACACCTTGTTTGATTTTAAAGCTTTTACTTGTATTACTCTTTTTCAACAGAATGTTTTTTGTTGTTTGGAGTAAAGAACCCAAAAGACATTTTTATGTCCTGTGCCAGTTTAATTTTGAGAGGCCACCAGGGGCATAAATATAGACAGTTGCACTGGGGCCCCTGGGGTGGGGGGCCCATAGAGAGAGTGGGCCCTCCAACAATGTGTTGGTAGAAAACGAGCCCTTGCGAGTCGGAAATACTTTAAATTAAATCACATTAAATTAGAATTGGTGCCATTTGCTATATATGTCCTTGAAAAGGCAAAACCATTTCCGTCATGGTTTTCTTTTTTTCTGGATAAAATAGTCAGTAGCAATCTATAACAAAATGATATGCTTATTTTAATTCCAATACAATACAAGTAACTAATTCGACTGTACTATCTAACACATTGTTGGTAAAATATATACATGCAGGCTGGTGTGTGTGCTTCATAACTAGTAACTAGTGTGCACTAGGGCCCATCATAATAGCGTGCACTGGGGCCCGTTGTAACTACCTTACGCCACTGGAGGCCACACATACAGAACTACACTCTGCAACTGGATATTGGACTGGATATTGTACGGATACTTCCTCACAAACAGACCCCAGACAGTTCGGATTGGTGGTCACACCTCCTCCACTCTAGTGCTCAACACCAGAGGGCTGTGTCCTCAGCCCCCTCCTGTTCATGCTGTATATACATGACTGCAATCCCTGACATAGAGAGAACTCTGTTATGAAGTTTGCACACGACACTGCCATCAGCCGGATTACAAACAACGATGAGTATTCATATCTGGAGGAAATCAACAATCTTGCAGAGTGGTGCAGAGAGAACAACCTACTGCTCAATGACAGCAAAACCAAGGAGGTGATCATTGATTTTAGGAAAAAGGAGGCAAAGACACACACCCCTGTCTACATCAGTGGAGATGAGGTGGAGCAAGTGAACAGTTTTAGGTTCCTGGGCATCACAGAGGACCTGTCATGGACATAACACTTCTCCACGCTGGTAAAGAAAGCTGAAAAACAACTGTATATCTTAAGGAAAAGTAAGAAGGCAAATTTCCTGTGCCAATTTCTTGTTAACGGAGGGCTCTGCAGCGGGTGATTAAAACCATCCAGAACATTATGGGCACCCATCTACCGAGCATCAGTGATATCGGAGATATATAGCACATTACCATACCACTACCTATTTAGATTCTGTTCTGATTTTGGATATTTCTAAATGTGTTCTGTGTGTGAAGCATGAAAGGGGGTACAACTTTACTTTAATTTCATTGTGCAGCCCTGTGTTGTAGAATGACTAATAAATGTACCTTGAATCTTGAAAAAGCAGTCATTACACACAAAAAAAGTGTTTCAACGAGACCTAAAGGCTCAGCACAGCAGCACAAGTGTTTTCAGTTAAACTGAGCCAATCCCAGCTGACATTGGGCGAGAGGCGGCGTACACTGTGAGCAGGTCGCCAGTAAATCATAGGGCTGACACATAGAGACAGACAACCATTCACACTCACAGTCACACCTACAGGAAATTTAGAGTTGTCAGTTAACCTAAACTGCATGTCTTTTGGATTGTGGGAGGAAGTTGGAGTACCTGGAGAGAACCCACGCAGGCACGGGGAGAACATGCAAACTCCACACACAGAGAGAGACACAGAAAGAGGTCTAATTAGGCAAACAAGTGAAAACACCTGGGTTGGTGTACCATGGGTGTACTGGGCCTATAAAACAGTGTTAATTAATGTTTTTGGCCACATGAAGGCAAAAGAACAAGCTTTAAACAAGCTTGTTATCACCTTATGAAGTTCATATGGTACTACTTGTCAGACAACTTCTGTTTAGGCACTTACATTAGGGAAAGATCTTAGTTTAATAGAGAAAAATTCTACAGTAACTTGACACCAGAGACAGTGTATACCACTACTTCATTAACATTTAACTGAAACCACAATCTTTCTCTAACCTTAACCAAAGTGCTTTTGTTGCTTAATCCTAACTCCCCGCAGGACACAGGATGTGGGCCTCGGTGTATTGTGTCAAAGTCCTGCAGCTTGTATGGCCACCATCCACCTTGTGTGTATGTACCCTGTGACTCCAGCAGAGTAAATACATGTAGCGCTTTATTCATTCATTCATTCAAAAAAAGGTTGTCTCTGATCATAATCCAAGCAGCGATTATATTTGCCATCACAATGAAATGAGGATAAAAGTTTAGTACTATAGAAACGTAATTTCAAGGAGACATGTAACCAGCTCCAGACCTAGGGGTATCTGGAACGACAACATGTTATACACAGGCTAAACAGCACTGTTGATCTGTGAATCAATGAGGAGACACACGATGCATTAGCATCTTAATCAAGGCAGCGCCATTTTATTTCTGGTCTCTCAGCCTGATCCACAGACTAGTCTACTGACCTGGTGGTATAAATTCACACTGAATTTAAGTTGACTGTTAGAGTAGTTCTTAATAGTAATATCAAAAAAAAATAGGGGGGCGTCTGTTTTATATTTAAACAACTCAACATTTCTCAGTCCCTTACACATACAGACAGAAGAACGAGTCACAGTAGAGCACTTGTTTATGGTAATAAAGCTCACTCACACTGTGTTAATGTGTACTGCAGCTTTAATAAGCAGCACAAAATCGGTATGCAGTATATGAGGCTGTGTATGCTTCTGTGTAGAAAATGGTGGCAGCTGCCACTTAGTCCTACTTCTCGTTGTAAAAAGAGAAGGCTGAATAATGGGTGTCAAAGGAAGCACTTTGTGATGATTTATCAGGAATAAACACAAACACCTGTATACATTATGTTTTTTAGTTACCATTTCTGTACTGAGGCTGGCCAACATTTGATGACTAATTTGCAACTGACATTAAAATTATAATTATATACACTACTACTATGTGTTTGTGCACTTCACATCAGTTATGTAAGTGTTGCCACATGGCAGCACATGTGAATTTCTTAATCCATAATTGATCTTACTCCCATCTGCCAATGCTTAAAGAATGAAATGTTTCCTCCCCTTCTGTTAATTGATCCATAGCATCTGTACCACAGTCGTATATGAATATAAATATAAAAACACAATATTTGTACTCATATTTAACAACTTGTCTGCTCACTACAGTCTTACCTCCATTGTCCTTCAAGGTGAAATTCGGATTGGCTGCATGCTCAGCAGGCTCGTAGAAGGAAAACTTTCCATTTGCAAAGTTGTCCAGATCTGCTGCTCGGATGGTCTGAATTACCTGATGGAGGTAAACAGAAGATATGTAAAGGAATTTTTATAAAAATAAAGGCAACCGATATGACAAGAAATACAGGTAAGAGAGAAAGAACATGTACAGAAATGGAGATAAGTAAGGGAAACAAAGTTATAATTCTTCAATGCACACAGCAGGCCCGATTTGAGATTGCTTTGATTGGGGGGCCAGTAAGAGATGTTGATTGGTCACAAACTGCTGCTGTGTTGAGTGCCCCAGGGATGACATTTTTTTGTAGGTCAACCCGGACGTTAATATCGCCATGGTTCCATCAGCAAAAGTCTAATGGGATTCTTCCTCTGGAATGATGCAGAAAGCAAACTCTGTGGCCTTCAAAGGCTTAATGACACTTACAGGTAGCCTAATGTTCAACAAGATAATGAAATGGTGAAAACATAAAAAACTGAGAGGGTCGAGAATTTGGAGCCGTCCAGGGGTGCATCAATGGAATACCTAGGGGACTTATGCAAATTTATGCCGTGAACTTGAGACAGGAGATCTCCCCTCTTTTGTTAATTTCTCCCGTCTATTCCCGGAGCAGTTCGTCGTTTAGAGGAGTTGGTGTCACCTCTAATCAGCAGAGAAAACACTTTCGAGACAGCATTTCACCAGGGGAACGGCTGATGATAACGCTGCACTTCTTGGCGACAGGTGAGCTACAGCCCATAGATAAAAGAAGTTACATGACTGACTGTTTTACAAGACAAAAAGAGGGCAGATTCAACAATTAAACAAAATGAAAAGTATCCTCCTGACTCTGCCATAACAACTGCAGGCTACTCTATTTTTCTTGCTCTTGCTTTTTCATTAGTCATTTAGTACATTATTTCATTACTGTATTAATAATCAGTGTAATAAAGAAAGTAGGCTATACTTTATTGATGAGAAAGCTATAACAACCCGAGCGTTTGTAATTGCTGATTGGCTGTTGAAACAGGTGACGTGCCTTACATTCTAAAACCATCCGCTCGCGATTTGACAAGCTGAGTTGCAGGCGACGCCATCAGCCGGCTTGAGTCGAGCTGAGACGGGCCAGTTCACACCGCTGCAACTTTTCCCTGCAACGTTCTAAAACAGTTTCGTCTCGTCGCGAATCTTTGGTCTGAACTGGGCTTATGAGTGTTCTTTAGAACTGTAAGCTATAACGTGCACTGTTTTATGTTATCTAAAACTAAAGCCATAGAATCTAATAATACATGAGCCCATAATGTATTTAATTTTAAACCCACCTCCACCCCCCTCTTATAGGAGGACATCTTTATTTATGTTATATCTAATTATCTATTCTTACATGGACAAAGCTATCTGCCTTAGTCCAGTATAGTCTACTGACATTATTTTCTACTGAAATGTGAAGCTACAATTTAATTGGCATTGTCAGTTTTAAATTTTAAACTCACCTCCACCCCCCCTTATAGGAGGGTAACTTTATCAATGCCCACTTATATATTTAGTTATCTAATAGTAAATGGAGTCTAGTCCTAACCCTAATTGTTATTATTATTAGTATTATTGTCTTCCATAGCATTTGCTCAAGTTATAAGTTCAAGTTTGGGTGTAAACAATAACTATCTCACAACAAGTTTTTTCTTTTTTTTTGTCCAGTGACCAGTTATTAAAACAGCTTGGTAAAAACGAAATATGTCATTATTTGCGGCAGATTTCCTATAGGGGAAACAGAACCATGCATCTAGCTTTGCAGAGTAATCCAGCCATGGTCTCCCACAGTACCAGCCCGGGTTGAATGCGCATGCAGTCTGGCCAAAGTGACGTTTGGGGAAAACAAGGGTGGGCTGCGACGGTGCTTGACTGTTCAAGCCATGGTTATTATCAGCCATCGCTGCGCTGCAAAGGGGGTGCAGTGCTTGCGCAACTGGGTCGGCGGTGGGGCTAAGGCCGGTGGTCGGGTTGAGTCGAGGAGCAGTACCGTGAGACGACACCATGGAGCCTGCCTCTGCTGACTGCGGCCCCGTAACTAGTGATGTGTTGATCATGAGCGTATCGTTCACTGAACTAGTCTTTTGATATTAACTAGTAGTAACAAGTCGTCTCAGAGAGTAATTTTTCATTTTGCGCATGCGCATTGTGCAACAATAATAATGCATGAGTTTCGTTTTTCTCACGTGACAGCTACACAGGCTCAGAATCGGACGGAAATGAGTTCACCCCTCGACTGGGTCTTCAAGTCATTTGTTCCTTTTACACGTGACAGCTACACAGGCAGACATTATGACAGAGAAAGAGAGAGTTGAGAACTGCGAGTGAACCACTATAAACTAAATATGAAACATGACGCTACCATGCGGTGTAAAACTTAAGTTAGCTAACACTAACACTAGCTAGCTAACTACGATTACAAGATGACTGCAAATGATAGAAAATAAACAATCCCCACAACCGCAATTTACAAGTACCCAAATAAATCTAGCAGCAATCTCATGGATTAACTAAGACTAAAACCAAAGTATTCTCATCGGAGTCACTGAGTATGAGCATAAACTAGGCTGGTAACCAGAGGATAAGCACCTGAGTAGTAATGAAGTGAAATGACAGCGAAGTAACTGCTGTTAGGCTACTGCACTCCTCGCTACGTATCCAGTTTTTATATGGCCAGACCAACCAATCAGATATAAGTAAATTTCGATTATTTTGACGTGGCATGTTTATGATTGGCCAAATTGACAAATTTTGGGATGAAGCGGGTTGGTTTGGTGGGGCAGTCGGCGCATTTGGTGGGGCAGTCTGAGTTGACATTAAGTCAGTGACCCAGTCTGACCTCTTGCAATCCCTTATTGCACAGAATATCAAGTAAATTGGCCATGATTTCCTGTTTACACACCACATGACTGTATATGCATTATTATCATAAACCACAATCGTAATTGCTACCGCCAGCTGCAAGGAACATCATCAGTAACTTCAAATCAAGTCTCTTGTTTTCTTTTCTCTTTGTAGTTCTGAACAGTTACACATTGTTTCATTAAGGTGGAATAGAGTTGTTTTTCTGGGCGTTGCTTTTAATGTGAGAACAGGTCATTAATCAGCTAATTAGAGTTGAGAGACTGGCAACCTCTGTGTAGAGTTTAAAATCCAAGTACTACAGGAGAAACATCTACATTAGGCTTGATTTTTCACCATAAAATTTCAATGCAACTTTTTCCAACTGAGAAAGAAAAAAGGACATTTATATGCAGTAGCCAAAAATACAAGCATAAACGGATTTGGTAAAAGACACCACATCTCAATTTTTGGCATTATGTGGAGCTGTTGGTGAGTTTTTTCATGTTAATTGTGAATTAGCAGTGATTCTATATTTGTTACCTACCGATATTGCACTTTGGGCAGATATGCAATGTTAACAGGTAAGGACTGGAACATGCTTCACCACAGTATGCACAGGAATAGTCCAGATACATTTGTGTAGCTGTTTCTTTTATACTTGTGTAGCCTGGTGAAATTAAGGACACAGAAATATCTTTCTGGGGGTCTTTATTCTGAACAAGAAAAATGGTGTTCAGTTGAGATAAATAATAAAAGCTTTAAAACTAAACATGCAGAATGTTCTCTGCTGTAAATGTGGTTCTCATAGAAGAAAAACAAAATCAGAATTAGCTGAGGACTCTCCTCTATACACTGTAACACTCAGCCCTATACAGTCTGCTTAAGGTATAACTCCTAGGCTCTTCGCTGCATTCTGTACGGTGACAGTGTCAATAGCTCTGAACTACTGGCGCTTAACACACACTACAAGAGATTGCCAAAAGTCTGCTAATACAAATAGTGCAACAAACAAATGTGCTTAAGAGTGCGTAACTTGGCCTACTATTTAAAAATAAAAACTACAAAAATACTGTTACAACAGAGTGCAAAAATAACTATAATGGCTCATCCCTATAACCCAAAGAACCAACAGATTAACAATATTACATTCACAGGTCTGGTATTTGTACAATGTATATGTAGACCTTGAGTACTAACTTGTGCATCTTTTCCAGAGCGTGATCAAGGTGATGGCGGGACACAATTACATTGAGTTTCTCCCAAGGCTATGCTCTAGACACTGTCTGCATATCTGTTACCATCCAACAAAAAACAGACATATTAACGTACCACACTTCATCATTTGTAGTTACCCTTACTTTAAACGTCTATCACTACCCAAATTGAGACAGTGCCCTCTGGTGGCGTAAATAATTATAGTCACATTTTCCCACCTGGCTACACTTGCATAACGTGAATGTGTTTTTCCTTTTCCGTTAACCTACAGTTACCCATAACTCCCTTTTATGCATAGATCTGCAGAGACGTATTGCTATAATTCACTGAATGAGATCTATAATTCCAGCCTTGAGGTCTGGACACACCAGGATTTAAAATGGCAAAATTGTGGAATTGCCACAGTCAGCGGATCCACTCCGGGAGGCAAAATTGTTCTGCATGGATGAATATTCTACTTAGAGAGAACTTTGACCTGCAAATTGGCACCATTGACCAAGAGTGAGCCATCCTGACAGCGTTGACCTTTGACGAGATAGAGAGCCAGAGTCTAAAACAGAGGAAGCTATTGTAGCTAAGTGTTCCACAAGAAAGCAATGGTTTGCAGACAGTTGTAAGACAAGAGTCAATGGTACAAATACGTCTTTTGAAAAAACCTTGTGATTTAATCGTCCCGTTAGCAGCCAAGCTAAGCCAACAAGCTAATGAGTTTGCTAACTGACTGTTGTTTGTTGGCTCTTAGAGATATATTTTCCCTCGTCAATGTGTTTTTATTGAACGAAATGGTGTACAATGGTGAACAAAATACTAGGGGAAAGCAAACAGGCTAGTAGAACGAAGCTCGGGAAGCTATTGTGACTGAGCTAACAGTTAGCCCTGCGAGTAGTCAGTATGTCACCAAGCTTCCAGCCCCCACCAATCTTGCGGGGATGAGCAAATGTCACTTTGTCGCGTGACCACCTCATTACACCAAGACACATTGTTGCACTGACCACACCCAGCATCACAGCTGGTCGGGTATGGTCTGCTGGGTGTAACAGTACACTGAAGTCACAGTTCGGTTTGGGTTCAGTACAGCCTGAACCTGAATTGTTTCCAAACAACTGATTTAAAGGACACAGGCAGGTCTTCCAGCTCCAGCATTTCATTTACACTCCCCATAATGTGACTGACATGCATGCTAATCAGCTTGTTGTGCTAACCTCAGAACATGCTGTATGGCTAAAAGTTTCCGGGTGGAATTCACACTTGCAAACTTTGGTTCTGCATTGTGTGCATCAATCTATGTACCGTTAGTCTGCGTGCAGGAAATAGCTTGAAGAACTGCTGAAGTTAGCATGGCTAGGGCATGGCCAGCGCACAAATCTGTTATTATACTGCGTTTTTATCAAACACTTTACTGTCATTAACCTGTCACTGTCTTACACTCAGTGCAACCAAACAGCATCAGCTGCTTGTATTATTTCGCTGAGCAGTTATAAAGAATATAAACAAACAAGTGACTTTATGTGTCAAAGTTCAATCAGACTGAACGCTAATGTGTCTCATCCCGTTCCACACAGAAATGAATGGAAAGCAAAATCTTCAGTGGACATTACATTGACTTACATTCATTTCCTGGAGACTTATCCTAACCCTAAAAATGACCACTACTTGCCTAACCCTTACAGAGTTCTCACCCATGTGCTCAGATGAAGGAACAATTTACAAATAAACAATACAATATGTATGCCTGTTGGATTGCATCCAGAACTCAACATAGTCTTGATGACTTCTTGCCCAAGGCAATTCTGAATGTTGTCCTGTGGCTCCTGTCCGATGAAGGTACACCATTAAGGTCCTGATAGGGCACAACAGTGAATGCCCACTCAACCCTGCTTCACTGTTCTTAGGAGGGTGGAAAGGGCACAGCTTGATAGAGTTGGTTGGCGCAGGACTCAGACAAGACCTTAGAGTGGAATGCAGGGTTCAGGCATTGCAACACCCCAGCATCACCCAGCAGGAAGCGGCAGCATTCCTCATGCACCAAAAGGGCATGGAGCTCTCCCATTCTTTTTGCTGACACAATTGCGGACACATTTCAGCTCAACTGGTTCAAGGGGCTCAAATGGCTCATGCTGCAAGGCTGACAGCACCAACTCTAAATCCCATGGAGGGGATAGCTGACCTTCTGTGGTAGGGGGCAACCCTATGAGCACCTTTGAGAAACTGAGCAATAATCCTCAGCCAGTTTCCAAGGCCTAACACGGGCTGCCCTTATTGCTGACACCAATCCCTTCAAAGTTGAGGGAGACTTGCCCATCTCCAACATTTCCTAGAAGAACTGAGGGATACCATGGGCCATGCAGGAGAGGGGATCCACCTGTCTCGAATTGCACTGTATTTGAATAACTCCCCAACAATAGTAATATGCTGCCCTAGCTGATGGAGACTGCAGAGTGCTAACCAAAGACTGGGGCAACCCTGTGGCTAGAAACGTTGCCTTCTCAGGCCCAAAGCTTGAGCCCCTGTGGAAAAAGGGTGGAAGAGTCCTTGAAGGAGGGGTGCAATTGCCGAGGCTCACCTCTTCCATTTTCCCCAACTGTTTCACCAGGTGGCGCTGGTATAAGGCTAGAATAGCCCCCGTGTTAACCAGCTGTCCCTGGATTGCCACAGCACCATGCAGTGCAGTACAGTACAGTGCTCACTGTTGCGAGAAAGTATCACAACTGGTCAGGTGTTAATTGCTCACTACTGCAAGAAAGTGGTCAGGTGTTAAAACTTGAAGTGAGACCACATACAGGCACTCTTGAGAGACTTCACAGAGAGATGTTACCAGAAGGTCTTGACCTCTTGGTTTATGAGACCTTTGTCTTGAGAACAGAAGGCTTGCAAATTGTGAACTGTCATGAGAACCAAGGCTGATGAAATGTACCAATGTAATGACCACTAGGGAAGACAGAGCCAAGGTATAAAGGGGGTGAACAGCTTCTCATCTGGGTGCTGTTTGAGCACCAGTTCCTCTAAATCAGGAAGGAGCAGTACCGAAAAGGGCAGGACTGGTCTGCCTCTTCATCATCAAAACAGGAGGACCCCCGGCTTGGCTCAGTTGGCATTTCAATTTCCAATGCATGAGTGGCCAGAGTAATAAAAGCTAATAAAAGCTTGCTTCCACACACACCTGACCTAGGGGAAGGTCTTCACCCTCTGACTCAGATCCCAGGATGTCAATTTCCCCATCAAATACATCCGACATGGGGTGTGTTGTGGCTTCTTAACCAATTCTAGGAAAAAACAAATCATACAGGAGGCCGGGTCCTGACTGGCCATGCTAGCACGGTTCAGACCTAAGCAATGCACACAGTGATCATGACCATTCTCCGCTGGCATCTTTATCCCACAGCCCAAACAGGTGTGGCCCATTGGGCTTGCCATTTTTTCTTTTCTTTATGTTTTCTTTCAACAAAATAATGTGAATGCTTATGAAACTTCTTGCACAACAAAAATAACGTGAATGCTTGTGAAACCAAAAGGGGAAATATCTACAATGGCACTATTCACTTTTGCAATTTGCATTCAGCACACTCACATGGAAGTGTGAAGAGGACTATGGAGGTGGCAGTTCAGGATACACAGGAACACCTGTTCTTTTTTCTTATTCTCTTTCATAGAGACATACCTGGGTCTAAAGCAAGTCCTCCCGTGTCTTCCGACCAAGTCAGATTCCACGAGGGACTATGGCTGTGTGTGTTAGTCTGCGCTGCCGCCGATACACATATGCCACACATCGGCCACTGTGTTATAGCTGGGAAGCACACTCGCCGCTTCCTCAGACAAGGTCGGATTTCACGTGGGACAATGGCTGTGCAAGCCGACCGGCAAAGCCGATGCTGCAAGCTGCCACGCTTCCACCAGCCTGTATAGAAAAGACAAGGCAGCAATCAAGAGAGGGGCCCGTAGACCAGCTCTCGTTCTCACTAGGTAAGCGGACAACGCTGATGTTAACACATTCACATGCTAAAACGTTTGCACGTGTGGTGCTTATGTAACCATGTGCTGCTTATCAGTGCATGGCCACCACAGGTGATGTGTCCTAAAGAGTATCCACATCAGCTGCCTCAGTCATCATCATCAGTCCCCGTCCGTATGGAATATGTAGGGTGGAGAGACATGATGTAGAACTGTTATTAGCCAGACTTCCACCAACAACCAGCCACAGTCAGTTACATTTTTGAGGACCACCGCTAGCAGCAGCCCTGATGAGCCCTAAGGAGACAAGTTGGCTAGATCCATACCTTTAAAAAACAATTGGTGTGACTTGAACATTTTTATATTTCTACTGAACTAAGAACTAACCTTTTTCCTTTTATTGAACACTTCAAACTTTTCTAGTTAGAGGTACCCTGTAGAGTTTTCTTATAAATGTTATGTGCACATTCAGTGTTCTGCATCAACAACAAATTGTGTTCAGGTCTTACACTGTTTACATCTGGCAAGCACATAATGGACATTTATATACAAATACAAATCCTCTAAAACCAATTAAATATTGTATGAACAGATCCCTTAGACTTTAGTCATGCAAGTATCACTGCAGTAGAGATTTAGTCAGCAATACAAAAGTCAGTAATACAAAAAATGTAATGTATTGTAATTTACCTTTCTGATTTGGGCAAATCCAAAATATATATATTTTTTCTTCTGATTTATGTTTTTATATTCTTCGTTATCTATTAAGAATGGTTAATGGTTATGGTTTTGGAGACATGAACTTAAAGAGCAACTTGCAGGTTGGAGACTACAGTGAAGCAATGTGTAGGAAAATGATGTAGAAACTAGATTTTCAAAAAAAGATATATATATATATATATATATATATATATATATATATACACAATACAGTAACATCTGGAGTTGTTTGTGTGAAAGTTTTATGTCCACCTCAAAACAAATAAAAAAATAAAACAATTGGACGTGGCGTCACATAAGGGAGAGTGGTCAAGCTAGGTCAAGTTTAACAAAAAGAAATATGGATCCCAATGCTAGTTTTGACACTGAAGAGGTTGTAAATGCATATTCATATGCATATGACAGACCACAGCCTTATAATTATGAGCCTGTTAGGTGTCCAATAGACAAGGAACAGACAAGGATAAGGAGAAATAACAGCCATAGGCAAGAACAATTGTTCCCTTGAAACAGGTGTTTTACCAGACCAACTGAAATGGGCCAAGGTCATCCCATTATTCAAAGCTGATAATCCATCATCATTTTCAAATTATAGACCAATTTCTCTATTACCATGTTTTCCAAAATACTTGAAAAAATTGCATACAATAGATTAGTCAAATACTTACAGGATAACAAGTTACTATATGACTATCAATACGGTTTTGGTGAAAAACATTCTACTTCCATGGCCTTGGTCCAGTCAGCTGATAGAATAAGTACAGCTCTAGACAACAAAGAATTCACAATTGGAGTATTTATCGATTTGTCAAAAGCATTTGACACTGTAGATCATAATATATTATTAAATAAGCTTCAAGCTCATGGCGTTACTGGTACTGAACTTAAATGGTTCAAAAACTACTTGCTTAACAGGAAACAATATGTTATTTGGAATGGAAATAACTCATCATACAGCCACATGCAGTGTGGTCTTCCACAAGGTTCCATACTAGGTCCTCTTTTATTTTTATATACATCAATGATTTGCATTTGGTATCAAAAGAAGCGCTCTTCATTTTATATGCCGATGACACTAATATTTTTGTTACAGATAAAGATGAACATAGGTTGATAACCCGTATGAACAATGTATTAGACAGGATGGATATCTGGTTCAAATGCAATAAATTATGCCTTAATGTTAAAAAGACTGCTTATATGATCTTCAAGCCTAAAAACAGAACCCTATCATCTCATCATCACCCCATTTTTATAGCTAATAATGCGCTTGAATGTGTTTCTCATGTTAAGTTCTTAGGCGTAATCATTGATGATCAGCTTAATTGGATAAAAAACATCTCGTGTCAAATAAAGTTGCAAAAAATATTGGTATTTCACGGAGAGTAAGACATATCTTGTCAAGGAAAAACTTTCTGGATTTATATTACTGTATGATTTATCCTTTCATATCTTATGGAAACATAGTATGGGCAAGCACATATAAAACCAGTCTCCATTCCATCTTTTTATTACAAAAGAAGTTTGTTAGAATGGTCACTAACTCTAGCTGGAATGCTCATACTGCCCCATTATTTCAAACTCTGGAGTTGTTAAATATATTAGACATAAATAAACTTCGGATAGGTACTTCTGTATTTCAGTTTCTTAACAATTCACTTCCTATTTCCTTTCACAGTTTCTTTGTAACTAGGTCTCAAATCGACTGCTATCATACCAGATCCGTTGATCTTCTATATAGTCAGTTTTACAGAACTAGCCTCAGCCAGTTTTCAATTAGGTATAGAGGTCCAGTTATATGGAACAGCTTTTCTGCTTCACTTCGCAGTCACTCCTCATTTCTAATTTTTAACAACTTTTTTTGTCAGAATATAGTACTATGTAAATAAGCTAAATGAGGTATAATATAGTGTATGAAAGCAGTGCAAATATATGTTAATGTAATCCTTGTTTTTCTTTTTGTTTTATTTATTTATTTTTTCTGTAGTATATTCCATATTTTCCATGTCCTGTTTGGAAATTGTACTCTTTTCTTTTTAGAAATTTAAAAAATATATTTATGTCTGTTTGTAAATCTGAGGCAAGCATGTATAGCTGTTTTTGATTTTAATGTTAGGTGGATTACTTTTATAAACCCCTAGGGTTTTTTTTCATCCCACCTGTGCATTTTCTTATTTTACTGTATATTTCTTTTCTTTTGTTTTATCTTATTATATGCACAAATAAAGACAAAGACAAATTGAGTTGTGGTATGAGGGGAACCAGTGGTAAACTGGGCAGGTGTCTTGGCGACTGACCAGCTAACGATAGCTAATGCTATCACAATATTGTAAAGTTTGCTATCGAATATCAGGCGAAATATATATACAAATATATATATATATATAACAAAACTATTGTTTGTCTGGCAGGATATGGAAAGGGGGGCAGATGCAGGAGAAAACAAGACAGCACTGCTCTCTGAGTTTTTTTTTTTTTTGTGACCTGGAGTAGCTCTCTCTGAGACTCCATGAAGGTCGCTGCATATGCAGGGGGAAGGAAAAAGTTTAGATCACATTCAGTGATATTATAATTGACTCCCATTATAAATAATATTTAGGGACTGACCAAAACTGCTAACCTTAATGGCTTCTCCTTGATTGGGCAGACTACCCCGCCACCTTGGGTAGCGAACCGTATTAACAGACCTCATTGGTTCGAGCAACGTCATGGCTGCCATTATGGCTGAAATGCAGGGCTGCACAGAGAAGCCTGTAGAAAAAGCTATGCAGTTCACAGGTTTACATTTGTGAATAAACCCAGAAGTAGAGACAACATATAGAACATTTGTAAAACCTAATTTTTCTTGTATTGTATATTGAGTGTTGAGGCAATGCTGCCATTCTGTGGCTAAAAAGTGCCATTGGCTATCGACAGGACAGTATTCAAACCCAATAAATTCTTTGTTCCCAAGTCCACCAAGTTAAAACTAATGCAGACTAATACAACAGCCCTGCAATAAATGTTTTAGAGAGGCGATGATCCAACTTAATGGTCATTTTTAAGTCTGCAGTGAAATTAAATTCTGTTAATAATTGAGGTCATAGTGTTGGAGTTGTACTGGACTGCATTATGTTGAGAGGTATTTTGCCCTCCTACATTATGTAAGTGGAGTGGGCTTGTCTGTTTACTATAGAACATGTACAGCTAATTCTAGATGTAAGAGTAAATTTACACTACCTGATGAAGGATGGAAAGGTTTGAGCACTGTGAGCCATAGTGAAGCACAGATGGTGGTTGAAGAGCTAGCAGAACTGGCTGTAGGTGCATCTGTCCCTTCATTACTTGCACTCTCCCAAAACACATAACACAGCAAGACAGCTCTTCTTCCTTCACAGGCTGGGGAGGCTCAACATCAACTCCAGGATATTCTGCAACGTCTACAGGTGCACCATTGAGAGTATCCTGACTGGCTGCACCACCGTCTTGTATGGCAGTTGCACCACCCTCAATCTTAAGGCATTACAGAGGGTGGTGAAAACTGCACAGCACATCACCAGGACAAATCTGCCAGCCATGGAGGACCTCTACACCCAGCGGTGTAGGAAGAAGGCCAACGGGATCATCAGAGACCCCAATCACCACAGCCACAAACTGTTCTGCCCGCTGCCGTCTGGCAGATGGTACCACAGCATCCAGTCCCGCACCACCAGGCTCAGGGATAGCTTCATCCCACAGGCCATAAGACTGCCGAACTCTTGAGCTCTCAAGCTCACTACTGCCACTTTACTTGCACTGCACTGGTACACTTTACGTTATACTACTTTATTTAATGTAAACCTTTTTACATCTATGTATATACTATATAAATCCTACCTGCTATAGCGTGATAAAGAGCCTGATGATCAATAACTTTACATCTTTCCTTGAGAAAAGAATTTACCTTCGCTGTGTGTGGGACAGCTATGGTCTCTGCCATGAAAAAAGTCTCTGTTAAGACTCAAGGATGAAGTTTCCCAAAACATTCTGTTATCAGCATGACCTCTGGGCCATAAAATATGACCCACCAGGACTCAGGGATGACATTAAGGAAAGTTGAGTGACAATTGCCCAATTTACGACAGGCCTGTAGTAAACTAGCCTAATACTCCCACATTCCAGGATATAGTGTGGGAAATTTTATTCACCAAATGTGGTATAATATTGATGAATCAGTATTGAATCATTGCAGGGTAAGGTCAGAGAGGTCAAATAAGTCATAATCAATATTACAGTATTATGTATAAGTCAATCAAAGTCAATCATATTGATAATGGTCAGGTTCAGTCAGGTTCAGTCATAATCATGATGTAGTCATGTGTTGTTGGATGTGGGCATAATCATAGAAGTCTTGTATTCTTAATTAAGTGCAGCAGCTGGCAGTGGGAGGTTAGAGTGTATCAAACAGTGGGGGAAAAAAAGGGAGGAAACTGTGGTCTGGCTCAGAGCAGGCTGAAAACGTCACAGAAATTGGGCCAAGGTCAGCAGGTTATACAACTTTGGGCCCACAGAAGGAGGGGTGAAATGGCTATAAAAGAAGATGTGTGCGTTGGATTGTCAGTTACTTCGTGGACTGACTCAGGTTTGTGTGTGCTTGTATGCTTGACTGTTGGTTGCTCCATGAACTAACTCGGGTTTGCTGTACTTGTTGATTTGTCAGTAAACTCTATTCATATTTGAACTCTTTTGACTCAGTTGAATTATTTTTGAGTATTGAAGTGTACTTATAGTGTGGTGAAAATCCTGAAGACATCTGGCCCATCTTTGGGATTTTTTCTACCACAATGGGCTGAAGATTCAACACTCTGAACTCTTGACACAAGAACAAAGGAACTGACTTTGCCATGCTGAATTAAATGTATATTAATTAATATGCTATGTTTAACTAGCCCTCTGATAGGTACTGAAGTTTTGTTTAACATGCTGATTTTGATGCAGGTAAAATGGAAACAAACAACGGGAATAGTTTACACTTATCCACTAATCCAGATAAAGATAAAGATGGAATGTCTGGTTTTGTTTAATAACTACTGAAACGGGAAATGTGAACATGCATTTACATAACAAGTAAATTGATCATAGCTTGTAATAAAATAAGATCTAAGTTGAAATGCCACTCTGCCTGTTACAATGACCCTCCAAGTGCAGATGTGCCTGTGTGGGTGTTAGCCCACTCCTTCTGCATCTCCCCCCTCCTCTTCTACATTCCTTAAGCAGATGGAATGGCCTGTAGTAATTATATTTTACTTATTTCATTTGCTATATCTATGGAGAGGCCTATATGTGGATATATAGAGATCCATGTGCATGGGTTAAGTTTGTGTGTCACTTAATTATTAACAGATTACCCAATTGTGACACACACACACACACACGGCATGTGCTTGTTTCTTTTTGTCTTAGGAGAGAGACAGAGACCTCCCTGTGATCAAAGGAACCCTGATATATATTGATTGTACTGATTCACTCATTAATTTGCTGTGCATAGAAGTACACATATACATACTGTATATGATAAACATGTTGTGTATAATTGCCATTTAAACCTGGTTTAACACTGTCTCTGACTGTCTTAATAAGGAGTTTGGTATCGTTCTGCAGCAGAGAATGCCACACCATTGCCTAAATTAAGTCTTTAGGAAAGAAATTAGAACAAAGAAAAAAGTTGACATTGGACATCGCTGCCCCTTTTATGGAAGACTACAAAACAAGAAGACACCCAACGATTGGCCTTTTCTTTTCTTCTCTTGTTGCTCTTACTCTGACTGACTCTTATCTGCTTTGTCCTGCGCTTGGCTGTGCCTTTAGAGCCTTACCATTTTGCCAATACAGAGTGGGCCCAGAAGATCGCCCGTCAGCTGTATCCAAGCAGCACAGAACGTGCTGAAGGCCCTCTGCCTCATCCAGTCAACTTTGGAAGCAAGAACTGTCTGAAAGAAGACATCTGTGTTCTCATAACTGATAGCCCATTGCTTTACAATTAAGACTGATCTCATACTGTGTAATATCACTTTAAGGAATAACATCACATTAAGGAAATAATGGTACCATTTTATGGCACCCATATCCTGGGCTGGGCAGAAACACCTTGAGTGAGAAAAAGCTTGAGTGCGGGACTTTTACATATAACGTCCGTTGCATTCAAGCCGTTGCCAGACAAGTTCACTCAATGCTATTTAAGCCTAACACCACCAGATAAATCTCTCTGTATTTCGCAGTATAGTTTTTAAATCTGGTGTCTGTGGTGACATTTCTGTGCTGGCGCTGGTGCTGTATTGGCTGTTCTCCAAATGTAGACGCGCGTAGACGTCCCTTCAGATGGTGAAAGCCTGATTTAATGGCGGAAAATCCTGCCGAAAATCCTGCAACTTGTGATAAATTTCCAATACCTTTGCCTGCAGCAACACATCCCCCCACGAGCTTCGGGCTCATTAGCTCAAGTTGTGGGTTTGGTGGGAGGGGCTTAGCGGAGTGATACGAGGCAGCAGAGAGAGAGGCGGAAGGTTTTGCTTAGGTTGCACATATTTTGCCTACCCCAGCTTTAAGTAGATAAAGGTCAGAACAAGTTACAGGTTACACACTGGGGTACTGCTATAAATATTATTTAAACTCCTTGACAATTACTCTGTGCCATTCTGACAAGTTGGTGATAGTTAGGTGTCCTAGGTAGGTTAACTTTTGCAATACCCATTTAATAAAGGACTGACTATATAAGTACTGTCTGACAATTTCTTGTAAAAACAAAATTATTCTCTATGAAATTCTTGTCTGCAGGCAATGTGAAACAGTCTGACACGCAACATCACCTATACGTGTACTGCAGTAAGAAGTGTCTTGCACATCTATCCCAAGAGCTGATGCCATATGGCCAACAGTTAGGAGAGGTGAGTACTTGTCTGAATAATAAAGATAAAGATAAATGTATGTAACGTTTCTCACATCTTGATAATTATCTCTGTTCATGTTGGCCTGTCTGTTTTCACAGTCACTGTTCTGACTGTGTACAATGAGCAATAAAAAAGACATCATCATAAATATGAATGTGTTACCATTCATCTATATCTGACCTATCTGATATCAACATTTATCATTCAAGATCAAACTATTCATGTTTGCTATGCAGGTGAAAACAAAGAACAAAATGTGTTGAACAATGAGGACATTTCAACAGGCTTCTCTTCTTAGGAGACAGCTTTACTAAATGTATTCAGCAGCAAAGGTCCTAATATGAAACTGTTGATTTGCAGGATCACAGCAGGAATCCAGTTAAGCAATTAAGCCATGCAGCCTCCTCGCCCATATAATTGCCTCCTGTGAATGTGGTAGAACCCCAGTATGGGCTGGTTAATTTTAGAACTTCATGCAAAAACAAAAAACGTATAATTACTAAATACTGTACATTCACTCAAAGATTTTTAAGGCCTGGACACACCAGTATTTAAAACGGCGAAATTTCGTGGCAAAATCAATTAATTCCAATGGAATTGCCACAATCAGAGGATCCACTCCAGGAGATGATATTAACACACGCAAATGTTCCGCATAGAGTTCAACTTTGTCACCTCTGACATGCGAATTTGCACCGTTGACCAATAGCAAGCTGTCTTGACTGTGCTGACCTTTGAGGGGACAGAAAGCCCTAATGCTCAATTTGGATCTATTGCTCAGATCAGATTTTTTTTTGGCTGTTCACATTATTTTTAAATGTGGCCAATATCAGATTCCAATGTGAACTGGTCACGGTCCTGAACTGACCCACATGCGCAAAAGAACAATATCAAAGACTTCACACACAGCACACTGCCGTACTGAAGTAAACATGGAGGCCACTGAAGTCAGCCTTAACGGTTTCATTTATAAGTTGATGTGAAGTGGAATGATGACGAGGACGAGGATGAGGAGAAAGAAGCAGATATGCTTATGTAAAAAAAATTTGTAAACTATATAGTGTATGTCCATGTAGTATGTCTCACACATATACAGTATGCTTATACTAGATACTAGAAAGTCTTAATCAATAATATTCTGAATAGAATAGAGTAGCAAACTAGGAGGAGTTATTTTGGGTATCCGGGATTCCAGCAGACTGGTTAATTTTCTGCACAAACTATGTGAAGTGAAACTTCCAAGGCTTGGGTTAACATGAAACTCTACTTGGTGAATCATCAGTACAAAAGATTGTCAAATGTGTTATCTGGTTCTTAAAAAAAGCCAAAGGTACAATGTGTGCATAAAAAACAAGTCCTCTAACTCAACAATAATGATTGCTAATGCACCACCACTGTGCTAAATGTTTGGTTAGGTTTAAGCATAAAAACAACTAGGGGGTGGCCACTGTGCACAATGTTCTACCTTGTCAGACACCAAATACTTCCACGTACATCCACATACATCCACAAATAAAATAAATTAAACAATATATACAGTTATTTACATACATGTATACCTATAGCCTACATGTATACACCCAGAAATAATTATTCTGTAGTGCATTTTTTTAATTTGCATCTGGGGGAATGTAAACAGCAGCAACAAGATAGTGTTGATAATATGGTCGGCATCTTAACATTAAAAATAAAAACCCTTCATATCTGTCGGAGTCTTGCATTCTGGCAGCACAGAACATGGTCTATCTGTCAAGTTCAATAACCGGATATTAGCCAGGAGTAGACTGGGTAGTGGAGCAGTCTTAGATCCAAGCTGGGTTAGCTTAGCTCCTATCCCGGCTCTCTTCCCTCTCTTCCTGGGGCAGTTGCACCGTTGTAAGATGCTGTAGACAGTTATTGTTCCAGGGTCTGCTGCACTTAAGCCAATCCGCGCCCTTCCTTTTCCAATGCTGATGAGTAGATCTGTCATAGGTAATATGTGCTTCAGCAATAAAGTCAAAAAATATAACATTAAAACAAAAATGTAGTGAGGTTTGAAGTAACTACTGGCAGCTCCATCTGCATGACCATTAACAAGTTTGTTTTAAGCATACTGAGACCTTCGGTGGGGCCCATTGTGGTGAGGTCTTGTAGGTCTTCTGGTGCAACATTTGGCATTTAGTGTTTGGCTTGTTTCTTTATTTTGAGGTAAATCTGCAGTATACTGGCCCAGTCACATCTGCATTCAAAATGGTGAAATTTAGTGTCAAAATAAAATTAATTTCAAATGAATTGCTGTGAGAATTTGCTCGTAGTGGCAGAGTAAATCCAAAGGAAAATATAATATGAAATTAACATTATATTGCATTGAAATGTGTATTACATGTCCTTTACGGACTACATTGTTTTCTCTGAACATAGCAAATTGATAGGAAGGTTATTTTGTATTATGTCATCTACTAACTGTAGGTGGAGCTGTCATTTTTTGTCTATATATATAGTCTGTTTTTGTTCACATGGATGTTTGCCTGATGAAGACCATGAAGATCTTACACTAATAAAAACTTGGGAGCTTGGAAATTTCAGTGTGCGGACAGCCTCTCCTTTTCTTTAGTTGCATACTATTCACCTTTTTTGGCAACGTAAATCCACACAAATATTTTGCACAAATTTGGTGAACTTTGACCATATACTGTATATAAAGATGGACGACGCTTCTCCACTTCTTCCTACTGTACAAAAATGAAGCCAAAATATCGTGGATACGGGAGCTGCCATCTTGCGCTGGTGACGTCATTTGAAGCCAGAGTCTGCGCAGTAGTGATCCGTGGTGGAGCCGTGGTATGGAGTTCCCGCCTATACACCCGCCTGAACCAATCGCAAGCTCACTCACAGTTGTCAATCATGACGTCTCACCCCCTTTTTATAGCATCAAATAACTAATTAAAACCAAACTGATCAGAAAAATGAACACTTGAACAAACACCAGTTTGATGAGAACAACCTAAAATGTCAGAAACTATCTTTGGGAAAAATGTATTTGACGTGTACTTTGATTTTTCAGTTTGGCCCATGTCCCATCTGCTAAAATGGAGGGGGCGGGGCTTTTGACCTATACTGCAGCCAGCCACTAGGGGGCGATCCAGATGTTTTGGCTTCACTTTTGGGCAGCTGTTATGTTGTCCATCTTTATATGCAGTCTATGACTTTGACACACAAATTCACGCTGTTGACCAATAGCAAACTGTCTTTGCAGTGCAACAGTAGTTAACCAACTAGCTCTGGGCAAAGTCACTACGTCACCAAGCTTCCAGTACCATCTATTTTGTGGTGTGACCAGAACTTATTGTGGGAACGTGCTATTTTAGATGTATCCTAATGTATTCTAGATTATCATGAAAACAAGACTTTTTCACTACAATCAATTTCAATATATATTAAGTGGTTATTTTCATCATGGGCAAGTATTATGTCTTATTCCACCCGAGTTTTATTTTTTTATTTCCCCTGCCTTAAGTCTTAAATTATTTCACACGATTGCCATCTGCTTTATCATTGGTGTGCCTGAAGTTTGGTAGCACAAGGCACACAGTTACTATTCCTCATACTTTATCATTATTGGTGTCAATGCTGGAAGCATTCACAACCTATGTTCTTCTACAAAACAATTCTTTATTGGTGTGGATGCTGGAAGCATAAGCTACAGAAACCATTCAACTATGCTAAGCTTTTTTCAAAATTATTTTACAATGTAAGTCAATGGAGAATCCTCTTCAACCTGCTCTACTTTGAAATGCTACTGCTTCTGCATACTTTCAGACTCCATTTAAACTTTAAACTGGTCACAAGATGTTCTATTAAACTACGATTCAACTTTTTGAAATCTTTTACAGTTTCTGATTTATCACAGTTTTAGTTTTATGGTTTTTTCAGTCCTTTTCTGAGTTATGAGAATGAGAATAATGGGTGTGTATGTGGCCAGCTAGAGTGGGTGACATCATCGCTAGAGTGAAGGGCAGCTGTAAAATCTTCTTAAAAATTTGTCCAAAAAACTGTCTCATTCACTGTAATGATATTTTGGCTCCTACCGTCCATATTCATCCATAATTTTTCAGCCTACGTTTTTTTTTTATGAAGGTGACTTTTGAAACCTTTACAGGTTTTTCTCTCTCTCTCTGTCTCAATGACTCAGCATTTTTAGGCCACAGACAGACACACAGCTGATGTTGATTAGCTGTTCCTCCGTTCTGATTGGCAGTTGTGACCTCTGTCCTTTTGAAATGTTTATAAATTCAAACCTACTTCTGTCACTACACACACAAACACAGACACACAAGTTTTTCTCTCTCTCTGTCTCAATGACTCAGCACTTTTAAGCCCCAGATAGTTAGACACACAGCTGATGTTGATTAATTGATGAAAGCCCCACTCCAGTCAATTTTGACATTTTTATATTTCATATATTTGTGAGTCATTTCCTGACAATGTTGATGATCTACATTGTTTGCCAAATATTTTTTGACAAATAACTTAATTTTGTGCTACAGTTTAAAAAATTGAAGCTGTTGCTAAAACAGAACTATGACGTATGACTATAGTAGAAGCTACAAGTCATACGTCATCCTCCAAGCTTGCGCAGACGCACTGTCCAGCCTCTTTGCGTCTGAGCGGCAAACCGATAAACATCGTTGTGAGCTAGCTGGTAAACTTATTTTGTATTTTACCACAATTGTAGCATTATAGACTTAGTTATATCTCTCTGTGTAGGTGTGTCTGTTTTTTATCTGTCTGTGGGTCGGTCTGTCCGTCTGTCTGTCAGTTTGTTTTTCTTGTTAGTTAGCTAACTTAGGTAGGTGTGGTTAGCTAGCCTAGCTAACAGAGAGTCTTCATTTTATTTTTTTAGTTTCGTCCACCTTAGTTTAGTAAGTTGTTTATTTTTCAGTAAGTTAAATTCATGAGTCTGGGTTTGAACCCAACCATGGGCCTTTCTGTGTGGAGTGTGCGTGTTCTTCCTGTGTTCATGTGTGTTTCCTCTGGTTGCTCCTCCCATGTCAGGCATGTTAGTGTGTGTAGAAGGGCACAGCTGAAAATAATACTCAGCATGCCTACCCTGGGTAAATAAAAGTTAATAAATAAATAGTTATATTTGTGATAGTGCCTAAACCAGATATATGAATAAGAGAGATGATTAGTCAAAAATGGACAAAAATGTCATCAATTAGGTATATAGAGTTTTGTAGATATGTAATCAGTTTTGCAAAGGGACCAATGAGATCAAGTTCTTTACCAAGCAAAAGGCCAAGTGAGAAGAGCAGCTGCACAATTGTAGGACGCAGCTTCTCTGATGAAGATAACTTATGTACTGTATCAAAACTTTATGTAAATTTTCAATGAATGAGCACCGCGCTACAAGTGTGTGGCTTCTCTTATAACTCCTCTGCTTGTTTTTGTCAGGTGGCAGCTCATTAAGCCAAGCCACTGGCTACCTCCTGGTAGTGGATAGTCAAATTTCAGTACAAATCAAAACATCAGCTGTGTTTGAAATCGCATACTAACGTACTGGCTACTACATACTCAGTCAGTATGTACTGCGTATTAAATGAATGGTTAAGTATGTCATTACAAGCAGACTGTTCACACTGACGTATACTCAAGGAAGACTGCATCACATGACTATCGATCACAACATTAACGGTCCGAGCTAAGAGACACAATATATCTTGGGGCAGTTGAGTATGTCCAGTAAGCTCACGCCGCATACTCAGAAATTCTTGCTAATCTAGTACACATCCGGGTATTTCTCGCGTACACAAAATCCACATACTATGCAGGTGGAACGCACTACATACTCAATTTGACGTCATACTTAGTATGAATAGTGCGTTAGTATGCGATTCTGAACACAGCCATGGACAAAATTAACAAATAGCTCAATGCTGATTTGCAAATTGCTTTGGGACGTCAAGTTAAATGAAACATGAGCTACCAGTTACATATCTGCAAGTCTGAATGCACACCTACAAATCTCTGCAGACAAATCTACCGTTACATTTTCAAATCCAGGGCTTAAAGTATTCCGGCACCGTGCCGGATCTCCGGCGTTTGACTATGATTCAGAAGAAAAAAAAACACAAAAAACACCACAAAAAAACTTGCCAGCTGCTACTGTCCAATCCTACGTTAGCACCCGTAACTATGGGTACACATAGTGGTTGAGATCAAGCAGCAGTTGATGCCGCGTTCAAGACAACTCGGGAAAAAACGGGCTCTGAATTGTAGAAAATGAATTGAACAATGAACAGCGTTAAAGTCGGAAATTACACATATATTCATCTTCGAAAATAAGCATAAATTGCTGCTGCATATGTTTTCAGTGTTCAGCAAATAGTGACAATATGCCACACTTCGTTTTTCTCCGCCGAGTTAACCTGTAGCGTGAACGTTATCTCCAAGTGGTCTTGAACGCAGCATCCAAGCCGACGGTTGTTTCACCGAAATCAGATAAAAAAATGGAGAGTAAATTCATGAAGCCAGGGGAAGATGTCCTAATTGACAACGGCCTTAAAAATAAATGGCGCTGGGCATGGATAGAAGAAAGGGGTGGAGACGGCAAGCCTTTTGGGAGCTGGTGCCAGAAACTAAGAGAGCCAGGTACTTGTTTCTGTGTGTTGTGCTCGAAGAAGCTGGTGTATGCAACTAGCGGCAAAAAAGTTCTACGACGCCACGAAGGAGACCCCGGCCATAAAGCAGCCGTTCGCGCTCTCCAACATACAAGTCGTTTGCCGGGAGCAACAGCCACAGCTGACGTAGCGGCCCCGATGACTGATCGTATTTGTGACTTGAAAATACGTGTGTGCTCGTTCATTGTTGAACATGACTTATCATTTACAATTGCACAACCGCTCGTAGATCTGTGTAAAACAGTAGCGGTTCATAAAAATGCTTTGACGAAACTGTCCGTTTCCAATCAGCATGCCAGTTATATGAACACCCATGGCATAGCACCAGAGTTCAAGACACGTCTGTCTGATAAGCTCAAAGGATGTATGTTTTCTCTGAATGTTGATGAAGCAACCACCCAAAACATGGAAAAAATACTGAATGTAATGGTTCGCTTTTTTGATGATGATGCGGCTAGAGTAATAACACAACATCTTGCAAGCAGGAAAGTAAACATTAGCAATGCTTCAGCACTTATGATGGAACTTAAAGATGTCCTGCAGTGCTATGACCTTGAGTGGAAACAAGTAACCAGTATTCTATTGGACAATTGTGCTGTCATGAGAGGGAAGAAGGGTGGACTTGAGGCACAAGCGAGGAAGGAAAACCCTCACCTCCTTGACATTTCTGGAGACACTGTGCATATGGTGGCAAATTCTGCCAAGGCCATGTTCAGCCCATTCAAGTCAGAAGTAGAGGACTTATGCTCTGATCTATATTATGACATCGAAAAGTCACCAAAACAGAAGGAGATGTTTGCCGAGTTCCAGAGTCTGCTGCATCTCCCGCCCAGGACCTTAATAAGACCAATCAGCAACAGATTTATTCAAATGCTGGAGGTGTGCAACAGACTGAATGAGCTCCTGGATGTACTGGTGGTGCACTACTATCATGTGCTGGATCCGAACGAAGAACATAAATACAGGTAATACAAATCATAATTTATTCAATTCATGATATGTATTTTAATGAACTGCTTCTGTTAATCTGTAGCAAGTGCATTGTTTGTGGACCATAGCGCTGTATGTAATGTTGTGCTGCTTTTTAATCCACATTCTAGAGTGGTTAAGCTTGAAACAATGTCCTAAGTGATATGTGTGTGGATATGTATGTATATTATACATGCTTAAGTGTGCTTGTGTATGTGTGCTACAGAAGGCTTCTTTACCAAGTGCTTGAGAAAAATGAGCTCACAGTTGAGGAAAAGGCTAGAATAGAAGTCCTTCAACAAGAGCAGGCCACAGCATCCCGAATGAGAACACAGGTTAACCAGAACCGGAAGGCACGGATCACTGTGCTCTTCACAGAGTTCGAAAGAATGAAGGTCATGATCGACTTGTTCAGAGGTATCTTAATATAGGATAAGATAAGACTATATTAATCCCACACCGGAGATATTCACATGTCACAGCAGCAAACGAACAAGATGGTGCAGAAACAAGATAGTTTACAAACAAATACATTATACTATATACATACACACACACAGGCTATACTGTAAACACTAAAGTTGTGTACATATAAAAATTTGAGTTCAAAAGCATGCAAATTCATAAAAGAATGTATCAAAAAGTAATCCCTTCAATGTAACTATTCTGAATACCACCCATTTAAAATGTAACTGTAACTAAATACAGTTACTCATATTTTGTATGTAATCCTGAATACAGTTATTCAGTTGCTTCACAATACTTGATCTGAGTTTTAAATACCATATTTGTAATTACTATTATAATTACAATTATGTTACAGTTATACTTTGTGTTGTGTTTGCAGGTGTCCTTCCACCATTCCAGAGATTTGTGAAAAAACTGCAACATGAAAAACCAATGGTGCATGTGGAAATGGTGGCCCTTGTGAGAGAGATTCTCAGCAAATTTATGAAGCCAAACGCTATCCCACTGAGCGCAATGGAGATCCTCAAGGTTGATGTCCAGAGCAGAGATTTGCAACTGTCAGACAAAAGGCTCTGTGTTGGAAAGTTCTGCTACTCTGCGATGAACAAGGCCCGTGTGGAGAGGAAGATATGGGTTGGAAATATCTACAAATCTCTCAGAGAAGGGTACATGAAAGCAGCAGGGTTCCTCCTCAAAAACCTTCCACTGGACAACAGCATAGTATCCTCACTGTCTGCTCTGACTCCATCTCTAATACAGTGTGACTCTATCTGTGGAGCTTTTATCACATTAGGAGAGGCCTTGCCTAATGCTGTTCCTCCAGAAGAGCTTGGTCAACTAGAGGAAGAGGTTCGGGCATACCAGATTGATGTAGACCTGGTACCTCATGCCCAGACCTACGATGAAGAGGATGGTCGAGTGGATGTAAACTGGTGGAGCCATGTTGCATCTCTGAAAAACCCAGAGAGAGGTGTGAGGTATCCCAGCCTGTGTAAGCTGGTTAAAGCTCTGCTCTCCATTTTCACAGGCCCACTGGTGGAAGGATCATTCAATTTAATGGATGACATCCTTGAAGCTGACAGGTGCTCCATGAATGTGGAAACTTATGAGAGCCTTGCAGTTGTTAAGTCCACAATGAAAGCCAGGGACTGGACAGCCTCAACCATGACCATAGACCAGCCTTTGAGGCGGTCCTGTCTGTCATCATACCAAAATTACCAGTTACACCTGCAGAAAAAGAAAGCCCCCCCGATGATAACAAGAGCTTACAGGGTGTCAACAAGGCTGGATTTTTAAAATAAAAGACCCCAGATGGTTTCTCAGTAATGCTTAACAATTAATTCTTCTTCTGTATTTTTTTCATGCATACTTTCACCTACAGAAACAATTGAAATGTAAAAATGTTACCCTCTTTAAGGACAATTATGTTTCTATTTGACTTTTACAACTCCCAATTCTACCAGTTTTACATTTCAGCTTCGAGGTTTTTGAGCAGCAGTGTAGTACATTTGAGCCTTACGATTTTTCAGGCAAATTAATTTCAGATTTCTGCATTTTCAGCAATGCTTTGCAATTTATTCTTCTTCTGTATGTTTTTCTGTCATCTTCTACATAATTTCAGCTACAGGAACAATTCAAATGTGAAAATGTTATGCTCTTTAAGGACATTTATTGGACTTTTCCAGCTCCCAATTCTACCAGTTTTACCTTTCAGCTTCCAGGATTTTGAGCAGTATAGTGCAATACATTTGAGTCTTCCGATTTTTTTCAGGCCAATTCATTTCAGATTTCTGCATTTTTAGCAATACTTTACAATTTATTCTTCTTCATCCTTTACTTCTGCATATTTTAATCTACAGAAACCATTCAAATGTTGAAATTGGCTGTTTAAGGACATTTAAGCTTCTATTCAACTTTTTTCCACAATTTATACTTACAATATTGTGCTTTTATTCAACAATGTATTACAATAGAAGTCAAAACCATTGATGATATTAAAATTTAGCTTTAGCTTCACATGCATTTTCTGCAGGAAATGCAATTTTTCTATTGTTATCCTGTTCTTTATTTTTCTTCTTCCATACGTTTTTTGCAACGTTTCAACTCCAGCATATTTTGTGCTACAAAAACCATTCAACTATCAAAATGTTCAGGTTTTTAAGGACATTTATGCTATGACTTTGGTCCCATGGTTTCCACGCAAATCGCAATAATACACGCAGACGTTTCCAATGACTGTGTATGTGGTCGGCTAGAGTGATGGGAAAGAATTTAGAGTGAGGACAGACTTCACAGCCGCCTCACAAACTCCTCCTAAAACTGCTCTATCGCCCACAATATTCACTCTACAGACTTCATTTTAGCATCAAAATGTAGGAGTTTTAGAATTTTTTCAGAGCTACAGTTTCGCCACAGCGAGCCTCAAAGCTCATGCTCCCGGCCAAGCTCCCCATAGAGATCCATTATAACTTTGAGCAGAAAATCTCTCCTTTTCTCTTTCCCCTCACATTTCTAACTCGCTGCCATATCCGCATTTCTAACGCCACAAACGTCAAATCTTCATCACTGCGTTCAGAAGGTTCTCGTCTTTCCAGTGATATCCTTACTTTGGAGATTGGACGTATGGTTCGTACGATAGAAGCAGGAGTTTGAGGGGTGTTTTAGGTCCGTTTTTCTGTGTTTTCAGACGTGGTGTCTGTAGAAAAGAGCTGTTTGCCAGCCCCAGACAACTCCCAATTCTACCAGTTTTACACTTTAGCTTCCAGGTTTCTGAGCATTTTTTTGAACATTTGAGCCTTATGATTTCTCATGCAAATTCACTTCAGATTTCTGCATTTTCAGCAATGCTTTGTAATTTCTTCATCTTCGAATTGTACTGCATATTTTAATCTACAAAAAACATTCAGCTGTTAAAACTTGCTCTTTGAGGAAATTTCTGCTTCTATTCAAATTTTTCCACCATTTATACTTAAAATATTGTGCTTTTTTCAACAATTTATTACAGTTAAAGCAACAATACTTCTACTTTCAGCAGTGTTTTGCTAATTCATTTCAACATTTCAGATCTCTGCATTTTCAACATTTCTGCATTTTCAGCAGTGTTTTGCAAATTCATTTCAGCTGTCAGCATTCACACGCATTTTCTGCAGGAAATGCAATTTTTCTAGTTATTCTTCATCTTCCGTAGTATTTTTGGTGCGCAACTAGTCCCGCACCGTTGCCAGTAGATACGCAAAAAATATATCAAATTGAGCGGTTCGATTGGGATTGGTGTGCTATGACTTTTCTCAGAGATTGGCCCAACAGTTTTCACGCAAATCATAAAGGAACACGCAGCATTTTCCAATGACTGTGTATGTGGAAAGCTAGAGTGAAGAGAAGGAATGTGGTGAGAGTGCAAAGTCTGAAAATGACCGTCTGAAAAACTCCTCTAAAAACTCTCTTATGCTCTCTATCATCCTCAATCTTCACTCTACATACATCATTTTAGCATCAGAAAGTAGGAAAACTTGTCTTTGTTCCTGTGATAGTTTTATAGAATTTTTTCAGAGCTACACTTTTGCCACAGTGAGCCTCAAAGTGCAGAAGTACCAGGCAAGCTCCCCATAGAGATCCATTATAACTTTGAGCAGAAAATCTCTCCTTTTCTCTTTTCCCCTCACATTGCTAACTCACTATTTCCTCATTTTTAACACCACAAACATCAAATCTACATCACTGCGTTCACAAGATTCTTTTCTTTCTGATGCAGACAGCAGCTTTCATATGAAAGCTGCTGTCTGCCCAACCCCCCTCCTCCTCCACTGTTCTGACAGCCCCCCTTCCCCCACTCCTTCAGGTTGCCTTAATCACCATAGCAACCAGTGTCAGACACAAGTGTTTGAACTGTGAACCTGATAGGACTTTTTAACCTGCCACAACTCCTACACTTTAAACAGCATGTATCCTATGGAGGATATATGTGGCCATGAATCACATTAAAAATATTATTTACTACACTAAGTAGTGTACACTGTACACTATGGAGGATATTTGTGGTCATGATTAAAATGTATGGAGGATATTTTTGGTCACAATTAAAATTGAAAGTCCAAATAATGCGGGAGAAAGGGGGAGAAAAATAAGACTGAGCAGGATGCAACGCACAGCAGCTCTGGGGCGGGGGCCCAGGCTTCAAGGTTGCACTGGGCACTTCAGGCAAACAACAAGATTTCTTTGGAATTTTCTAGTTAGCTTTTGTTATTGTCTGGCCTCTTTTGGGTTACAGGTCAGTGTTTGTTGTAAAGGGATGATAGATGCTGAATGCACTGAAAGCCTCATTTTCAGAAAGCTCAACACAAGCAAAACCAGCCTCAGTCAGGTGTGGACTGGCTGCAGATGATTTCAATGATCTGAAGGTTTTACCCTCAAATTGACATACACACCAGTCTAAATTAGGGTAACTGTCCTTAATACCCTTAACTTTTAAACTGAAGCTTCTGACTTAAACCTCAAATCTGAATACAGCTCCTTGTGTCTTCTGTTTCCACATGATATTAGCAGAAGTGGGAGGGTTGCTCAACACATGTATTTAGTGTGGCTTTTATATGGTATGGCTCAACTGTGTTAAGAGTATGAATGCAATATTCCTCTCTGCAGAACAGTGAGTTGACCATGTCACCACCTCTAGGAAAGGGTGAAATGTTTTCTATACCTCAGAACTTTAATGACCTGCAGAGCCATATTTACTTCAGCCTATGCATAATGTTGTGCAATAACATAATCCATGTTTTGTGTGTGTATTGCAGAATGTTAACATAATCCCTAAGCCAAAAAAAAAGATCTTTGTTATTTACCCAATGTTCTTTTCAGGTTACTTGTAATCCAAAAATCTGCAATTTGTTAACAACATTCATAACTTGAATTGAAATCTATTCCAGTTCACAGCAATTTAAATAATGCTATCACATTCCCCTACAGGCATCACTGACTGTTTCTCAAGAGCAACCATGCCGTACATGCCCTCGGGCTTGTATCCGCCACTCGTGTCCATGCATTTAACACAGCAAACAAGGAATGAGAATTAAATGTACTGTATGCCCCCCAACCTAAACAGCCAGTCTCATCGTTTTGCAATCAGTTACCCAAATGTAATACACAACTGAGTCCCCAAATACAGAAGAAAAAAATTGTGTAAATATATTGCAATGCCAGCCAGATGAAAAAAAAAGAGTCCTTCTTCGACATTGACTGTGCTGGCATACTGTATGTTGACTTTTGCCTGAAGCCAAGCTAAATGATTACACACTCATACATGCACACAAAACACACACACTTGAGCTTAAATTTGCATAAAAAAAACAGAGAAAGTGGTAGACAGATAATAAGACAGAGCAATACATATAATAAGACAGAGCTAGTGTGTGTGATGTGTGTGTGTTTTATCATCCCTGGTTCAGAATTGGTCCTGCTGTGAAACAGAAAGGCTAGCAGTATGGTCTTGGAAGGGGGAAGAGGGGGGAGATAGGGGAGGCAGTTAGGCAGGCCCGTGTTTGGGGTTAATATGATTGTCTCTGCTGCTATCTGGCCCAGCAGCAGAAGCATCTGCGCGCTCAGGAGTCTGAATAATTTATGGGTTCAAGAAGCTGCAGAGTCTGCAGCTCAGCTGATAAATCCCCTACTGACGGTGTCAGACACACAACAAAAAGGCTACAGATCACATCTATGCGCATGCCAGCATATAAGTGTGTGTATGTGTGTGTGTGTGTGAGTGAGAGAGAGCGAGAGAGAGGATGAGTGTGTTTTCATGCATGTGTTCAGTGGTGTATATATTTGTGTTTGTTGTATGTGTCATGTCACCCAGATCAACGGTGTGGCTCATTGATGTCTTTTTAATAGTTTGCTCAGTTGTCATCAGGTGGCATAAGTAACTCTAGTCATGATAAGTTTATGGGAACATGCTAGTAAATGGGCATTGAGCCATCATTACTTGATCACATCATATTATAGTGAAAAATTAACTTTCACACTCAAATATTCCAGTACACTATATCCAGTATTCATTGCAAACACTGCATTGTGGTATTCCACCCCCAATGCCTTGACACCACGCAGATACACACCAACAAGTACCAAAGTTGCTGTAGATCTGTGTGGCTAATATTCTAACATGATAATTTATATGGTGGAGATTTGGCAGAAAACTGCATGTACACTATGCAGAGACTTATTTTGTACTGTTGCAAATGGTCAGTTCAAACAATGTCGATCTATTATAATTACTATTATTAACACAGTCGCTACAGAGAGCTTTTTCAGATTTGCTCCCTTAATTGGCAAACTCAGGCTACAGTATCATGTCTTCTCTTGTTTGGTGATAGCACAAATGTTTTCTAATAACTTGTGTGCCCCCCTCAAGCGTTCACACACTAGCGGCAACGACGTGACATACTCCTGATGATCTGTACAATGTAATTTTGGGATATGTCCTGCCATTCTTCAACCAACACATTGATAAATCTCTGAACATTATCTGGAGGATGTTCTCTGCCTCTAACACTCCTGGATAGCATGTCCCAGACACGCTTGATTGGGTTTAGGTCAGGAGACCTGGCCGGACAGTGCATCACAGAGATATCTTCATCCTGAAGGAAGGTCATGGACAGCCAAGCTGAGTGGGGACAGGCATTATCTTGCATTAAGATGAAGTCATCACCAACAGTGCCTGCAAACAGTCTGACAATAGGCTCCAGGATTTCATTGTGGTATCTTACAGCGGTTATACCACCTCTGCAGAACATGTATAGGTCTGTACAACCTCCCCCCACCATACCCATCAACTTCAACAATGTTGCAGGCAGCATACCACTCTCCCTGGCATCTCCAAACTTTAACACGCCTATCATTAGTTAAAACAGTAAACCTGCTCTCATCTGTGAAGAGTACCGGCCTCCAGTGATGAAGCTGCCAGTTCTGGTGTTCACATGCAAAGTTAGAATAGGGCCTGTGACCAATCGTCTCTCCAGATTGTCTCCATTGTCATGGAGTCGATTCCTAACAGTCTGGTTAGATAAGTGAACTCCGGAAGCACTGTAAAAATCAATTCCAAGGATTGAGATGTACTACTCTGCGATTTCAACGAGACAAGGTGACAAGATAATGGTCTTGTCTAGGTGTTGTCATACACAAATGACCTTGACCTTGTCTCCTGCAATACTGCCCAGTCTCATTAACGTCTCCATAGTCAGCTGACCACACTTGGAGAAACGTCAAACAGACAAGCTACCACCCAAACCTCTTCACCATCTTCCAGCAGTTGAACTGCTCTGGCAACATCAGTCTGGTCCAGATGTCATCTGACAGCACTAACGACCATCAGGAGACATCCAGCAATTACAATCCATACAGAAAACATCATCCTGCCCATAGATTTAACCCATACAGACTGGTTGTATGATGTCAGTGACCTTTCCATTTGATTCCTGGTGCCACAATTATATGAAGTGGGTTCATTTGTCTTTGTATGTTGTTTGGTTCAGGAGATATGAAAATCTGCGCTTTCGCCACTCGCATGGACATCATTTCAAGATGGCCGCCAAACGAACCTCATGGGACAATAGTTGACCTTGGCAATGTGAACATTTTTTAACAAGACACCATTAGGGTCCTAAAAAAACAGGTTACAAAAAAATGCCTAGGGAACCTATTTCTCCTGCTGGACTATGGCTTCTTCTTGTGTGCTGTAGCTGTCACAGTGGATGAGAAAAACTTTTGAGGTATAAAAATAAGCATTTTTTCATCCATTTGTTTTAATGTGCATTTTCAAAGTGGAATGAAACCAGGCCTAGCAAATAAATCATGACGTACATGAAGCATGTGACTTAAACGTCAATCATGCTTTACGAGACAAAAACATCAGATCTGTGTGGAACGATGGGGAGACTGGAACCTTCCTCAAATTAATACATGAAACAAACAGTTGTCACATGGTTTTCCACCATTTGTGGTTTGACTGGACATGTTTTAATTATGTCATCTGCTGACTCTTCTTCTGCAATGGTTTAATGGCACCGAACCAGAGAATTAGTGCCACCAGCTGTCAGACTATTTTGATGTGCCCAAGTCCTAATACATAACAGTAGTGCATGGAAACTGCCATTAAATTTGCATTTTCTTTTGCCAGTTTTCTGAAAATTTGTATTTTTTTTAACTTGGTTCAACAACATTTTTGTTTCCATACAAAGTTGCTCAAAATGTTTAAAAAACGTTTTTGTTAATCAAATTTTCAGGCCATGACATCATCATCATCCAGTCGCAGTTACAAACCAAACACCCACAGAGTGTTTCTTTTGTTCTCCTAGGCTGGAGCATTAGCAACCCACCTGTCCATTTTTGGTGCTCTCACATACGACGACGGCATTGTTGCCTGCAGAGATGGCTGGAATGTTGTCATTAATATCCAGGACCTGGATGGTGACCGGGACGTGACTCACCATATGAGGATTATCTGAAAATTAACACAAGAAATAGGTTTGCTGCAGCACTTCTGTATTTCACTGTTTTTATATTTACACTGTTTATAAGAAAGATAATGTACTGAACAGGTATTGAGTTTTACCAAGTTCATTTTTTTAACTTATTTTAAAGTAGATGTTTGTTGTTTTGCACATTGCATATTGTAGGTGTGCACCATATTCTTCATGGCATCTGTGTTATATTTCATTATTACTTCTAAAAATATCAAAGAATGCTGTAGAGACAGAGGCCTCTTAGGGCCTGTAAGCATGTAACAATATGGATCAGCAACCTATAGTTCCTTATATTCTGTTATTGTGCTGTATCTCACATACTGTAATCCTCCTACAGCACAGTATGTTGCAAGTTCTTGCTAATGCCAGGTCTCTCTCCTGACATTTAAGAGATCGTGTCTGTCCAAGTCAAAGCCACAAAGGACCCATGACTAAAACCATGTAGAGGAAACCAAAAAATCTGCTGTGGACCGATAAACGATGACAAGATGAAACACTATTTACACTATTACTATTATGTAGCGGTATTAGTCTTACACAGCAGCACCAAATACGGGGGCCTTAATACACGTGTACAAATTGAAGTAGAGCTATGACACTCAACTTCGGCTATCAGAAATAATCAATATTTATATTAAATAACAGAATTTAACTAACATTAAATTCACCTTGGGGCACCACCCCGGGGCACCAAAAAGGGAAAAAGAGCCACTTAATTAATTTAGTCTTAATACTTAATACACACAAACCACATAATAATCAAGTTCTTTGTAAATGAAGGGTTTATTAAACTACTAACTACACACACAACTATAACTACTAGACATACAAATGAATAAATGCAACCACGAATTAATCCAATGAATACAGCGATGAACAATTAATAAATTCATGAATGAAATTATGAATACAGCAACAGACAATTAATGCATGAAAAGAGGACCATTTTATACCGGATGACGCAGTGAATAATCATCTTGAAAGCTGTGTTAAAGCTATACTTTAACTCCCACATAAAACAAACTTCAAGGCAGACATAAAGCCAAGCTTTATCAAAGAGGAAAGTCTTAAGCCTACTCAGCATAACTAAGGGGTGGCTCAGGGTGAACCCTTGGGCATGAAAAGTTGCTAAAAGCTTTGTATTAAGTTGAACGGCGTGTCTGTGGGGTGGCGTGGAATTTACGTGTTTCGCCATCAAACCAGAAGTGGTTTATAACTGGACTGTACATTGTCCAAGAGGCCCCAAACTTACCATGTTTCATGACCCCCCCGGCCTGAAGGCATCTATATGCTAATTTTCAGTCACAGTCATAGCGCCACCTAGTGACAGCAGGAAATGACACGTTTTATAATCTGACATGCAACTCCGATTGGGTTGAGCAGAACAACCTCAAAATTGGCCAGTAAAGCCTTAAGACCTTGATGATGCTGTACAGTAAAAATTGTGCGTTTTCACTGGAGGGAGCGTGGTCATGGCGGCGCGGCGAATTGCGATGAAAATTGAAACTGTTGTAACTCGGCTCCATATGATCAGATCTTTTCCATATTACTCATGTTTGATGAAATTCCCGGCCTGAACACATGTAGGGGTCAATACTGAATGAAAGTCATAGCGCCACCTAGTGACAACAGGAAGTTACTGGCCCTATTCTTTTAATCACATCTCCTAGCAGGTTAACCAGATCCACCTCAAATTTAGTCAGTAAAGTCTTAAGACATTGATGATGCTTCACTTTGAAGATTGTGAGTTTTCATCAAACGCATTATTTGCCATAAACAGGAAGCAGTTTTTTGAGAGGCTAGGGATGCTTGAAAACTCACCAAACGTTGCACATGCATCATCAGTAGCACAAATGTACATCTGATAAGGGTATTGGACATGGGTGTGGCAAAACAGCTCAATAGCGTACAATTTTTCAAAAATCATTTTTTTTCAAAATCAAAGCCCCCCTCTTAAAATTTGACGTAAATTTATGAAAGTTGGGTGGCACATGCATCATGTCTAGACTTAAAAAAAAGCCTCTTGGAGATATACCCTAAAATGCACAGGAAGTCAATTATTTTGAATGCAATTTCAATTTTTGGTGAAATTTTTGGCATTTCCAGGCCTCGTACTTTGATGAACTCCTCCTAGAGAATTCATCAGATCCACTTTAAATTTGGGCTGTGCCATCTAAAGACCTTGGCCATGAAAAGTTGTATAAAGTTTTGTATTAAGTTGAACATGCCCGTGACGTGGCGTTGAACTTCGATGTCCCGTCGTGAAGTTCTTGTAACTTGACTGTACATGATCCAATATGCTCCATATTTCTCATGCTGGATAATATTACAGGTGTGATGACATCTATATGACAATATTCAGTCATAGTCATAGCGCCACCTACTGGAAACAAGAAGTAAGCCATGTGAGACAATTGTCATTTGATTTACATGACAGCAGAGGGAGGAGGACAGGAGAAAGGACTGACTCTAACTGATGTCTGTCTTCTTCATTCTCTCTAATCTTCACTCAGCAATATTATCAAGCAGATACATTATTGCACCTATATTAATTTTGCAGAATTACAACTGGCACAGGTAACCATGTCAGCAGCTGCTGGTTACATCAGCTGCCTGTTCACTGTCATCAGTTGCATGTTCTGTGTTGCTTCTCCACTGCTCCCTCTCTGATCTGCGTGTGTGTGCGTTGGAGCTGAGATCCTACACACACACACACACACACACACTGTCTGTCCTATTAAATACTTTTGAGAGGACAGAGAAACCAGCGCAACCATAGATGATAGCAAAACATGATAGAGAACTCTCAGTATAATTTATTTTCTTCTCATTCAACGCTGTGAAAAACACTTGGGCGGTGCACCAAAGTGTTATAGTGAAACCCTGATGATTTTATTTTTTATGGGCGCTGAAATGAATGATCTGTTTATAAAATTACTGTGTTTACCAAACCCTGTCACCGGCTCTCACGGCCCAAGAATCAGCCCATGATGCTGGGAATCGTCCCTTCATCCTGGTTAACCTCTCTCTGCCTGGTGTCTGGTTGTGAAGCAGCGGATGCTGCACACAATGTGAGAGCAGGTTCACAATGAGCACGTGACAGACATAAAAGAGTCTGGAGATGCCGTGGCGAACGTTATGCTGCCTGCAACATCATCCAGCATGACTGGTTTGGTGGTGGGTCAGTGATGGTCTGGGGAGGCATATCCTTGGAGGGTCGCACAAACCTCCACGTGCTAGCCAACGGTACCCTGACTACTGTTAGGTACCGGGATGAAATCCTCAGACCCATTGTCAGACCTTACACTGCTGCAGTGGGCCCTGAGTTCCTCCTGGTGCAGGACAATGCCCAGCACTCATGTGGCCAGAGTGTGTAGGCAGTTCCTGGATGACGAAGGCATTGATTACATTGACTGGCCCTCACGTTCCCCAGACCTGAATCCAATTGAGAACATCTGGGACGTTATGTATCGGCGCATCCGATGCCACAAGTAGCACCACAGACTGTCCAGGAGCTCACTGATGCCCTGGTCCAGGTCTGGGAGGAGATCCCCCAGGACACCATCCGCCGTCTCATCAGGAGCATGCCCAGACGTTGTTGGGAGTGGATATAGGCACATAGGGGCCATACACACTACTGAGCCACATTATGAGTTGTCGTGATGAAATTTACGCAAGTTGGATCAGCCTGTGATTTTGATTTTTCACTTTGATTTTCAGTGTGATTTTGAATCCAGCCCTCAATGGGTTGATGAGTTTGGTTTCCACTGACCATTCTTACGTCATTTTGTTCTCAACGAATTACAGAATGTATATCAGTGAAGATTTTAAACTTGAAAATTTCGTTCATCAAGATCCACTGTGTGATTTAAGTGTTCCCTTAATTTTTTTGAGCAGTGTATTTCACTGGATAAGTGTAAAGTTTGATTTGTTGGTTGTGCTACATGAAACATCAGGAGATCACCAAGGTCAAAAGGATTAATCATCTGACTCTCTAAAGGTTCACTAAGCACAGTACATAGAATTGATAACACCAGTGCACATCATGTCAGCTGTGAAACAGATGATCCTTGAAAAACAAAGAAAAAGAAAAACTGTCACTCTGAAATGCCTCTTTTACATAATGTTTTACTTATTTAAAAACAAATCCAATTGATTCCAGATGAAGTGCAGATCTTAAGCAGCTAGGTTATTTTGCTTTTACATTTTACTCCAGATATACAATGAGATGTGAGATGATCATGGTTATGGAGTATGAACTGATTATTCCTTTACTCACCACACTCCCCAGAGCTGCGCTACCCTTCTATGTTTACTCAGTGTCAATATGTTTGGCCTTTATGTTGAGTGCACATGCATAGTTGCCTTGCCATGTGTCTTTCTACTCATGTTATCAGCTTTATTTGGGTTTCCATTAAAATGAGGGAAATCAGGCTTTATAGCTTTATTTGTTTTGTTTTTTTGCTGCTGTATTGTTAATATTTCAACTAAAGCTAAACTGTCTTACTGAGAGGAATAAAAGGAATTGAATCAGAGGAAGCAACGCATATACATCTAGAAAACAAAAACAAAATTTGAAGTGGCTACAATCAATATTTTTATTTTAACAATGGATCAAATTGCTATTTGACTGAAAGGTCTCATTCGTAGTTCCTCTCAGCTGTTCTTTGTTTTGGTAGCCAGTCCAGCTGCGCATGCATGTGAGTCCCTCCCCGTGTTTATAAAGAGACTAAAGCCTTGCTTATGCTTATGCACTGTGATGCGGCCTCCGCAGATGTCGCGTGAGCTATGAGCTTGCACAGAGGCATTTATGCTTAACGCACTATCGATTGCAGTATTCTCCAAAACGCCAGGAAGCGTACAAAACTAAACATTAACATAACATGGCTGCACACTAGAGGTCATTGATGCTAACGAAGATTTTAACTGTCTTTACCTATTAAATGTGGTGGCAATCTCTCTCCATGAGTTCAGAATCATTTGGCTGTCCCTGTGGTCTCTCATGGAAGAGTCGTAGAGGTGCTTGTAAAGGTGCACCAGCTTCAAAAGCATCCTTTTTTTTTTAAAATAATTACCTTTAATTATTTCATGTTTTCCACCATAGGGTTTTGCTTACAATCTCTTACCAACAAACATATATAATAATACCTTGATGTATAAGATAGTGTATATTATCTTAGGATGGTGTTAGGCTAACATGAAACATTAGTACATTCACTTACACAAAGCATAAGACACAAAGTACGAGACACATGTACGTTCATGTTACATTCGTTCCTCTTACACAAAACACATATACCTCTCATCCCACCCCCTACCCTCTACAAACATAATACTCACACCCACCCACCCACACACACACACACCTCACATTAAGTCCCCCCTTCCCTTCTCATGCCACTAGTTATTTTTAGTCTTATAGGGCCTCATAAATGTACTGCCATACCTCATTGAATTGCTTCGTTTCATTGTTATCCTTAGACACTGTCTTTTCTGTGGTATAATAATATCTGAATTCTTTCCAAATCTGTAATGTAGGGGCTTCTGTTTTTTTCCAGTGTTTTAAAATGAGCTTCTTATAAACAAGGTAGGAAAACATAATCTGCCATTCTGTAGGATATCTTATTTTTTCGGCATTCTGAAAAATACACAACTCAGCTGAGAATTGAAAGTACAAGTAATAGATATCCATTCCTGGATTTCGTTCCACACATTGTTCACCTTTGTACAAAGCCAGAAGGAATGCATAAGGGAGTCGTGAGAGTCACACTTCACACACCGATCAGAGGAATCTGGATAAAACTTGTACATTTTATCTCTAGTGTAGTATATTCTTGTCATCAATTTTATTGTATTAACTGTAAATTTTAATTTGTGGTAATGCTGTTAGTGACATATAAGCATTTCTTCCATTTTATGTTGGCTTTTTTAAAATGAAGATCTTGATTTCATTTATCATAGAGCTTTTGCATTGAGTAGCATTTAGATTGTTCCTTCAGCAGCAGTTCATATATTCTGCCAATTAATTGTTTCTTTTTTCCTTCTTTAAACAGAACATCCTCAAAGGGTCCTGGCACCAAGTCATAGCATAGATTTTCAGTATATCTAAATATCTAAAAAAATCTTGATTTGTCAATGTGAATTTATTCTGAAGTTTTGTAAATGACTGAACCTTATTATGCATAATTACATATGATTACATATGGGTTTTATTGATGGATTATTCCAAATCTGTGTGTTCCTAGGGATACTAAATTGCACTCCTAATATTTTTTCAATTTTCTCCATGATTTTAATGTGCTATTTATAACAAAGTTGGATACTTTTATTTTGTATTTTGTAATCAGAGATGTAAATAGATTATGAGGCTTTAATTGTTTACTTTCAATATTTATCCAGGGTTCTTCTGCTGTGTTATTGATTATACGATCTATATAAAACATCTGTGAGGCATAATAATACAGTTCTAGATTTGGAAATTTAAGCCCTCCTTCTGATGTTGCATTTTGAAGAAGAGTTCTACTCAACCAATGTGCTTTGCCCAGACAAAGGAGTTGAGTAAAGCATTTAGTCTCTTAAAAAATTGTTTTGGAGGGATTAAAGGCATAGTTTGGAAAATGAAGAGAAATTTAAATAGCCATATCATTTTAAACAAATTTATACTTACAATTAAATGTATGGATAAGTCTGACCATTTGTTAATGCTACTTTTCAGTTCATTATTTAGAGAAAGAAAGTTATCTTTGTATAATTGTGTTTTCTGAACTTATAGTGCGACCTGAGTATCTTATCTTTTTTTTCCATTGAAAATTCTCAAAGTCTTATGAAATGCTACAAGATCCTTTATTAATTTGCATCAATTCAGTTTTTTCAATGTTCATCTTATAACCTGGAGAAATCCTCTATGATCTCCATTGCCTTTGAAGAGATGTTTTAGTATTAGTTAAATATAACATCAAATCATCAGCAAATAAACTCAGTTTATATTTTTCTTTATCTACATTTATGCCACTCACTTCCTCTGTCTATCTAATTTTCTGGTCCAAAGGCAACCTTGTCTAGTGCCTTTTTTTAATTTAACTATCTCAGATAATGTTCCATTAACATCAACCTGTGCTGTTGGTGACTTATAAATTGTCTTTATCATGGTAGTTATTTCTCCATGAAATTCAAACATTTCTAATACTTTAAAAAGATAGGCCCATTCCAATCGGTCAAAAGCTTTTTCTGCATCAACCGCCATCAGTGTCTAATTTTTAATCAGTCTAATTTTTGCTTCTTGGCATATTGCATTAATGATATACAGGTTCTAATATTGGTTTTAAGACTTTTATTTTGTATAAAGCCAGTTTGATTGTAGTGAATTATACCTGGGAGTATCTTGGCTATTTGATTATTTAGGACTTTGGTAATAATTTTATTGTCACTGTTAATTAAACTTCGATACTCAGATGGGGTATTACCCTCTCATCCTGGTTTTGGTACATTGTTTGTGGGAGGACTTGATTCCTCCATGCATTATTAATTACATTCAAAAGTAACGAGCTAATTTGTGTCCAAAATATAGAATAGAATTCTATTGTTAATCCATCCATACCTGGCACCTTTTTTTGGAAGAAAGCTATCAAATGCACTTTTAACTTATATTGTTATTTCCTTTCTTAGGTCCTCTTTTTGCTCAGCAGATAGACATTTAAACTTGACCAATTTTGGAAAGGGCATTGGGTCAAAATTCTTTGTTATTATATCAGATTTATATAAATTTGCGTAGTATGTTGCAAACTTTTGATTAATTATTTCATTATCTGTTATTGGTGTGTTGGAAACTGTGTCCTTCAATGCTATGGTGTGCCTTTTTACTACTCTTTTGACTAAAGTGCTCAGTTGTTGTTTGATGATATATAAGATATTTTATTCAAATTATGTTTAATATCTTGAACTTTTTTAAATAAAAGATTGTCATGTTCTAATTTCAATTTTTGCAATCTTTCTAAGTCATCCTTGGCATTAGTTTGTTTATGAATAATTCAAAGGCAATATATTGATTTTTCTACTCTGTCAATCTCTTTATCTAGCTCTTGCTTCTTTTTAACTGAAAATGATATCATTATTCCTCTTACGTATAGATGCCTTAAATGCGTCCCATATAACATCTATTGGAGGTCTATCATAGATGTTTTATTTTTAATACTTGCGCTTATAAATATCTCTATATGATTTTTAATGTATTTAAGAATTTCTGTATCGGTTAGATATTTTTGATTCATTCTCCAGATTATATGAGAAAATGTATTTATTGAAGGTGCCATTACACACGTAACTGCAGCGAGATCCAATATTACTATATCATGAATTTTTGTTAATATTACATTGCCCAGCCCTTTACCTGATATGAAAATGTAGTCTATTTGGCTATTTGTTTTTTTAGCATGTGAATAGTATGTGTAGTCTATACTTTCGGGGTGTGTTACCCTTCATATATCTTGTAATTCATTTGTTGAAAAAAATTATAATTGTCGTGTCGGTGGCTGTACTTTTCTATTTTTACATGAACTGTCAATATGTGCTAAAGATATTATTCAAGTCTCTACCTAATATAATTATTCCTGTTGGAGTCATATCATATCAAGTATTTTCTGAATTTTAATTAGGAATGCTACATCAGAAGAAGGTGGGGCATAAATATTAATGTATACCTATTTCCAAAAATGTCACATTTTATAGAATCTACCCTCTGAGTCTGCATATTGTGAAATTAGATTATTGGAAATATTCTTACTAATAAGTATTCCAACTCCTCTGCTACTGGATGTGAAGATGGACTTAAACGCCTCCTCCGCTCACTGTATCTTAAGATATTGTGTTTCCCCGGGTTTGAAATTAAGCTCTTGAAGAAAGACAATGTCTGAGGACATTGTGGTCCTCAGCTAGGAGTAGTAGTGACGCCAAAGAACTGCAATATAATAATAATAATAATAACAACAACAACAACAACTAGTAGTAGTAGTGCTGAAATCATTGCTACTTTTGAAAAGATCTTAATAGTGATACAACACTTAGTAAATGCTGCTGTTGTAATCAATCAAACAATTAAAGTCAGCTGAGGGTTTGGAGTAGGACTGCTCCACTGAACACAGTAGCAATTATACTAGTATATATAATATATAGCATATAAAACAAGTTTATACGTTAGAGCAATGTTGTATACCAAGGACTGCTCGAACTCAGTATCGAACACTCAACCTTGCTATCTTACAGGAAAAGCTGACTTTTACCAGGGGCTTAACCACACAGCCAGCAAGTGATCCCTGAAACACAGAGCAGAAAATCACATTTTGTTGAGGAAAAATTGATTTGTCTAAAACAAAGCTTCTAGGCCAGAAATTTGAACATTATTAGTGGCAGGAGGTTTTTCAGAATGTGAGGATGTATAGTATGTGTACAAAGTGTTTGAAGGAAGAGAGAATCTGTAAGTTTAAAAAACAGGAGTGGGAAGAGACTGAGCGCCTGCAGATTCTACTGCAGTCAATGAGAACATGACAGCACTTTAGACCTCAAAAACTATAGGTCCTATTGGAAATGTGTTGACACTGTGAGAGAGAAGGGGCTTGTGGCAACATTTTAAGGTATAATATGTGCTTGAGGAGTTAAAACTGTGGGAGTGACAGTGTTTTTAGATTTCTTTTCTGGTCTAAAAACATCTCTGCTCTCCACTCTGCTTGATCACATGACACACTGATGAGATCTGAAAACTATTGTAAAAGCCCTCACTTTGAACTTAAACTGAGTCAAAAGTACAAAAAACATACACAACACAATATAATAATTTTTTAAAATTCAAAGTTTTGTCAACATTTTAAAATTTAAATGGGGTCTGTAGGATAAGGGATGCCTGACCAGTTGAGTCTCAAAGTTAGTATGGTTCCAACTCAGACAATTCCTCTCATAGACTTCCACTATAAATTTTAATACATACATCTCCTAAAGAACATGAACATTTTGGCAATGAAACAAAGTTTCTATGACAAACCGTACAGCACTAGATAGACGCTAAAGAACTGCAATATAATAATAATAATAATATATAAAGTATAAAGAGCAACAATAACATTAGTGTGAGTGCTGCTCTCACACTAACTAGAAAAATTGCATTTCCTGCAGAAAATGCATGTGAATGCTGACAGCTGAAATGAATTTGCAAAACACTGCTAAAAATGCAGAAATGTGAAATGAATTGCCTGAACTGGAGGCTGAAATGTATTACCTAAAGAAGCTAAGAGCTGAAGTACATTTGAATTGTTCCTGTAGCTGAAAGTATGCAGAAGTATTAGTCAAATGAAAAACATACAAAAGAAGAATAAATTGCAAAGCATTGCTGAAAATGCAGAAATGTGAAATGAATTGCCTGAATTGGAAGTTGATCTTTATTACCTAAAGAAGCAATGAGCTGAAATACATTGCTAGAAAAGATGGAAGCTAAACTGTAATATTGTTAACTGTTTTCACTTCTATTGTAATAAATTGTTGAAAAAAGCACAATATTTTAAAAGCAATTGCAGAATTGTTTCTGTGTGTAGTGTATTACTGTGTGTGTGCGAGAGTGACAGAGGTAGGTTTGAATTTATTAACAGTTAAAAAGGACAGAGGTCACAGCTGCCAAAAATAGCTCAACATCAATCCACCAAACAGAACAGAGGAACAGACAGATCACCATCATAAAAAAAGTAGTATAGTAGTAGTATAGTAGTATAGTAAATAGTAGTAGTACTAGTAGTAGTAAAGGCTGAAGTAGTAAAAATCCCTACAAATCAGGTTGTTTGTGTGTGTGTGTGTGTGTGTGTGTGTGTGTGTGTTATGTTAGTGTATTACTGTGTGTGTGTGTGTGTGTGTGTGTGTGTGTGTATGTGTGTGTGTATTTGTGTCTGTTAGTATCTGTATGTTTTAGTGTATTACTGTATGTATGTGTGTGTTAGTGTATTACTGCATGTGTCTGTGTTTGTCTGTGTAGTGACAGAAATAGGTTTGAATTTAAACAGTTAAAAAGGACAGAGGTCACAACTGCCAAAAATAGCTCAACATCAATCCACCAATCAAAACAGAGGAACAGACAGATTGGCTAATCAACATTAGGCTATCTGGGGCCTAAACGTGCTGAGTCATTGAGACAGAGAGAGAGAAAAACCTGTAAAAGTTTCACTCAGAAAAGTCACCATCATAAAAAAAAAAAAAATGTAGGTCGTATCGATGAAACAACTTCACTGTCAGCACCAGAAGGCATTGCTGAACAAGTAGATGTATAAATTGTGTGGATAAAGTTTTAAAAAATGATGGATAAATCACAGTTTCAAAAGTCCTCAAATTTGTGTTTTGCTCGAGACGGTAGGAGCTAAAATATCATTACAGTGAATGAGACAGTTGAAAGAGTTTCTGATGCTTCAAGGCAGACAGTTCAAAAACTGTATGTCCTATGGCTTAAATAGCTACATTATTTGAACCAGTAAAAGTTTGTCTACGTGCTGATATGAAAATGATGTATGAAGAGTGAAAATTGTGGAAACGAGAGCAATTTTAGCAGACATTTTTAAGACGATTTTACAGCTGCCCTTCACTCTAGCGATGATGTCACCCACTCTAGCTCTGAACGTTCCACCACATACACACCCATTATAAACTCAGAAAAGGACTGAAAAAAGCATTAAATTGAGTCTGTAGCCAAAAGTATGCGGAAGCAGTAGCATTTCAAAGTAGAGCAGGTTGAAGAGGATTCTCCATAGACTTGCATTGTAAAATAATTTTGAAAAAAGCTTAATATTTAAAGTAGAAAGTATAAAGTAGAAAATAGCTGAATATATGCTGAAATGTACTTAAAAAGCTGAATAGTAGTAGTAGTAGTAATAGTAGTTTGATAGTTGAATGGTTTTTATAGCTGAAAGTATGCAGAAGTAGTAAGTGTAGAAAGTTGAAGAAGATTTGAAGGTTGCTCTAATTCATTCTTATGGCAAAAAATTACAAATAAAAGCTTAATATTTTAAAAAGTATAAAAGGTATAAAAATGAAAAGTCATAGCACACATGCCCTTAAAGGGCTGAACATTTTGATAGTTTAATGGTTTCTGTAGCTTAAGGTATGCAGAAGTAGTAGCAGTGCACGGAAAGTAGAATAAGAATAACTAGAAAATTCCGCAGAAAATTTAAGGTGTGCCTGAATTGCCCAGCGTGACCCCAAAGCCCAGGCCCCCGCCCCAGAGATGCTGTGCATTTTTTTTTCTCCCCCTTTGTCTTGCAGTGCTTGGACTTTCAAATTTGTTATTGTGTCCAAAAATGTCCTCCATACATTTTAATTATGACCACAAATATCCTCCATAGTGTACATGCTTAGTGTAATAAATAACAAACTTTTTAATGTGATCTCTTAATTTTCTATTTGGACTTTTAATTTTATTCATGGCTACATATATCCTCCATAGGATACATGCTCTTTCAAGTGTAGGAGCTGTGGCAGGTTAAAAAGTCCTATCAGGTTCACAGTTCAAACACTTCTGTCTGACACTGGTTGCTATGGTGATTAAGGCAAACTGAAGTGGTGGGGGGAGGGGGGCTGTCAGAACAGTGGAGGAGGAGGGGGGTTGGCAAACAGCAGCTTTCATACAGACACTAAGCCTAAAAACACCCCTCAAATTCCTTCTTATACTGCAAAGACTGTGTCTCCTGTGACTGTGTTACTCCAAAGTAAGGATATCACCAGAAAGATAAATGGCTTCTGAACGTAGTGATGTATATTTGATGTTTGTGGTGTTAAAAATGTGGACACGACAGCGAGTTAGAAATGTGAGGGGAAAGAGAAAAGGAGAGATTTTCTGCTGAAAGTTATAATGGGTCTCTATGGAGAGCTCGCCTGGGAGGCTGCACTTTGAGGCTCATTGTGTGGAAAGTGTAGCTCTGAAAAAGTAAAAAACAAATACTGCAGAAAGACAGACAGATTTTCCTACGTTTTGATAATAAAATGATGTATGTAGAGTGAAGATTGAGGATACTATAGCAGTTTTTAGAGGAGTTTTTCAGACGGCTTTGCAGCCTCCTTTCACTCTAAATTCCTTCACTCCACTCTAACTTTCCACATACACAATCATTGGAAAATTCTGCTTGTTTTATGATGATTTGTGTGAAAACCGTTGGACCAATCTCTGAGAAACGTCATAGGACAGCAATCCCAATTTGCCACTCAATTTGATGTATTTGTTTGCGTGTGTACTGCCAACGGTGCGGGACTAGTAGCAGGACAAAAAACGCTACAGAAGATGAAGAATAATAAAAATAACTGTGCCTTGTGCTACCGCACTTCAGGCACACCAATAAGTATGAGGAATAGTAACTAAAAAAGATATGAATACCAATAGTGTGAATGCTGAATCAGCATTATAATAATAATAATAAAAATAAGTAAGAGGAATAAAGAAGAGGAGTAAAGACATTTTTGATTTTGATACTCTTGTCCTGAGTCGTGCATTTGGATCCTGCTCTTGTGATCAGTCATAACAGATTCTTGACTAAGACGGTAATGCTTCGTGTGTCTCTCATTGATCCACAGATCCACAGTGCTGTTTAGCCTGTCTATCACTTGCTAGTCCAGATTGTTATTCCATAAGAATTCAAACTTTTACTGTAGTTCAACAACTCCTTTATTTGAGAACATACGCCGGTCCCACAACCTGTCCCCCTTCATCACAACATCCTGTTCCTCCACAATAAGATGTTCCCACTTCCTCCCAATACACAATAAAAGGTATCTTTTCTATACAGGCTGGTATTTGGCTAACTGAATATATTAGAACAGTACAACAGTACACTGTAAGTTAACAAACTCACTCTCTTTAAAAGAAATTTAACAACTAAAGCATTTTACTCCCAATACTCAACTGGAGCCATGTTACCTTATTCTTAAACATACATACACATTCTTGTTTAACACAAATACATCATAACAATGACATAAATCCCAACATACCACTCAAAACAATGCGACCATATATGTTTGTTTGTATGTTTAACCAAGTTCCCATTGTCCATCATTGAGTACCTTAAGTAGCTGTAGAGCTGAAGCCCCCTTCTTGGTGAGGCAGTCCGCAAGTTGTTCTTTTGTGCTGTACCAAAGGACTCGCTCAACCTTTTGGGTTTGAATAAGTTCTTTGATGCTGCTTATCTCCAGACGCAGTCTTTTTTCAATGACTGACTTTGTAGACTGCAGTGCATCTACCAGTGAATGATTGTCTGTGACACAGATTATTGTTGTGGGATGTTCAACACTACAAACAGTCAGTTCAGAGAAGAGCGTGGACAGAAAGATGGCATTGTCAATCCCATCCGACATTGCCAATGTTTCACCTGCTAGTGTACTGCGAACAACCCTCTTGACTCTCTTTGACTGCCAAGCAAGAGGTGAGAACTTTCCATTTTCCCCCATTAGGATAATAAGGTGTCCTCCCTGAGTGCCTCCATCTGAGAGATTTCCAAATGAGGCATCACTGAACACGATCATCCTTAGGGCATTATCACTACCCAAGTGTTGGAAGTTCAGAATTACCTTCTTGGACTTTAATTTACACACTATTCTGTTTGCTTCATGAATAGTCTGTACAGTAGCCTTGTTTAGTCCTGACGCCAAGTTGCTAGCATCAAACATTACATCTGGCCTGCTCTGTCTTGCAACCCAAAGAATTTGGCCAATCTTGGATCTGAGCTGATCCTTTTCTTTCTCGCTTAGGGGTGAGTCTTGTTCCAGAGCTCGTGAATGATCCATATGTATGGTCTGCAAATGCTGAATGTAGTTGTCCTGGTGTATTTGCACTCCTTTGTTAACAGTCCCAAATACCATCCCCACATAACAGAAGTTCCCATGCTCCTCACGTCCCACTTGGAATGCAGATTTGAGCTGAGGTATCACTGTTGAGGAGAAACTTTGTGTGCCTCCCCATATGAAGTCATCCACATGGCAGGCCAGAACCCCAGTAACAGTACAGTCCTGATCTAGCCAATAGAAGACAGCTGGATCAACTTGAGAGACTTTTCCTCCTGCTGTGAGAACTGTTTCTTTTACCCTGTTGTACCAGTATAGGGAGGCATCAGCCAGACCATACACACACTTGTTGAGTTTCCATAACGTCCCTTTGCTCTCAGCTTCAGGTGGTGGCCTGATATAAATGTCACGTGATAGCTGCATTCCCTGTAGAAATGCTGACTTTATGTCCATGGAATTAAGTGTCCACTGTCTTTGACAGATCACTGCCACAAGCAGCTGAAGAGACTCAGTGGCACATGTGGGAGAGTCCTTTTGTAGCTCTGACACTTCTAACTCCTCAAAACCCCGAGCCACAAGTCGTGCTTTGGGTGCTGGCCCAGTGGGCGACTCTTTGAGGGTACACACCCATCTGGTGGAAATACACTTCTGTCCCTCATCTCTAACTTCCTCAAACACATTGTTATCACGCCAGTTTTTTTTATCTCCTTGCATTTTGCAGAGTCAAATGATACATCTTCAATTACAAGTATGTCCTCACATACATCTGGGACAGTGGTCTCAGTAACATGGGTTTCTACCTGAAGATCCTCTACTCTTGACATATCAGCTGACTCGGTAGTCCCTGCAACATCAGTAGGTTCAATATACTTTAAGTTGTACCAGTGTTTGTATTTACCTGTAGCTTTTCCTGCACGCCCTAGAACTTTAGCGGTGTGTAAAATACCACCGTCTTTGTATTTCACAATTTGTCCTGCCTTGAGACTGAAATCTGTCCCTTGCTCTATGTCATTTGTGAGATTTTCTGCTTCATTCTGCTCCCTTGTAGTCATTTCTGTGGGGCCTATTTGCGTGAACCTTTGCTGCACCTGAGAAACTGTATGTTCTGTGTTATTATCAGCAATTTCCTGTCCTTTTTCAAAGTCTGTGTCATTTTCTGCATCATCCTCTGTGAAATGTTGCTCCACATTTGCTGCATCCACTTTTCTCAGCCTGAGATGATGTACCCGAATACAGGTTCCTCCATGTCTGACGAAGACGACAGCACCATCCTGACCGATAACAACTCCTGGCCCTTTCCACTCAGGGCAGTCCACTCGCTTATAGTACACTTTGTCTCCAGCTTCATATTTCTCATCTGTATGATGTGTTTGTTTCCTCAGTGCTCTACGTATTCTTTCTGAACATTCTGCTTCTGTGAAAGCCTTTCTTGACGCATGTAAGGCAGAGATGTGTTTTGCTACCCATTCACTTTTTGTTGTGCCCTCTAAAGCTGGGGGTTTATCAGTGAGCACAGAGGGCAGGTTGGGATTTTGTCCAAAAACCAACTGATGAGGACTGTAGCCATGGACATTTTGCATGGTGTTCATTGCCATGAGGGCCCAGTCCATAGCAGTGCTCCAGTCACAACCATTACTTGCCTTCACTTTCATTATGGTCTCAGTAAGCGTTTGATTGTGTCGCTCCAGAAGTCCATTACTCCAGGGTCTGTAGGCAGCTGTTGTCTTAACCTCTATGTTAAAGTTCTCTGCCATGTCTCTCACTTCATCATTGTTAAACTCTCCTCCGTTGTCGCTAAACAGTTTCTGAGGTGGGCCATGCACACTTATCCAGTCATGGACAAAGTGTTTCACTATTTCGGAAGACTTCTTTGTGGTCAGAATGCTGCCTGCACTAAACCGTGTGAACTGATCAATAATGTGGAGATACCACACACCTGGTACAAGTTCATGCAGATCTACAGCCACGGTCTCATTATACTGAGATGCCAGCGGTAGACCGACAGCAGGCTTGGGTGCAGTCTTACTGTATCTTTGACATACTTCACATTCACTTACAATTTTTTGCAGGATCTTGTGGCAGTCTGTATCGTTGTTTCCTGAGCTCTTTAACAGCCGCTGTAACCTGTCAGCAGAAGCATGACCAAACTGTTTGTGCAGTTTCAGCAAGATTCTTTGTTTTGTCGCTGAGCTCATTTGCTCCGAGATTGTCAGGATCTCATCCTCACAGCTCCTTTTTTCATTCTCATCTTTCTTTTCTGATGAAGTGTCATTTTCTGCAGTTGTCAACACCTGTTCATCACATTGAATTATCTTGTTTTTATTGTTCATAATGTTCACACAGTAATGACCAGAGCTTGTAAAGTCAAGTTTTACAGGTTTGTTGAACATCACTGCTCTGTCATTTTTCATATCTAGTACTGTCCCTGCTCTTTTCATTGAGGCTTTACTTAAAAGCAATGGAATGTCAGCTGGGACGACATCAGTTTCAATGTGACATTCAGTCTCTCCAATTGTTGCAGGAATTTTCAACTTTTTTGTGGAATGTATGACTTTTCCATCTCCAAACCTGAAGGGTCTGTGACTGTGCGTTTCTGTTTTCTTTACCTCATTTAACTCTCTCTCACTTAGCTCAGTGATGTAGCTATCCAGCCACTGTTGTCCACACACAGTCCGTGTGCATGCAGTGTCGATAACAGCTGAACCAAAACACTCTGTCACAAAGATTTCTGCTATAGTGGGTGACTCTTTTGTGTACAGAGTGATATTGCATTCCTCAACTTGATCATTTACACGGTCTTCAGTCAACTTGACTTGCTCACTTTTGTGTGGACAGTCCTTGGCCCAGTGAAATGTGGACTGACACACGGCACACTTTGATCTCCGGCCATACCTGTCCAGTGGGTTTGTGCCAGGCATCGGCGTTCTCTGTTGATCCTTTTGTGGCCATGACTTGCCACTCTGTCGTCTCTGCTCCGTGATATATACCGTTTGTTGATTAATTCCCATGCCGGATGCAGCGGCCGGACTTCCTCCAAATATCCTCTTCAGTGCCGACTTCATTGACGCAAAAGTAAGATCTGTGCATGCTGTGAGAGCTAACTGTCGGTCTTTGGTGTCCAAACATGCAGTATCCAACAGTTTAAAAGCCAAAACAGCATCAGGAAGTTCCATCTTGTACTTGCGCATCCGAGAGTAACGTTTTTCAAAGTCTATGATGTAGTCCGCCATAGATATACTGCCGTCTCTCGTTACCCGGTCGAAGCTTGAATAAGCATCATATGCTCGGTCTTTTTCTTCTTTAAGAAACAAATTGTCAAGTTTGGCTAGTAAAGTGTCCATACCGGTATCTTTATTCAAGTCATCTGCCGGTATTTCCATCCCCGTTTCTCTCGCTCTCCCGGACAGCGCCAAAACGACTGCAAGCGCTTGCTTGTCTTTGTCGAGCTCCGTAACTCTGGTCCAAATAGCAACTTCATTCTTCCAGCTTTCATACGGCTTTCCTTCGTCAAAGCCTGGGGGTACTCTGTAGTTGCTAACCATCCTCTGCTACCAATGTTATTCGATAAGAATTCAAACTTTTACTGTAGTTCAACAACTCCTTTATTCGCGAACATACACCGGTCCCACAACCTGTACCCCTTCATCACAACATCCTGTTCCTCTGCAATAAGATGTTCCCACTTCCTCCCAATACACAATAAAAGGTATCTTTTCTATACAGGCTGGTATTTGGCTAACTGAATATATTAGAACAGTACAACAGTACACTGTAAGTTAACATAAATAACAGCAAAAGTTCTGCATGGCAGCGTGGAAAGGTTACACAACAGCACATCAGGGATCTCTCACACTCTACTCATTCACATCCTTTCTCACTCATTCTTTCCCCTCTAATACCTTCAACACCTTCTCTCATTGCTGTTTCTCACTGTTTCTGTCACAATATTACAGGTTTCTTTCTCTTTTCACCCCTTTTCTCCTTGGGTTTCTTCTTCTCTCTTCTCAAGCTTTCCTCTCTTCTGCATAGTCTGACCCAATATCGATTTTGCACTTCACTTACACTTCATTTCTCATGTTGCATGTTCCATTTTCTCTGTTCTCCTTCCTCTCCTCTCATTTGATCTTTCTTTCCCATCCCCTTTTCCTTTACACAGATTGGATTTCCTGCTCCCCCCCACACGCACACACACAACTTATAATTTCCTCTCATTTCCCAGATTGCTCCATACTTTCTATCCAACATTTCTCTCTGTCTCATCCCCTCACTTCTTCTTCATCAAACAAACAGCTACATTATTCAGCATGGGAACGAGAGAGTCAGAGAGAGCACGAGGCCCTGTGGGTTAATCCATCTATTTTATCTACCAATCACAGCGCTGCCCTGTCCTTATCTCCGTGCCCTGGTTGGGCGGAGGAGCGGTCTGTCAAACTATATTGGGGTCCGGATCATTGTGCATGCAGACGGGCAACGCTGCGATACCCTCTCCATCTCAATCACACAAGGTTTGGCAAGTGAACACACACACACACACACACACACACACACACACACACACACATATGCACACACACAAACACAAACAGGCAACATGCACATAACACTCACTCTTGCCTTTTCTGACTAATACACACACACACACACACACACGCTCTGAAAGGGACTTGGGAAGCTAACGAGCATGTGACATTGAGAAGGGTGAACAAGGCATCTCACACACACACACACTACATCTGTATGCATAAATCAATAGGCGTTCTATGGCTGCATTTACTAAGGTCAAATGGGGCTCGGGCTGACGGGAAATAAGAAGACAGTCTGTGTGTGTGTGTGTGTGTTTGGCTACGTGTGGGTGGTATAACGGACAGACTGATAGAGAATAATGAAAAGCATCGCTGAAAGGAAAGGTTGGGAGGCTGAGGAAGAGGAGGCGAGAAGAGCGTGAAAAGGAAGATGAAGAGGAGAGGAGAGACAGATGAAGGTGGAGGGAGAAGAGGAGGCCGGCGCTAAAGAAGAGGACAGTTAAATAGAGGCTGCAGCGAGTGGAGGTCAAGAGGGGAGATGATGGAGAGATGAGTAGGAGGAGGGGAGGAAGGACGAGCGAGGGCAAGGAAGGGGCCATGAACCCATTTGCTGAGCTCAGGTGTTTTTGGCGGCACTGTCATGTCTCTAAAAACAACAGACTATTTGATTTCTCAACTGCTTTGGGAGGTCACAGAGCGTGACTGGCATTTATTTCTCCACTCCTGCGCAGTTTTCTTGTAACTGACGACGGAGAGGGCGAGACCGTTTGTGCCACTCATCTTCGTCTCAGGTCACACTGGAGTTCACGTTTTTTACAACCTGGGTTATGTTTTTTTTTTTTTACATTTTCAGTCTGAACACAATTTAAGAACATCGCAGTGCTGCTTGTGAACATAATCCAGGCACCAATTCCAGGGTTTGTACTAGGGATTAATATTTTTCCCCAGGAACAGACGCACACTATCCCGAGAATCCCAGGAACTGCACTTGTTTTTAAGATAACTTTAGCTACAGTCAAAACGCGTTGGTCATATTTCAAGCAACACTAAATGCAACAAGGAGAAATATGCATAAACCTATGGGAATATGAAATGCCAAGTTCATTGCCTGTGATCTGTCTGGTGAGAACAGCCTCATGGCATTGATAGTGATATTATATACCAGTGACAATTCTTCATTGTATAAACAAACGAAGTTCCTTAAAGCAAGTAATTTGCCGTTTTCAGTGTCATTCTATTAAGCTGAGACGGATTCCATTTTCTGTTAGCGTTCAGAGGCTGCTGGTGCGAGCCTTCTGTAATAGCCAAGCAATGTTAGACGTAATAAAGTCAATGATCACTCAAAGTTAACATAAGGTTCCAGTATGTCTCCAAAACATGCAGATTCTATCAAGAAAGGCCTTCGAGGCGGCCTTGCCACGACAAGCCATATCAGGTGGCAGGGAGAAGGACCCAAAATGCAGACAGGTAGACAGGAGCAGTCCAAGGATTTATTCAGGGAATACAAAACTCACACAAACTCAGGGACAGACACGCAGGGAATCCACAGGGGCGACACACAAGGAGAAGGTCCAACACATCAAACACAAGAACATCGGCAATCAAAATCCAAGTGCAGGGAAATGCAGACATGGAAACGCAGACAATGACACCACAGAGAACAAAGGGAGAGGACCGGTATATATAGGGGAGGAGACAATGAGGGAAACAGACACAGGTAAGTAACAAGACACAGGTGCAATCAATCAAAAAAGGCGGGAAAAGAACAAAGACAGGAAATAAACAGCACACAAAGAAACAAGAACAGTAAATTCAAAGTAAAACAGGAAACACAAAACCAAAAAACACACAAGTCCACACTAAGGTCCTTGGGATCATGACAGATTCATGCTCATGAATCTCTTGTTCTGAGAAGAAGTGTAAAGAGAAAAGCGTGTACCACACTTCACCAAGTCTTGTAACTTCTCCACCAGCTTGTCTTTTTCTCCATTAGCGGTCGAGAGATTTCGTGAGCGATTTCGGAAGGATTCTCCAGGAGATTATGGCCATCTTTCTTCAGTGCTGCTCTGAGATAGGCGCATGTCGGCTTACAAATTTTCTAAATATACGTATTCCAATATGTTCTAAATGTTAAAAAAAAGTTTTTCCCATTTTCCCATTATTATATTCTCGGGAAATGGTTTGGATGGGTATTAAACCTTAATTCGTACAGCTTTTTAAGAGTAAAATTCCAGCACTTTTCAAGCACTTTCACTTTTCAAAGCCTTTGTCATCACAACTAAATTGTTACTATAAATGAGACAACAAACAAATATGATGATGGGATCGTTTCATTTTAAATATTAAAAGATGTTTGGTTTACATGAGTGATTGTGTAGATGATGAAACATCAGATTATGTTGAAAATCAAGCATTTTTCAAGGAGTATATTCAAATTCATATTCCTAACCTTGAAAACACAATGGTTAAAATTAAGCATTTTCCAAACTTTCAAGACTTTGTACAAACCCTGCAATTCCTCCAAAACACATTTGGCAATAGCAATGAAAATCGTAGTCGGAACATTTCTGTGTCACACACTCTGATTCAGTTCCTAATATTTTTAGAAAAGACCAATCGGCTGTAAGTCAGTGATGGTGTGTCTCCTGCCTTAGAGACAGTGTGTCTGAACATCTTAGAAAGCATGTTCACCATCGCCTTTTGTGTTTACTATGCAAATATGACACCTCTGTGTCATTCAGCGAATGAACCGTTTGCTCCAACAATACCCAGAAGTCAGCAGGGGGACAGACAGCAAGCAGTGTCTTTTATTTATTCATACCCTTCCAGTCTGTTTTTTTCTCTCTTTTGTTCCCGATGTTCACGGCAGAAACTGCATGTTTTTGAGAACAGTAGGTGGGGAAATGTGCATTATTGGAGAGAAATGGAATTCTGTGTGTTTACACCATCAAAAGGACACAGTGGACACAGCTACAGCAGCCACTGGAGCGCATTTTATCCTTTTATAATCTCTTCAGGAAGCTGAAAGAGACCTGTATTACGTTCTGAGCACATTAAGTTCCAATTTTCCGGAAGCCTATGACTGTGGCGGTTCTTACTCATAAACTGTAACAAGAACAGACCAAAGGTTACATGAAAAATTAAAAGTTTGAATTAAATTTGTCCTGCAGAAATTGTAAGAATACAAAATAAAGTGCTTGACCTCTGCAGAGACTCCAATGTATTATGTGCTGTACAATATGTGATCAGTAGTAAATGTGGCCTCCAAGGTTGCCAGACCTTTTGAGAGAGATTAATATGATGTTCAGGCTCAGAAAAGAATTTTCAAGAACTTAACTCTGAATATATCCCCGTCAGATCAAAATTTTTTATGGCCACATAGTCCTAGAGGATGTCTTCATAGATCTAAAAAGCCATTATAAAAGCAAAAAGAGACTAGCTAATTTCCTACCTGGATTCAAACAGAATGTCCAATTTTGGCCCTTTGGATCTGATGATCTGAAGTTATCAATGGTGTTTCCCAGCCAAGAGTCCAACTGGAAAGACCTGATTCTTCTCTGTCTGCACAGTGTTGAGCAGTAAGTTACAGTAATGTCACCTTTTTCATGGAGTAGTGCAAGCGATTTCAATTTGAATAAAGTAATTACGTTACAGTTACTTATCCCACTAACACTCTGACAATTTGGGAGTCGGCTTGTTCGCTGTCTTACTGAGTTTGCTGGGGGGTTGATATCAGTTTGGTCTCCCTCCATTCAGTGGACATACTGCTGGCAAACATGCTGGCTTGGTACAGTGACTGGAAGTGTAAAGAGAATTAACCTCTACCAGAAAGAGAGAAACGTGACTCTCAGTAACTCTCAGTAAGTTGACTTCTTTACATGCTAACATTTTAGTTCTGGTTAAGTTCACATTTGGAGGGTGTGTGAACCCCATAGCTTCACTGTAAGGAGTCGGACAGTACTTCTGAAGTGCTGCATACAGTCACTGAGGCTCACGTTAAGCTAGCCCTCTCATGTGTTAGCATTACATTCAAATGCAGCTAATGCTAATACATGAAAGGCACAAACGGGCAAATGTTGAGCTAGCTGCTGATGGTCAATATACGTCCATAACAGGCTGGCAGCTTGTTAAAGCACAATGTCTCGTTTTCATATAACTACATGATAAAGAATATGTGACATGTGAGTGTGGAGGATTTGGAGTTGTTTAAGGTGGGGCAAAATCATTATTACACTTAAAAGAATCACATAAATTTACATTTTAACCTCAATGGTGGGTTTGTTACTGGAATATGTAATAGTGCTTCCACTTCAAATAAGGGTGTTTCTCATTTCTCACATTTTCTTTCTTCATTAAAGGGGAACTCTGATTTTATCAAAGTCAATTTACTAGTCATGGATATCATGGCTGGATTGAACACTATATGCACCATGTGAGCACAATCTAAATCTAATAATAAAGGTCTTAGTTGATGTTAGTGGGGCAAATTCCCCCAGAACTTGCAGTTATTCCAATCACCAAAACCAGTTAACATGCAGTATGTGGCTCTGAAGGAGCTTTGTCAAGTTTGATCAAATAAGCCCTGATGATGCCATCAGGGTCTTCTCACCTTGGGATAGTAGACAAATTATTAACAAAAAGCCTGTGTTACAAAATGGGGGTGTGGAGTTTGAAAGACGTGGATATTTACCAGGCAAAGAGGTTCTAACGAAAGGTGCTGCTATTGATTTGAATTAGGGGAAGTTGACTCATACTAAGAATGGAAAATCAGTATATCTCAGCCAATGCTGCACCAATTGTGACCATACATTCTTTTTAAATCTGTCCCTCCCAGGTCATCCAATTTTAAGGGAGTGCAGTACTATATCTGGAGTGCCCCTTTAATAATAGTGGGGGGGCACCATTTGCAGTCAGTGATTTCCTTAGACTCACTCCTGCCTGTTTAGCTTTCTAGAAATGTGTCCGTACTTATACTTATTAAATGTGTTGCTAGGGCTTACTTACTTACAAAATATTAATTATAACACAATGTAGTTGTCATCCTTGTCTCCATTCCAATACCATCGTCTTTTAGAGCTGTATGGCACTCTCTGCTGTCTTTATCTAATTAACAATACCACCAATAGTGCTACTATGCAGGCCACAGTACATTTTATATTTACTCATGAGTTGATGTGTTCTGCACTTTACTCAAATGTCAAATCTACCGTGAAGTAAACTGTTGCCAAGAAAATCAAGTTTCTAAGGCAATAACAGACTTCTATTTTATGCGTTTGGTGCCTGGTGACTGACGGGAAGCAGTGTGAAAACTGAATGCAGCACTGATGTGAAAACACTTCAACTCTGACGCAGTCAAACAAGAATAAATCTTTTTATCGTTGCTATGATGTATTTATGATGTATGTAGCTTGCAGTGTAGACACTGAAGACAATAGCAGCAGTACTGGGAAGGAAACTGCCAACCATAATATACTGTATCCAAATCAGATCCAGTGTGATTATAAATGTTAAAGATTTCAATAAAACAATCTCACAACATTTGAAACTTATCATGAGGACCTCTCTCTAGCTCACCATCAGGGCACCTACACATCAGTGCAGTGAAATCTAAATCTCTTTGGCCCACTTTGAGCGTTATAATTTTAGATGCAGCACTGCAACGAGGTGCTGGAGCCAAAGGCCTCTTCAAGTGCCAGTGAGAGGCAGATAAGAGAGCTGCATCGAGCAGAAAATAAACATTAGCTTGGAGTTACATTCAGTTAAATGTGATTTAACTTAATTTAATATGTATGTGACATTAGAGTCATCCTATATATATGACAAATCCATATGCACTTCAACAAAGCTTCACAGTATCACAGTAAAAGACTCTTCCCTTTTTCTACATAATTTAATGCAATATTGGTGTGATCTTGAACAGCCCTGTCAAGATTTGAGAACACTAAAAATACAACTCTTTTCAGGGACACTTCAGCTACATTTGAACTTACATACAGCACAGTCTTAACTTGGTTATAATTTAAAAAAAATATCTAGTTTCCTAAGCTGAACAGCAGAGAGACGGACTGTAGTGACGGCGTCAAAAAGACAAACCCTGGAACTTCTCCACAGACTGTGAATAATAAAACAGCTGCCTGGACACTGACTGCACCCCTAGCGACTTATTTGGCATATGGGGACATTTTGTAATTGCCCTGAGTTCATATATAACTGATTCTGATGGATTATCTCAAACAAAAATGCCAGGGGCCAACAGAAATCTGTCTCTAATTCACTGTCATGGACCAACTCCAAACAATGTCTCCTCATGATATCATCAGTTTATGTCTTGATACTCGATTTGCAGCTTTTAATTTTCCCTCTGGGTTATGCAAAAAAAGCTGCTTATACTTCTGATACTATAACACACTTTATTTGAGACTACCTGACATATTGTAGACCTCCCTAATGTTTGAAAGCCGTTTATTCTATTGGCTATGATTGTAAGTAGGCATTGTCTCCCTTAGAAAAAATCATTTTAAAGTTGCAGTAGGCAATATTATTTCATTATAATTTTGGTTGAAATAACAAATTTTGACCACTGCAGGTCACTAACAATATTTAATTGAAGAGTTTCTTTAAAAGAAATGTGTCTGTGAGCGCCCGTCTCTTTGTATTTAGTTTTTTTTAAAACTGGACCCGGTCTGAATCAAACAACCAATCAGGGTTAGCTATCACGTAACTAACCAAGCACAGCGACTCTGTACAATCAGTTGGTGAAATTGACGTGAGGCGATCAGCTAGAGAGAGGACGTATCAGAGTTACTGGAACTACAGAAACACGTTTGTACAGGGTGGAGCTTCTTCCCTCACAAAGGATCAGTTTCTTACCTCAGAGTCAGACATAGCTAGCCGAGTACAACAGACGTTAGTTTGCTAGTTAGTTGTGCATGTTTGGTGCGTCATTTGGTGGGAGGGGCTTAGCGGAGTGATACGAGGCAACAGAGAGAGAGGCGGAAGGTTTTGCATTGTATGTACAAATTGCCTACTTCAGCTTTAAGGATTTGAGACCAAGCCATGGACTTGGTGAACTGCAACAGCCTTCTCATCAAGAACATTCACACTTAAGAGGTGCCGATTGCAAGTTCACTCCCCTGCTCTCTGCAGTGCTGCTTGGGATGTTGAAGTCAAGATAACAGTGAAAAGCTGAACTTTGAGGTTGTTTTGAGAAATTTGAATGATTCCAATTCAAAGATGTTGCTATGATCTTGCACAGGGAAGCCTCCTGTTTCTTAACATAAGTACATCTTTACTGCAGTCAGTAGCAAAAGTAATTTTCTTGATGATGACGTTCTAAACATTGCAGCACAGTTTTTCGAGCAGTCAAGATTCTGCATGATTATCGTCATTGTTCTCAGCACTATTAGTGCCTTGCACAGATAAGTGAACCACAGAGTCTGGTCACTGCATTACCATGGAGGACCCATGAGCAAACACAAAGCAAATACATTTTTAGTTTTCAAAAGAAAATGCACTGCAAGAGTTAGGCCTGAATAAAATATTTTTATTTAATTATCACACAGCACAGTTTAATACAATAATGAGAATAGCTGTTGGGTTAGAAAAGAACGGAACTGAATACAATTCTGGCAACAATAAAAAGAAAGAGAAGGAAAGAGAGAGAGAGCCAGATGGAGACAAGGACAAAATAAACTGAGTGTGAGAGAGAGAACACATTAACAAGACTGAGAGTCTACAGCCATGCTAGCACCTCTGTGAGGCTGTACATAGGCACAGTGGTGCTCTGAGCTAAATGCTAACGTATACAATTCATCATCTGGGGACTACCAATGTCTGTTCCAGATTTCAATAAAAACTGTCAACCTGCTGGTGGCGCTAGAAGAAAAGTCAAGGAATCAAAAGTCGTTAGAATAGATCGTCTGGGAAACATGAATGTCTGAACAAAATTTTGCGGCAGTCCATCAAGTATATCTTGAGATATTTCACTGAATGACTGAAGAGAGAGACCTGCTGGTGGTGCTAAAAGAGTCACCAAAGTCATTAGAATTTATCCTCTACGGACCTTGAATATATGTAACAAATTCTGTGACAATCCATCCTATAGTTATTATTATTTCAGTCTGGAAAGTGGTTTACCAACTGACCGACAGACCAGCAGACCGAAATTAGATCCATGCTGCTAGCCTGACCAAAAACAAATAAGCAGGTCTTTGATCTAAACTCCCTGCCACAGAAACCTTTGGTTTCAACATATTAGAAGGGCTGAGAGCTTAATATTGGATGCACATTTTTACATCTCTAATCATCTCTTAATCACCTTCATAGATGCTCAATTGCCCAATTGCCTTCTTCACCCCAATGGTGGTATTTATTATCTTCATCTTGTCTTTAATGTTGTTTTCATGACACTCTGAATTATCTGGATGTATTTACATGGCTGAAGTGAATTGTGTACGAATGTGTATGAATTAGCAATTGGTAGAAAGTTAACATTTGTAGTGGATAGCAGTCAATATTGAACACGTTCTCATCCCAGGTCGTCAAATACCAACACTTTGTCATGCCCCTCTGCGTCTCATACAGATGCACAAGGTACCCTTTAGGCAACAAAACTACTTGGTTAGCTTTAGAAAAAGATCATGGTTTGGCGTAAGTCATGTACATAATGTTAAACTTCAAATTACTCAACGTTGATTTTAGTTTAACACAGGACACGAACCCTGGTTTCCTGGGTGAAAGTCAACAAAACGTCTTGGTTAGGTTAAGGAAAAGATCATGGTATGGCGTAAGTCACATATGTAACTTAAAACTTTAAATTACTCAACACTGACTTTTGGTTTCACACAGGACGCAAACTATTTTCTCCTGGGTGAAAGCCCTGTACAGATGCACAAGTATCCCTTTAGGTTTAGCCTACAAACTACTTAGTTAGGTTCAAAGCCCGGTGCCGAGGGGCGTGACAAAGCGTAGGTATCTGAGGCCCTGGGAATGAGAATGGGCTGCAATATTGGTTGCATTGCTTAGTTAGCCCGCTGGCTAGCTAGCTTGCTAACAAAGCCAAAAGTCAACCTTTTGTTGACTGAACCAACTGCTCTCAAGGTACAGCTGCTTTGGATGCAAATAACACATTTAATTTGTCACAGTCTGTAAGCGTGTGTTACTTTGGCCGTAAAATATAATTTATTTTTTTTAATCCCCCACGAAGGTCCTTACTATCTGATTTTGTTCCCTCTTATTGTTGTTTGAACTCTAGCTAGTGCACACTGAAACAAAAAAAAGAAGCATTTCCAAATTTACATCACACTGACTTTTAACTCTAATTAACCACTGAAATGTATAGGGTGCTGAGGTCACAGCAAACCACCTCCACAAATACCACTACACCGCTGAGAGAGGTTATAGTCATTTCCATTAAGTGGAGAATGTTTATACAGTCTAACATGCATCACAATGAATCACTGTGGGTTGACTTTCAGGCTGAGTGCAGAACATTAATTTATATGGAAATTTGTCATTTAGATTGCTGTCCATACCGTATCATGCTCCTGAATGCTAAAGATTATTTGTTATATATATCAGGACTGTAACCAGTGCTTCCACGTTTACTCTTTTTATCTTTCCTCTCTCCCACACATTTCTTTTATGATTTAATTTATGTTCATATGCATTTAAAAACTGATCACTTTCTCTGAAACAATTTTGTTGTTAAGTTTCAGTCACATTAGTCACGTGGCTCACATTAATTTATGCCTTTTGTGTATTTATTTTTTTCTAATTCTTTCATGGCATCATACACACACATGTACTTGCACACACACACACACACACACACACACACACACACACTACACCAAGTTTGTGGTGGCTCATGCAGGTGACTCGGAGTTATGGTTCTACAAATGTTCATTCACACTCTTCCTTATGAAAAGACTTATGACAAACGCATACACACACACCACTCTGGGGATAGGAACGCAGTCCTTATATGGAAAAACAAACATGAGCACAACAGCATGTGAGATCCTGCATATAGACTTGTGCACACACATTCTTACAGTAGGCAAACACACATCCACAGGATTAGCTAATGTCATACGCTTATTGATTTTGCCACGTCATCTGCATATTCCAGGATGAAAAAAAACACACAGACTATGATGTAAAATTTATCATGCATGAAACTGCTTTCCCGGGGCTGTAAAAGGCAGCAGTGGGATAGATAAAAAGGGGGATTAAACATATGCTATGTTATGGTTATGATCTTTCTCTGTCTACAATGTATGTGCTTATGCACAGGTAAGTGTATGTGTATGTATCGATCAGATCCTTGTGATAAACTCTCTTAATATGTGTGTGTTTGTAAGCACATGCTCCCGTGCATAATGTGTGTGTGTACAGATACATCTGCATGTTAAAAAAAGTTGTATTGTAAGGTAAGGCCAGGCAGCTTTATGTATATAGCACATTTCCAACACAGAGGCAATTCAAAGTGCTTTACACAGGCAAGGAAAAGCATTAGAGTTACATTCAAAACAATAAGAATAAAATCAATTAAGATCAAATCAATTTTAAAATTAGATCAAATGAAATAAAATACATAAAATGAAATAAAATACAGTTACAGTGCAGTAATAAGTTGTAAGCTGCCAATGTAACAAAGGAAATAAAAGTGCATTAGAGAAACCAGTCAAGCAAAGACACAGGAGAGTTTTTCATTTAGATTTGAAAGTGGCTGAAGTTGGGGCGCATTTGAGATCTTCAGGAAGTTGGTTCCATCTGTGTGCAGCATAGCAGCTAAAAGCAGCTTCACCCTGTTTGGTTCTGACTCGTGGTACCACCAGCTGACTGCTTCCTAAAGATCTAAGTGCCCTACTGGGTTTATATTCTTCAGGGAGATCAGAGATGTATTTAGGCCCAAGATTATTGAGTGGTGTATATAGCAGCACTTTGAAATCTATTCTATAAGTAACTGGTAGCCAGTGTAAAGACTTAAGAAGTAATGTGCTCAGTTCTCTTGGTTCTTGTTAGAACTCTGGCAGCAGCGTTCTGAATGAGATGAAGTTGTCTGACAGTCTTTTTGGGAAGACCAGACAAGAGGCCGTTACAATAGTCAACTCTGCTGGAAATGAAGGCATGCATGAGTTTCTCTAAGTCTTGTCTGGACATGAGACCTCTAAGCCTTGCTGTTTGTTTAAGATGATAAAATCCTGATTTAGTTATTGCCTTGATGTGGCTGCTGAAGCTCAGGTCTGAGTCTATTAAAACGCCAAGATTTCTAACTTGGGTTTTCGTCTTTATAGCTCTGGAATCAAGCTGAGCAATAACTTTCATTCTTTCCTCCTTGTTGCCAAATGCAATGATTTCTGTCGTGCACAAGAAAAAGGAGAAAGAGTGAGACAAATCTTTCAAAGGGATGATATTTTGTTAATATAGAAATATTGATTAGAGCAGATTTAAGTACACATTTAAACGTAAAGATGTTTACTTGCAATGGAGTATTTTCATAGAGGATCCTCACAAATACAGCAATACTCACTTGTGTGAATGCAGATGAATATCAAATCACAGAGGCAGATAGCAGGAAGATAACAGCTTGCAGGATGTGTTGTAATTCCCTGAGTTTGTCGTGCAGCATGTTGTAAAAAGACAATAGATTAAAGATGTTCGTTACACAGCACATCAGAGGATGAGAAGGAATGAGAGAAAGAGAATATGGAATGAATGAGAATGAAGGACGGGAGGAAAGAGTGAAAGGGGGAGCATCAGAGGACAGAAGTGAAACAATAATGTGAACTGCCTCTATAAAACAGAGAAGAAAAAAAACACTCTCTATGCACACTAGAGACCCTGTTCACATGTGCACAGCTTTCATGGGTGGGCATGGGCATGAACACACACATAGATGCAGAAAAACATTAAACACATACACACACACACGGAGAGAGCATTTGGAAGCTTGTATAATTCTCTCTGTGGGTGTCAATTAAATCTCTCAGCTCTGTCAACAGCACACACACACACACACACTCGTCCTCTTTCAACAGCTAGTGCATCGTCAACACCGGCTGGCTTGGCAAGCAAGAGAGAGAGAGAGAGAGAGAGAGAGAGAGAGAGAGAGAGGAGGTGTTGGAGAGAGAGAGAGAGAGAGAGAGAGAGAGAGAGATACAAGATAGAGAACTGGTAATATGAGAGCATGAAAGCACTGCAGGTAAGGAAACACTGCGGATGTCTCACACACTCACACAAACACACACATTGGTCTCATTTCATGTTGTCCCTGTGTTTGAATGCTGCAAAGGGTATTGATGCTGGCAAATGAGCTATAGATGCTATATGCAAAGGCATCTGCTCAGAGTGTGACTTATACAGTGACAATTGGGGGGGGGGGGGGGCAGGGAGTAAAGGGAATCATTCTGAGCTATCAGCTAGCTAACATTAGTTAGCTAATGTTAAGGCAAACTTAAGCTTTAGCTAGCTAATGTAAGCTAAACTGTAACTTAAGGCAAAAGTTAGAAACTAGCAAAAGTTAGAAACTAGCAAATGTTAGCGTTCATCCGCAGACACTTGACACAATCTAGTTCAGAAACTCTGAAGGTAAGAAAGTAAAGTGTATCTAGACAGCTAGCTACTTACATAACCTACAGCGTCTCCATTGGCTTGCACAACACACGCAAGCATAGACTTTAATGAGGACGCGAGCCACTGCAGTGATGGGAGTGAGGCAGACAGACGAGGCGTTCATCTAACGTAAAGGTTAAGAAATGAATTGTATGGTATCTCAAATCGTATTACAAGATTCTCCCAGGCATGAACATGGGAAATATACTGTAATATTTACGATTACAGGTAAGAAGGATATATAAATGTTTCAACCCCCCCAACCTGTTGCTTTTACCTCTTCTGGGGGGGTCCAAGTCTTAGTTAAGGGGGTCAGACCCCCCCAATCCCCTCCATAATTTGAAACATGCATCTACTCATATGCACACACACATAGCAACAGAAAACATTACATCACCAGATGCAAACCAATGGATTCAAATATATCTAACAACATAAATGTTATCCATCCCAGTTAGTAAAGATCTACTGGCTGCATTTTCAATGTATCACAGACTGAACAGACAGCAGTGCTATAGGGCAAACTGTACGCTGTATAACTACACTGCAGAACTAGTTTTGCGGCACAATGTAAAACACATCTTGCGACCGAAAAGACAAACTGTGTTATGAAAGCCTGCACTCGGCATCACTGCAGCCTCCTGAGCAGAGGGATCTGTGGCAGAATGTTCACAGGTTTGTTTGCTCCCTGCTGAGGTGTCCTGATAAAGACTTCAATCTCACACTGACTTGGTCGGTGATGCCGTTCAGCTAAACGCCCCAATCATTAGAAAAATATAGCAATATAACCTCTTCAACCCTTACAGTGTCCAGGCCAAAACTGTGTTTTGATGCTACTTGCATTTATCTGACTCACAAAGTCTCTCATGAGGTTCAAATATGTGTGGGTTGCACTTTTCCTTTTGAAAGATGACCAGGGCTGTTTTAGAAATGAAGAAATATTTGATGTGAATTCAAGACTAACATTGTGCACATTCTTACATAAATTCAATTTCATTTGTCTACTTATAGGTTACAGGATACATAGGCCTACACAATGCAGAGAGATGGTGATGGTAGCGCAGGGTGTCACTGCTCATTTTTGCCCCAGGGCCCCCAAGTGTTTGACTCTGGTCCTGGGTATCAGTAGGTGACTCTGAAAAATATTTGTACATGTATTTTTACATATATTACATATTCAGTGATGTCTGTGATTGTCTCTGATGTTGTATGTGCTTTGGTTATGTATGAATATGTTTTTTCTTTCTGCTGTACTCAGGTCTCCTTTGCAAAAGACATCTCGATCTCAGACTACTGATTAAATAAAGGTTATATACATATATTTTGGTGATACAGAGTTGAATCTGTTTTTCCTTTGGATAAATTGTGAATCTTGCTTTACATAACATGTGTTTAGGATCAAATGTTCTTTAAATTCATGCGGAGCAATCTGCTATCCCAGTCAGAAATAAACACACATGCAATGATGTCGAACGGAATTCTTTCTTTTTTTTAAAGTAAAAGTGTGGGTTGAATTAGTAGTTGTGCAGTTATTCCAGGCCCATATGAGGTTTGCTTGCCACATTTTCCCTGCACAAATCAATATTGTCACCCTCGGCATTATTAATGTGACATTCTGAATATGAAAACCAAACAACAATGGAATAGACAGAGAGCAGAAACAAATATTGAAGGCGCTGCAAACATTCAATGGCAAACATGCCCTCTCCTCGCCTACCGTCATAGGAATTATGAAACGCACACAGAGACTGACACATTGACCTTTGACTTTAAAACAAGACGCATGTCGACGTTGATCTTCCTCTCGATTTGCCTCCATCTGCTTGATGGCAAATGGCACAGATCCGTATTCCACTTCATCACTTGAAAAATGTGTCATCAATACTCAGTGGCCTGTATGGGTGCCGACTAATATTTTCTAACATAAATTGTTCACATCATATGATGCAGGGAAAAAACATCCGTAGGTTTTTTTTTTTTTTTTACCATCTTCATGCTGTTGTTTGACACAAAACAAAGACAAACCTCCTTGAAATGAGATAATAAAAAGCAATAGTGCCATTTGTAATAGATATTACAGTAGTAGTAATGTGTTCAAATGCAGTGGTCCAAAAATGTGTTGAGTTTCCACGTCAACACTGTAAAAGCTCCATTAAAATGACAGAAATGCATCTACTCCTCATAGTATTTTTGGACCCACACACTTGTTTTTGCATGACCAACCCTCACGGCAGGTGCTGATTCAGTTTGTGCTCTGGAAATGAGATAAACACACAGAAGCAGATGATGAATGCAGAAAACACTTTGATGTTTCCACAAGAAATGAATTCAAGAGAGTCAGAGCTTAGCAAATCTGGGAATTTTGCACATTTGGAACTGGATCCAAAATGAAACCATCTGAACCCAACCCATACCCAGAATATCTTCTATAGGAACTTCTGATTTTGCACAAGCTAAACATAATGCGACATTCGGTGAGGTTACAACATTGTTCATGTTAACATCACAGCAGAAAATGCAGCAGTGCTGACATCTCTGTTAGTTTCCTCTTCTAAGCATTCGCCATTGTTGTTGTGGTTTGTTCGAAGTCTGCTGCTGACCGTGCTTCACATCCTGATATACTGTTCATGGGCATAACTGAATCATGTGGATGTGTGCGGTAGTTTCTGAGGAGGCTCATAATTAATGCTCAGAACAAACACAGGATATGTAAGCTAACCATCATGCGCATGCAAACACGTGATTAAAAGCATTTAATGCTGCATTATTTTGGCCATATGGGGTGGCAGAACAAGCTGTAGCCTACACATATCACGTCATTGTTAGGGCTAAACTGTTAGCAAACAATTGGCTATTTACACATCCAGCAGACACGGAGCCACATTAGTATTCATCTTCATCGTGTTTCTGGCCACCTGAGTCCAATATTCACCCCATTTTAGTTCTGTTTTGCTCCATAGAGCTGAGGTGATAATTCTCTGTGGGTCCGTCATTATGAGGGACACCGTTCACATTGCACGTCCAGTTATTTGATCCATTGTTAATATAAAAATATTGATTAGTGCAGCTTTAAGTGATACATATACACACACAGTACATCAACCATTTCACCATTTAAGAAGGAAAACAAAATCCATGTTTTCATTATTGTCTAACAAACATGTTCCACGCTGCTGTGCTATTACCTGTGTATTCATACGTTATTTGCAATATCATCACCAAAAAAAAGAAAGACCATCATTTTCCTGCAGCATGTCACTATGAGACAATGTGCAAAAAGCTATTAGAAATGCAATTGGTAGCTATTTAAAAATAAAACCCCAACAAACCCCCTGCTAAAGCCAAATCCAAATAAACAGTGTAAGCGCTAAATCTGTGGTGTCAGGAGTCTTTGAGCTGCCTTCAGCAGAGTCCACATTAATACCAAAGCTGGCCTGCTACATGTCCTTGAGGGGCCAATTCATTAGTTAGCTGGAAAGCCCAATCAATCACAATGTATCAGTGAAGACTACGGATCATAATTCAGCTCAGGTACAGCAAAGAGAAAAGACAGGGAAATGGGACGATGAATGGGTGGAAAGAAAGGCAAACAAGACAGATTGGCAGGCAGGGAGGAAGGAAGAAGGATGATTGCGGCTGTAACCGCGGACAGTTTAAGGTGGGATCCCATGAGTTGCTTAGTGTAGCAGTCATTAGAGATCACCCGTCAATCATAAAGCCTGCAGCACATTGTATTTTCCCTTTCAGACCTTCTCTGGATTTGATGGAAAAGGATTCTTTTTTCTAAAATAGAGCCATGAGTGATTGAGCGTATAACAACAGACGGAAACACTTTCATGACCTGGTTACAGGGTTGAACCTTACTGTGTTATAAGCGATGGCAAGAAGCAAAAAGGACATTTACTGCATTATATGAACATTTTTATTTTACTTGATTTTTTTTTTTTTTAATGAAAGCTGTATATTCAAGTGGGCTCAGGCTATTGATTAGCGAGAGACAGAGGCTCTGATGTGCTCCCTGGGATGTCAGCAATGGAAAACATGTTCACACACATACACACAAACAAGCAGGCACGTAACCTCTAAGGGCAGTCCCAAAGGTCTGAGTATGTCTCCTCTACTTGTCTGCAATATTGGTCCCTTGCCTTCATCGATCTCTCATAGATCAATGTAATAAAATACAAACAGGTGTAGGTTTGCCCCCAGAGGAAGCAGCAGCACATTAATCATAGCCTCTGCTCAGATACGTTACACATGCAGCCGCTCCCGAGCTAACAGGAATTGGTTTAACAATGATTTTCAAGGATCATCTGTCAAATTATAAGGGTTTCAATGACTTTCAAGGCTTTTGGTTGCTTAAATGTGATGATTCAAAATGGCTGTGATTTAGTGCTTCAGAGGTGTAAAGTAGCTAATTTAGTCAAGTACTTTACTAAAGTATCATTTTGAATTAATAGTACTTTGCTTGAGTATTTCCATTTAGTGAGACTTTTACTCCACTATTTTCCTGAAGGCTTACTTACTATGCAGAAAAGTATCATTTTTACAATGAAGCCTTATTAGCTAGGCTAAACTGTTAGCTACACTAGCAAGCAGTATATGCAGTTTAAGAACCTAAAACAACAAAACACTTATTAAAAGTTGAGATCGTAATAACAAAGGAAACCATTATCTATTCTCAAACACAAAACCAACGTGTTAAAGTATTATGTCATTGTGATATTGGTACTTTTACTTAGCTAAATGATTTGTGTAGCCCACTTTGTCTTCCTTAGCATCAAGGCAAATGAGCAGAATGACTCAAACAAAAACAGAAGCTGTAGGAGAAAAGAGGTTAGTATACAAGAAATCAATGTGCTTTACCATCTTGGACTAACAGGAGATTATGCAATATGTGCAGTAAGTGTATTTGTGTTACATTTCCGTGTTACACGCCATTTCTAAGCAAGTTTCTGCCAATTAAACAGATTTAATAATTTGTTTTCTGCTGCTGTTTTATCACCATTCGCAATTTGTTTTAATTCTTTGAAGCTGTGTGTAGCTCCTCCATTTCTTCCAATAGTGTATATCAACAGTATGCATACTGATTGGAATGAGACTGGCTTCATTTTTTCCAGTGTAAACACACTATATTCTCAAAACTTGCTCAGAATGAGTTTGTAGTACGGACTGGAACTGGGACACAGCTAGGTCTATCTGCAGCTTGCAGGCTCCCTAAAAACACAGCCATCTCCCTACAGGACACCTGTCAGTAGTCTACAAGACATGCATCTTTCAGAGATGGTTAGGTTTAGTGTTAAGGGCTTTGCACATCCACACAGGTGTTTACAATTAGTCTGGCTGATTAGACTTTTAGTCAGGTTGAAGTAAGTTAGAGCTGAGCTGGGATTACCAACACGTTCTCATACCTAAACGACAGAATAGGTCATTTGCCAATGACTCACAAAATGACATATATGACCATTGTAGAATACCAGCGTCAGGTGTACCGGGCCTTCATCGTCATGGTAACAATAATAAATATGTTGTGAAACGGTTGCAGTTTGGTTAGGTTTAAGCAGCAAAACTACTTGGTTAGGTTGTAAGTTATGTTGCGTACATAAATTGAGTTACATCACGTGACTTACGACTTGTGTCATGTGACTTAGTAAGTTACGTAAGATAAGTTACGTTACGTTAGTAACATAGTGTTACGATCTGACGTAAGTTAAAATAAGTCAACGTTGACTTTAGGTTTCACACGTGACACAAACAGCGGCCTCCTGGGCGAAAGTCCTGTGTTGTTAGACACATCCAACAACTCCGGCCTCCTCCCTACGCGGACTTTGTCGCTCTTCATAATACCTCAACTGACTTCCTACTTTGCTCGCGTCATAATTACTTCGACCACTAGAGGTCGCCGCCTAAGAATAAACGTAACTATGGATCGTAATAAGCTGCTTGCACAGACGACCTATACGGCCGTATTTTGGGGGATTACACAGTAGACCTTTTTCACAGCTGCACATTTTGGCATGTCATATCAGGAAAAGTAATTGATAACATTAAAAATGACTGTATTCCATATAGGTGAGCTAGTTCCAGGGTCCTGGTATTGTGTATGTTGGCTCACTGTCATGGCTTACTGGGGACATTTGATGAAACTGAGCCATAACTAATGAAATTTGTTGCACCTGTGCTTTTCCTGCTACGACAAGTCAACATGTCTGCCGTGAAAAAGGTCTCTCTGTGCACCAATAAGAATAATAACAGATGCAACAAAAGTAACTGTAGCATGAGGGAGATGTCAATCAAGTGTAGTTTGCACACACCCACACAGTTTAGATAAGAGGTCTAATCAGGCAACGTAAGTGAAAACATGTTATTAGGTGGACAGCAGCTTTAAGGTTAAAGTTGATGTGCCACAGGGAGTCAGAACATTTTCATACATTTTGCCACAGTTAACAGTGTAAGCACTAGGACTGGTAGTTGAGCGTGCAGAATTCATGCTGTTCTTATGGTGTACAAGATTAGAACTTAACCTTGAAATCAACATGTTGAGGTTAACTTCCCAACAATTATCCCTAACAAGCTTTTGTAACATGGCTTTTCTTCTGTAAATACCCTTTATGATCCATATATACATATACACTGATACACTGATTTGGCCCAGTTTTACAATCCTCACGCATTGCAAATCCAAGTTTGCTAACTTGGTCACGTATGAGAACCTTACACCAACATGACACAACATGACCCATCAATTACACCCCTGCATTAAAAGTGAACACACCAACCATTGCCAGTCCTTCAATAAAAGTAATCTGACTCCATGTTTTAGAAGAAAAGGAATATGTACACCGTGTGATAACGGAAATCACATGTGACAGGAATCTCAAAATAAATAATGCTTCCTGATGTTGACCACTCAAAGCAAAAGACAAAATATAACTATGTATTAGCCTCACAGACAGGTAATAATAGTATCATTGAATAGTGACTTTTACTTTAGTTCTCTTAATTATTTTGTGAGAGCAGGTGTCACGTTTTTAGAAGGTGGATATCTCATTTTGGTCAGGAACTCATTATCCTTTTCTGACCAAGCTGGTGCAAAAAAAAAAAGTATTCAAAGGACAGAATTTGAATGAGAAATGAAAATAATTTAATGGTGCGGTCATTGAGGCCAAATGTGCTCTGGAGGGGCTGTGAAATTCTACTAGAGTGCTGTCCTTTAATATGTGGCTGCATTAAATTAAAGCCAGGAAAAAGGAAAAATAGAAGATTTTAACATGTCACTTGAAAAGAAAAGATGCCATGCCTCTGCTGAAAGTTTGCACAATGTTGCTTGAGTTTCATGACCTTAGGGGCTAAAGAAGCGCACACAAAATGCTTCTGTATATTAATAGGAAGGCATGAAGGAAATTATCCAAATAAAATATTTGTTTTAACTCTTGAAAGGTTGGCTCTCTGAGGCTGTGATGGCCTCAGCAGACAGGTGACAGGAGATTTCCTCTGATCAGGCTGTCATGAATGTCACTAAATGGTGTGAAAATGGCAGCCAAGTAGCTACAGCAGAGCAGCACTGGTGGATTTGTCCACGTTTAATGAGGCAGCTGGTGGGGAGGCGATGCATTGTTTTCCTCTCATTGGGGATGCATTGAGTAATTTGCGGTAACCGGGGAGATGCCATCCCCTTTCATCCCTCCTCAAATGGCCGCCTGACCGCAGCGGATGCCAAAAATGCTCCGGTACCATTCCTGAGCACATTGTTGGCATTAAGCAGACATGGGCCACCGCTGCTTCAAATGTGCCCCCACAGCTTAATAAGGTGTCAGAGAAAAAATAACAGTGTAATTAAAGCAAATAGCACATAAATACAACCAAGAGTCTCTGGTTTCATAATGAAATATGGACCTCAATGTGAAACATTGCATTAAAGTCAACAGAGGAACCAATGGTGATAGATGTACAATGTTTACCACAACAAATTCTGAACAGAACAGAAATATTGTATGAAAGTGATAAAACACTTAGAATGTACTCTTAACCCTTTCAACGCTTCATTACAAACGCATGTTGTGCAGGAAAGCATTGTTCAACCCCAAAGAAATATATTTTAAAGAATCATACCAGTGGTTTTACATGTTTTCGCCCATTCATTACAAATGACTTACTTATACTTTACATCACAACTTGCTATTTTGCAAAACCATGCTTCTGCATTCCAGAATTGTTTAATTTCAAGCATTAATTGGTTTCCATTTGTTCCCCTGTAATAGGAAAATCTATTAGACTCTTTAAATTTGCTTGAGTTGTCGATCATCACACTGAACATCAGGTCTGCATTTTTTTAAATTTTGTTTTGTCAGTGTTACATAAATGTTATAAGGTAATGCAGCGCAGACTTTAAAACTGGTCTGCGTGATTTAGCATTGCACTTTCATTAAGTTGGTTGACTCACAAGAGACACATTTGAAAAGAAACATCAACATTGAAGTAGCAGAAGATGAAATAGACTGACTTTTAATCCCTGATATGGGTCAGTCTCTGAGAACATTTCTCAGACTTGACAAAGCTCCTCCACAACCACACAAGACATTATACAACTGTTTTCGTGGGGTTGAATAGTACTTATCGTGACAAATAAACTGATCAACACGTCCTCATACCTAAATGACAGAATAGGTAATTTGCCCATGACTCCCAAAACGACTTACGTGACCGTTGGAGAGTACCAGCGACAGGCATACTGGACCTTTGTCGCCATGGTAACAATAATAAACACGTGGTTAACGTTGTGAAACGGTCACAGTTTGGTTAGGTTTAGGCACCAAAACTACTTGGTTAGGTTGTAATTTAAGATGACCTTTACAGCCGTATTTTTGGGGGGGGGGCGGTCTGAAACTAATCTTCATGTTTAAAATAGGAGTGCGCCTTCAAACTGCACTACGATACAACGGTAATGTAACTTTGACAAAATGAATGCAGACCTGGTGTTCACTGTGATGAATTACACAACACAATCAAGTTTCAAGAGTCTGCTAATTGATTTTTATACATTACAGAAATGAATGGAAACCAATGGCTGCCTGGAAGAAGTGTACATGATTTCTAGTTCAAATGTGCAAACACACTGTTATGATCATTCAAATGTAACTCAAGATTCTAAATACCAATAAAAACAGGCTTCATTTCAGATACATTTCAATGAAATGAAGAAGACATTTTGAATATTTGTTTGTAATTTGGTGTAATGCTGCAACTATTTAAAAACATGGTGTAATATTATTATACAATATTTCCCTCAGACAAGCATATGTAGAATGTTATATACGTTATTTTAAAGTTGCTTAAGGTAAAATTTGAGTGGGAAATCAGGGTAATGAGATTAGGAAATGTGAAGTTTAAATAAAATCACCTTCAGACAGAATGACTTTTGAATGAAAACCATCTGTTTTGAGGTTATGGACTTCCAAAATGTATATATTCATATGCTATATATCCTTCCCAATTTTTTTTATGGAATTGTCCATAAAAGACTACTGACTGCTGTACTGTAGACACAAATTTAGCCTACTTTCTCTGTTCAGTTTCCAAAGATATGTACATGGAGCAGTCTGGGATCAAATACGATAAAAGAATGTAGACATTTGTTTTACAATAAACAAATTAACACTGGAGGAAAGAGATTTGTATAAAAAGAGATCCCTCATAAATGCATTCTTCCTGTTCTTTTTTAATGATTAAAACTCATGGCAAAGGGAGAACATGAGATTAAAAAGGAAAGGAAAACAGTTGAGGGAATATCCAGGATGAAGAAGAGGAAACTCCCTACCAGTACAAACGATGTACAGTAAAATAAATAAATAAATAAGGAAAGAGATGTAGAACACAGATGAAAAGACAGAGGTCATTGAGACTGCGTATTCTATTGTATTGTCACAGGTAACATTTGCACTCAAAACAAGCATGTGTTTCCATAAAATAACCAGTATATTTTTATCTTGGGGTAAATTTCAAAAAGTGAATTAAAGTGATCTTAATCGTCCAGAATGTTCATTTTTACTGAAACTATCATGCTGTATTCAAGTGCCGTTGGGAGAGTTTGACATCCAGGACTTCCAATGGCTATTTAAAAGCAGAGCCTTTGCATGCGTATCTGTTTTGCAATGCGAAGAATTGTTCAGACGTCTGGAGTTCAAGACAGAAATTGGGCTATTTCTGCTGCTTGGCCTGATACTCTAACACAGTGGTTTCCAACCTTTTGGCTTGTGACCCCTTGAAACAAGTAACGAGTAGTAGTAGTAGTAGTATCTAATGTTTTGCAGCATACATTTTTCTCTTTTTTCTGCTTTCCTATCCTGTTAATCATCTCACCACTGCTCAGATTTATCTCACAGCCCTGTGGTTAGGCCCGAGCCCCAGGTTGTGATCCACTGCTGTAAAAGACGCACCTAAGAAAAACAGGTTTTTTCCACCAGTATTCTTTGTATTCCTTTTCTTTTGATCAGTCTGCGAATACTTGCTTTTTTTGTCACTTCTACTGTTTTCCAAGTAGACCTTGACCCAATGTTCACATACAATAATCAATAATCTTTGAAATTTGTCTTTCTGACAATTTTAGAGCATCACAAGGAGATCTGACCCACAGAAACATTTTTAAATGACGTAGGAAAGATTACGCAGTGCAAAATAGAAATAAATTCAGTCAGTCCAAAACGATCACTGACTGTAGAGTTGTTGTTATTTAATCATTGTTGCACATTATTTATGCACACTTCAATATTTGTATTCCTTTTCTTTTGATCACTCTATTAATACTTGCTTTTTTGTTACTGCTATTGTTTTCCAAGTAGACCTTGACCCAGTGTTCGCATTAACTCTTATTACTCATTCCTGGAAATAATCATCGTCATCATCATCATCATCATCATCAAAAGCCTCTGAAATGTCCTTTGCCTTTGAATTCCCAGAAAAAGAGGCAAAGTTAGGGCAGTACTTCAAAGAGAGTTAACGAAAAGTATATATTTTCTTTTCTTTCTTTCTTTCTTTCTTTCTTTCTCTTTTCTTCTTTAACCAAAAGCCTTGAAACAACAATGATCCTCCTGCAGTCCAGGCACACCATTCCACCCTCTGTGCTGTGTTCTTAGCTCACAGCGCCCCTTGTGGCCAATTCTAAACTCAATGCATGCTACCCTCCTATCCCAGCAGTGCTTTTCTAAACACTTCCCACTGCAGTCTGACCTTTCAATAGATGTGCATTTCACCAAGCGACCCCATCAGATAAGAATACTCTATATGAGGCACAACAGAGATGGTTTTTACAGTTAGGAGTCGGAACAGAATTGCATAACTGTCTCTACAGCAGATGACATGATAACAGCAGAGAGAGAGACAAAAAAAAACAGCTATCAGGCTCCTTGTACATTGTTCATTGTGCTAATGTCTAGCGAGTTAAATTACACTGAAAATAAACTATTTATCTGATGTCTAGTGATGCCATGGAAGCCCCTCAAGGCCCCCTGGAGCTTCCAGGAACAGAACACAGAACCCTGCACAGGAGCCAAGTCACTGCAGTAAAATGTTGGGCTGAAGAGACACTTTTCCAGCCAAATCTGAGTCTTTTTTTTTTAAAAGTATCATAATGATGTTTCTGCTCTATTACGGAGCGGTAAGATCGAAAATATGACAGAGGAAGGATGAAAGACGGGAAAGAGAGAGGGAGGGTTTGGAGGGGGTGGACATATCAGATTCATACCCCCCACCCCAACCCCACCCACACACACACACACACACACACACACACACACACACACAACCCTTTTTTAGTTCATAACTGCCAAGGGTATTAATAATTAATGAGGACAATTCTCTGGCGTCTGGATGACTCATACTTTCTGCTACTTGGTTTCCCAAAAGCCCCATAGGTTGGATTAACACAGAAACAGGAAATCTGAATTTTTAACCCTCAAATGGAACAGGCATGAATGTTTGATAGGTGCCTAAAAACAGATGGAGCGATGATACCTGCTGGACAATGATGTCGTTGCCAAACAAAGCTTGAAAAGCTTCAAAAGTAAGAGCAAGTTTACGCTGTTTGGACATGGAAACAGCAGAAAAAGAGACAAAAAAAAGAACATGCTAAGGAATGTGAATGAGGTTACATTAACACAGGCAAAATTTAGGAATATTACATTTTTGACATCTGACTTTGACATTTTTAGAGCATCACAAGGAGATCTGACCCACATAAACATGATTAAATGATGTTTTCAAGCGTTAAAATCAAAATTTTGCTTCAATTAAGATTTGAGCTCAAAAATAAAGGAAAACAAGTGTCGATGAAATGCACACCAACCCATAAGATGTGGTTCTCAGCTCTGTGGTAAAGCACAAATGGTTTCATGGCCTTAAGCGTAACAAGCAGCAGATTCCGTAGCCTGTTTCCTCGAACTTAACAGACTAAGCAAACATATATTATGCTTGAAGGGCAGCCAGTGTTTGTACATGAACAAAACAAGTACAACATTCTGTCACTTGAGCTGGAGTCTGTCCAACATTGAGCTGTCAGACAGTCCAACTTGTTCTGTAAGAAAACTCAAAGTGGGATATAAATGAGTTGGCAGTTTCATTGGAAGAATCTTTTTTTCTTTCTTAAAGTAAAGCAGCCTAGCAAAGCTAAGAGGATGTAAACTAAAAGAAATAGGGGGACACAGTGCAAATAGGTGCTGATTTTAATACCTTGATTTCAACATGATTATACAAGAGAAAATTAACCAATATACAGGAGATTTATGACCGATAGAAAATTGTATTTATTATACTTTCCAAGATACATTCTATTCATTTGTAATGTCAATAAACACTCATAATTTTAACGTAACAATACTTTTTAAATAAGGACCGGATAGAGTTAGGTTGATAAAAGAATTTCGAAATAGAACCTTGTCTTGACAATATAACCTCAAACTAAATAAATTAAACAAAATAATTTGAAGCCATCATGACTGAGCATTTTTACTAATATTGCACATGGTGTTTTATGATATGATTCTGCCCAGATCTAACAATTTAGAGCTTCAATTTGCAGCCACTCTCGCCCCGCCAATGTCCCCATTACCATCCCAATGATTCTGGAACCATATCAAGTTTAATGCACATTTATTTTGGTTGCATAATGTTAATAAGAAACCTTTTACAAGATACTGTGGGAGATATAAGAATAAGGAAACTGCTTGAAACTTCACAGACTCTATCAGGCCTCAGCTCATCGTGCGACACAATAAAAAGGAAACATCACAGATCACATTTCACAACCCTCGTCCAGCGGGTCGAGTTCTTCAGTAAACTGAGAGAAACAAAAACCCTTGAATTGACACTTGACACAACAGTCACTTCGCTCTGATTAGCTCTGATGCATCATTCTATCAAGTCCTTTCCACTCTTTGCGTATTATTCTTTTTAAATAATACCAATAACTCTTTAAATATTCCTGCATAGAAAAATAAATTAACTATGTTAAATTTTTTTTACTATGAATTGAGAGCTGACAAGGGGAGGTGGATCACCGATTGAATTATAGTAGCGGTTTGACAATTCTGGCTTGTAGTCTCTTGATGATGATGCTCCGTCATACAGTATGTGTGTGTGTGAATGTGTAATGTTTGTCCTTCCTTGTATTTTACAAACCAGTCCCACAGATACAAATAATGTAAGACTTACAAAATAAATTCCAGGTTACGCTTACATGGCAAGCAGCTTTGTAATTTTTTATCCTTGGGTTTTTCATTTTTCAGAAACAACATCCTCTGACAGTGTATGTGCCGTTAGATTTCACCCAAAACATACAGTTACTGTAAGTAGCAATTTTGAAGAGAAACACAACTCCATTCAGAAGACACTATATTTAACATGGCTCTTTACACAAAGAGAACAAGTCACAAAATCATTCCCCAAAAGAGTTTTGCTGTGCCTCCAATTCCCATGAATGGAAAACAGGGGCCGTTTAGCCTCCCGGCAAAGAGCAGGTGTACTGCTACTGGTGTGTAATCCAGACAAGATGGCAGAGAGTCTGCAGCCGACTCCAGAGAGTATCCCCAAGAACAAACAGATATCCCCGTAAATAAAATTTAAAAAAAGCAAAGTAGCATCCATTGAGTCCCAAACTCTGTTAATCTCATCCCAGAACAAGTGATTTTGGATACTTTCCAGAGCAAAAGAACAACAACCAACGTGCCCTCCTTTTTCTTTTTTTTTTCTCTTTTTTTTAAACGAGGGTTAAACACAGCGAGGTATATTCTCAAGCACTGTTTTCAAGACCCTTTGATTTGGTTGGAAAAACAAAAGGAGGAGAAAAAGAACAACAAGAACAACAAAAATAAGAAGATAAGTACCCATTTCAATAGCAGCAAAAATACTATGACTGTCTGGTTGCTTTTTAGGGTGTCCTGTGGTATGTATGTGGGATTCATACATGTAGTGGCATGGATAATCCAAAAGGTCTTTTACTGTGAAATAGATCCACGTTGATTCTAGTAATAGCTTTTGTAGTGTGGAGCCATTTTGTCCATCTCTGCATTGGTCATTAAGGATTTCCAGAAGGCACTTTTTTTGCTGTGTGTGGGAGTGTGTGTGTGCATGTGTGGCTGCAGAGAGGGAGATGAAGACAAAGCAAGAGATCTGGGGGGCTGAATGGTGTTCGTGTGTGGTCAGAGGGGAAGAAAGAACGGGAGAAAGGCAGACGTGTTTGGCTGTCTGTCTGCCTGTATGTGTGTCTGACTTCCTTGTGTATGTGTGTAAGTGTGTAATCAATGCACTAAATCAAACACAACAATCCCTACATTTTACTCAGCGCAGTCTGCTCCTCGAGCACCTGCAGGTAATCAGGCGTTCCTTGGAGCTTGGCTTTCAGCTCGTAATACTCACTTTTTCTCTGCTCCACCACGATCTTACTGTGGTTCCCGCCTATCAGCGACGACTTCTTCATCTTTTTATCCAGCGTTTTCTCCGGGTAGCGGATTTCGTACCCGCCCATCCCTATACTGTTGAAATCTCTTTTGCTGTCCAGGAAGTTCTGGATGAACATGCTGGGCTCTCTGTGGGGGAGGAACTCCTCGAGTTCGTCAATGGTGCTGAGGCGTTTGTTGCGCTCCAGTGTTGAAAGCGAGTCTTTATCCTTGTCGGCGCTGTTCCGGAGGATGATCTTCTGCCTCTGTGAGTCTGCAAACTTGAACCCAGCGTCCATGTCTGAGGAACGTCCGATCCCACAGGTGTGGCTCTTGCCAATGTGCTCGATGGTCTGGGGGATGAATGTCTCACCTCCCAAGTCGTCTCCAGGAATTGAACCTTTTTTGCCGGATTTGTGGCTGTGTCTGCGGAGCTGCAACGACATGGAGCCGCACTCCTGATTCCCAAGCCCCTCCTGCCTGCCCACTGGTTTTTTATTCCGCCTCAGAACAAAGACTAGAAGGCAGAAGGCCACGAACACAGTAAGGATAAGTACTACGAGGATGCTGAGGATCATGATGGAGAGAGGCACAGGCCCTCCCGGTGGTGCTTTGCCAACTCCGGCAGGCGACACTGAGGTCAACACAGGGGTGGCGCTAGTGAAAATAAACGGTGGTCTCGCAACAAGCTTAGGACACAGGATCTCATTTTTCAAGAGGCGCAGCTCTATGTTAGAGAACTGCACAGGGGAGGCACATTTCACCTCTTTGGCAGCCACTCCATCACTTAGCTTCTCTAGCCAGAGTTTGAGGGCGACAAGATCGCAGGAACACTCCCACGGGTTCCCTTCCAGGTCTATCTGGGTCAATGATCGCAGCTGGTCCAAGACACCACTCACTGGCAGGGTCATGAAGTGGTTGTTTTTCAGATTCAGCCTTGCTAAAGAGACACCCGAAAACACGTAGGCGGGGAGACTCCGCAGAACATTGTTGTTGAGATATAGGAGTTGTAGGTTCGGCATGGAGTCAAACGTGCCCGCTAATATTTCTTTTATGGCATTGTATTCCAAATATAGGTACTGTAGGTTTGAGAGGCCCAAAAACATCTCTGGGTGTAACTGTTCGAGCTGGTTTCCATTTAAATACAGTCTCCTCAAGTTAGTGAGGTTAGCAAACACACCTTTCTGGACTGTGACAATTTGATTGCTGCCAAGATGTAGCAAATCTAAGCCCTCAAATCCTTGGAAATCAGTTGGGCTTATGTCACGGATGTAATTCCCACTCAGGTGAAGTTTCTTGGCATTTGGGGGCTTGGGAATGAGATCAGCTAAATTTTTAATATTCCTCTCCTGACAGCTGACACTGATGCCAAAGTCAGAAGGGTGGGCTTTACAGCTGCAGGGCTGTGGACACAACAATGGAGGGGTCCGTGTCTGAAAGGAAACAATCTGGCTATTTCTTCCAAAAGGGGGTAAACCAGCCACAATACCATTACCGTAAATCTTAGATGAGTCAGTGGTTTTTGGCGCTTTTGTGGCTACAGGAGCCACGGTGGTTGGGGACATTTTGGAGGGTGACTGCCCATTATCAGGTGGAGCTGGCGGCATCCTAACATCAAAGTCACTTCCTGTTCCCATGGGACAAAGCTCCTGTTTGTTGGTTTCTTTCAGGAGCCTCCCGTACAAGTCACTTGGTGTTTCACATATGGCCTCACCGATAAAAATATTATAGGGCATGTTTTCAAGCCATGCCTTGAGAGGTGCTAAATCACAGGTACAATTCCAGGGGTTGTCATCCAGCTGCAGCTCTACAATGCGCCCAATATGCTCCAGAACCCCCAAATAAGGAAGCTTCTGAATCCTATTCCCCCTTATATCCAGGTGTGTAAGCGAGGCAAAGCGAAATATGTTGTCAGGAAGTGCCTGTATGAGATTATCATTCAGGATGAGCACTTTTAGCTTGTGCAGTTTGTTAAATGCTCCCTTCTCAATGTATTTTATCAAGTTGTAGTCAGCCTGAAGGTATTCCAAGTTTTCTATCCCTTGGAAAGTGTCTGCTCGCAGCACCTTTAACTCATTGTTGTTCAGGTGCAGCTGTTTCAATGAGCTCATCCCCATGAACGCTCCACCTTCAATGTTCTGCAGTTTATTGTTCCCCAGCTGCAGTGACACAGCATGGGTGAAGTTGAGGAACGAGTTTGGGTATAGTATGATTAAGAAGTTGTTCTGGAAGTTCAGGTGGTATAGGGACGAGGCTGGCGGGATGAGCTGCGTGGGTCGATAGACAGTGATCTTCTCGCAGTTGACGTACAGCACGTTTTCCACCGACATGCAGGAGCAGGCGCTGCAGGTCTCGGCCATCAAGTCCGAGGCGGACGGGTCTGCCATCTGTGGTCCGTCCAACATGGAGGGGGAGGAGAGGGAGGAGGAGAGGGAGCCGGAGATGGATGAAGAAAAGGCTGCCAGTAGGAGTACGAGCAGCATCTCGCCGGTTAGAAATCCTCCCCCAGAAAACCATTTAGTAACCTTTGGAGAAAAAAAAAGACAGGTGCATGCACAAACATTCACACACACACACACACACACACACAGGCGTACATATGTGCAAACAAGCCCAGAGAAGCATGTTCGCATGCACACACACACACAAAAACAAACACACACACACACACACACACAGAAAACAAACCATCAAAATGAATACTTGATATTGATTATACTGAAATTGCAATTGCTTTCTTAAAATCTAAAAACCACATCAGGGATGGTATTATTGCCTTTTGCTGTAGATATACCAATATGCAAATTGTCATGCTAATGATACACATTTGTAATTATTGCGCTTTTTTATTAGAATCATTGCAGTAAGTAGCTTTGGCTTTGACACAATGATTCACCCTAATCATTGGACAACACACGTTTGATGCAGATTATTTAATACTGCAGGAAAAGTAGCACATGCTTTGGAAATTACTCAAACCCGTGAACTGCTGCACATGTATGCATCTTTTCCCGACATCCAAAGCATGAAGCATCGTTTTGGAAAATGTCTAAGACAGCAGCACGACTATACTCTTCCCATCTCAGCATATTCAACATAATCAAAGTCAAAGGGCTGCAGTTCTCTTTTTCATGGAGGTCTCATTTGGAGCCAGCAGCAACACCACCACCACCACCACCACTGAGCAGCACATTCAAGTTATTTAGGAAAGCAACTGTGAGAGCAAGGGGAAGAGGGAGAATTGGGACTGTGCCCATTGCTGACATATTGAGAGGGTTTGAGCGGCACGCATTTATCCCACAGAGAACGTTTTTTTTTTCATATTTGACATCAGATAGAAAAAGAAATAAAAATGTTCCTCAAATGTAGACATTTTAAACACATAAATCTAAATAAATTAGACTTACCCAAAGCTGAGGTGGTAATGAATGCGGCTCCCTCTGGAGACACGGGGCAGCATTGGTGAGACATGGATGGAGACGTGCGCAAACAGTCCTCCCAGCTGAAGTAGAACGCAGACAGTTATAGGGGCTCCAGCCCCTATATCCCCATGTAGGCTACTGTATATCAACCCGAGCCAGGCAAACTGGAGGGGGGTGCGGTGGAGATGGAGAGAAAGGAGAAGTGGGTGCGGGGGGGGGGCGCTCCGATTTCACCCGATGCGTCTCTTGCTGACGGGCTCCTCTTGCTTGGAAAAATCACCCCGCTGGTCGTTCGGTCCCCAAGGTGGTTGTACTACCTCCATGGGAGAGCATTCATTTGGTTGCAGGAGAGATAGAGAGAGAGGGAGGGAGAAAGGAGAGAGGAGGGGAGAGAGATAGGGAAAGACAGAGAAAGGGAGAGGCAGACAGCTTTTAGAGATCTTGACAGCGCGTCCGGCGACTCCAAGGCGTGAAAAAAGGCGCAAGGCGATCGGTGATGCGGTGAAATAAGTCCCTCATTCTTTGGAGTTTTTTTTAGGGGGAGAAACTGGAGAAGGAAGATGAGCAGGAGGAGAGGAGACAAGTGGGAGAGAGAGGATGGCCAGCACTGTGCGTCTGGCTTCAGCTCGGCTCAACAACCCCCAACGATCCAATGGATAAATACTGGTTTGTTTCGAGCGAAGTTGCGCACCGGGATAATGCTTCAGAGGGCGAAAGCAGCCAAAACGCTCCCATCAGGTTATGTGTTTCACCATATCATCTTTACTTCGAGGCAGCATAAATCCAGTCCTTTGCTCTGACCCCGTGCAAAACAGTTCTTTTCTCTTCAGCGATCAGTTTATTTGCACGAAGCGGGAGAAGATATGCTTATTTCAGTCTCCATCCAACGGCTGGGAAGAAAAAGAAAAGGACGAAAAAAAGGACGAATGTAAAAAGAAGGGCTATGGCGATATCGAAGCTCCTCTCTCGGGCGGAAAACAAAAGCGGAAAAGCACAGAGAAACAAGAGAGACAAGTCAGGACAACAGAAACCGGTGCGTAAAAATGAATAATGCAGTTATTCAGCCTTTAGTCCGCTGCGGCGCAAGTGAGGAGCTGGAAACTCCGCGCTTTCTCCCGCTTCCATCCGTCCACAGAAATTGTGATCAAAATAAACTTGGAGGTGGAACTGTGGGGATTTTTAAAGCCAAAAAAATATCCAGTTGGAGGAAACGGAGGGAGTTGGGGTTGGAGAGGAAAGCAAGCGTGTGTTTCCCCCCTCCTGTAAGACAGAGAACAGTATCCGTGTCAGGCGCATAAGTATGCTGGCTCCTTCTGCAGCCGCATTCACTGAGCTTCCCACACGACTAAAAGAGGAGAATGCAGAGATGTAGAGAGAGAGAGAGAGGAAGGAGGGAGGGAGGTGAGAGAGAGAGAGAGAGAGAGGAGGGGTCTCTCACCGAAAATTAAAAAAAAAAAACTTCAGACCTTGAAACAGATCCGTTATTTTGAGCGCACACTTTAATGGCTGTATTTCTGACGGTTTATTATGATCTTCTAATTATCCTATATATTTTTTGGAAATTTTAATACAAGGATGCTCTCACCTGTTTTGTTTATTTTTTTCCTCCCTGTGTAACCTCCAAAGGGACCAAGATCAAAGCTGATGAAAAGCGAGGAGGGGAGTGTTTGTGTGATAGGGGGGATAAATAAAAACGCTTTACCTGCCAAATCGTCGCATCGGACTTGACTTGCGCGACACGACTTGAGCGCGTCCCCGAGGTCCGATTGGAGAGAGAGGGAGGGAGGGAGCGTGTGTGTGTGCTTAAAACCGGGCACGGGAGCGCGCCTGTGAGCGGCATTTTAAATAGAAGAGGATAGAGAGAGAGAGGAGGAGGAGAGGGGGTTATTATTGAAGAGTGCTGCAGTCAGACGGGGCTGCAAGAGGAAAAGAAGAAGGAGGAGGTGGGAAATAAGTCAGTCACACGCGCGGCTCACATTTTTCTCTCTTTTTGTGTGTTTTGCAGGAGAGAACGGATCGAAGGAGAGGAGAGATGGATAGAGCGGTGGAGAGGAGGAGAGAGGAGAAGATGTGCGCATTAAGGTACGGCTACAGCCCTTCTTCTAATATTATTTATTTCCAAAATTGTACAAGCTCCTTAAAATGACTAACAATATATATTTCTCTGTCTGTCTGTTTGTTTTTATTTATTCATGTGAGATGAGTCCCGGGCTGAGTTTAGTGGCCGCGTGGCGCAGCGCCCGCGCTCTTCTCCATACAGCTGACACCCATTTGGGAGAAAAGGGAGTCGCACCTGAAACCTGACAAGTGTTCGGGCCTCGCCGGAAGCCTCGCCTCTGGTTTCATCCTGCAACAGGTGACGGTGACGGAGCCAAGTGACGCACAAATAAAACCAGGCTGCATGGAGAAAGGGAAGATGAAGGAAGTAGGCTATGGATTTCACCATGCCCAGCCCGGCAGCGTGGGTGTATTTGTTTAGTGTTAGTGGTTGTGATGATGCAGCAGTGGGGACGGATGTTATCTCGTATCAAATGATGCCACAAACGTGTGTGCACGTGGGATTAACCTCGACATAATTTCAAAATTTCAAAATAAAACCTGTAGTATTGAATACTGACATAATTTGGTTATTAATGGCTTAACGTATCATTTACATCTTTTTCTAATAGTATGGGATTTTGAAAACCTTATTTCTGTGTTTCACTACTTCCCATTACTGCCTAGAAATATTCAACTCTTGATGGAAATAACCATTTTCTACATGGAAGATATTATTCATCAATACTCAAAGACACAGTCTGCTTTTTAGCCTAAAATTCATCTTATGTTGATTCCAAATGACATGGCAAATGAGTCAACAGCAAAAACACTTTTATTTACTTCTGAATGCGTTCATAGTCTACTTCATCTAGTAATTAATAACTTTTAAGATATTATTGTGCAGTACCAAAGAAAACATTCAGTACACAGGGATGAGAAATGTTTAGCACATTTTTCAATGAAGTTTGGTACATCACAGGTGTTAAAGGCGTTAATATGCATACTTGTGCTGTCTTGTGCTTGTTGCATTAGTAGTTCCAAACATAAATAATATTTGACAAAACAATTCAAATTCAAGATCCACTTACTGGCTTTTTCTGGAGCTTTCAACCAGAACTACAGAAAGTAAGAAGGCATTGGGTTGGAATTCTTTTGTAAACGTCTCTTTCTGAGGTAAAAAATGAACTTTCCTATTTTATTTACTTTTGAATGCCTTGATAGTCTACTTCATCTGGTAACCTTTAATATAGTATTGTGCAGTACCAAAGAAAACATTCAATACACAGGGAAGAGTCATTTTTAGCACATTTTTCAATGAAGTTTGGTACATCACAGGTGTGTAAACAAGATCCACTTACTGACCTTTTCTGGAGCTTTCAACCAGAACTGCAGAAAGTAAACAGACATTGGGTTGGAATTGTTTTGTCAAACTACTATTTCTGAGGTCAAAAATGAACCCTCCTGCTTAACAAACTGCTGCTCTGTCAGTCTTCGTAAATGTTTCATGCATAATCACGACACCAAGGCCCATGGAAGGAATAGTTAATAATATGCAGCATGTTGTGTTGAAAATGAACACAAAAAGCCATTCACGTCACGTGCTTATATAGAGTGTTTTTACACGTTACAGAATGAAAAACACATGCTATACAGTACCACTCTATTTCATTATGTTTGATTCCAAAAAAAGTCATATTATAAACTCCTATTACTCAACATGTGATGCAATTAACGGCAGATGTTCATTTTCATGTAACCTTTACATTAAAAGGTGATGTTTGTGTTCTGGGAAGTGCATAACTGAATGCAATGTATCATTAAACTGAAACTGTAATAACATTATGACAGACAATAATCCATTGCACAAAAGAGTGTACACGTTAAGGGGAGTGAAATTTCTAAAGGAAATGTGTTTATGATGCTTTTAGAGTCGTCTTCCTTTGATGCAATCTCCTCCACTCAACAAAGCCAGCTGGTAATTAAAGACCCTTCAAACTGGGAGTTATCATGTTTTGATAGAACATTCAGTCTCAATTATTTCTCATTCAGCTGAGTCCAGCAGCCTTCTAATGCAATTTATTGTTGAGCGTTAAAAAATTTTTTTTAAAAAATTGATTGATTCACAGTAATGTATGCAAACTGGGGTGTGGTTGAGTTCTTATAAGCAGCTTCAGAAGTACTTCTGCCACCTGCATGAAAAGAGCAAATCAAGCATTCCTCCTCAAGCCTCTTAGGGAGGAGTGTGGAGATTGTCTGTGTAGATTAATACGTGGGACTGTAAGAGAGAGAGAGTGTGTGTGTGTGTGTGTGTGTGTGTGTGTGTGTGCTGATATTTGACAGTCTTGGACATGTTCCTACACTGGCTGTGAGTGGCCTGAGGGAAGCAGGCCTACTAGAGAATGAGCCAGACAGTTGGCAAGGCCTCTGCTTCCGTCTCAGCTGTCGTTGGTAGTCTGGCCATGTGGCTGAGACTCTGCTTCCTGTGTCCAAACACTGGAAGAAAGAAAAAATCAAATCTCGTGTGCTCTAATCCCATTTGTTGGATTAAAATAAAGCATTTTAACATTTGCTTAAAGGGGATTCATGTGTCGCACCCCTCATTTGCTCTTGTTTTGTCCTTTACAGCCAGGGTGAATGCTGGGAATGTCTCCTGTGCTGAGAATTTAGGGTTTGATGTGTCGCCCCCATCTGGCCAGAAATGTAACTGCACTGAAATCATAAGACAGGTAGGTAATGCTGCTCAGCAGGTGAGGCCTGCTCCCTCTGTTTCCCTCATTTTAATTTTATTTTAGCAGCCACGCTCACTGATCAATGGCTTCGGCCTGTTTGGATCACAGACACCTGTTGTCCTGCTGCAGCTGTTTGCCAGCAGCAGCACTGATGCAAAGCTAATATTGATGCAAATCTGGCATTAGTGAGAAAGCCAATTTATTTCTCTTCTACAGAACAAATGAAAAATCATTTATCTCATAATAGGCCTGCGGAAGTCAAGATTTTCTCTCCATTATCTTTTCTTTCATTGAAAATCTACTAATAATAATTCAATCAGTGTTTCTAAATATGATTTACTCTAAAGGAAGAAGGTCCAGACCCTAAGCTGTAAGCAAGGGTGTAATTTCCACTTTTCAAAATCCTGTTTTTGTCCCCCTCACTTTTATTGTTTCAGGTTGATTTACTCACATTCACTTAAATCTCTCTAAGCAGCATCGTCTGACTGTCCAGCTGTCGAAATCCAGATGAGAGGAAAGAGAAGGTGATAAAAATGTTGATATGCCCATCTGAGTCCCCTTCAGCTATTACACTGCGCTCACAGCAATAAGCTTAAGGAGCAGGGGCCTGTTGCACAAAACACCTTACGTTAAGATTTTCCTTAAAGTCTGAGCTAAGGTTTCCTTAAAATAAAATCGGTTGCACAAAACACCCTTAAGTCTTCTCCTTAAGGTTTTCTTAAAATGTTCACTTCAGTATTTAAGGTTTTCTTCTTATCTTAGTCTTATACTTAAGGAATCCCTTAAAGTAGTTAAACCGTTGCACAACAGACCATAGCAACATAAGTAAGGAAAAAAACGTAAGGTACCTCTGACTCTGTCTTAACCACAACATGGCCGAGTTTATGGCGATGAATGAAGAAAATTAACGCATCCCGAGAGGAGTGTTCCACGACCAGGAGAACCCAATAGACACGCTTAATGATGAGCAATTGATTTCACACTATAGATTTGACAGGCAGTCAATTCATGATTTGTTCGACCGTCTGGAATTGGGTCACTCTGCTTTCGTCAGCTGTGCTCTTCCAGCCCCTTTGCAATTACTGATTGCTCTACGGTTTTAAGCTCTTTGCAGTCAGTATTTCATGTCCACATTTAATTTTCGTTGCAATTTCCTCCCACATTCGTTGTTTTGTGTTTGCTGTTATTTGCGGATCAAATGTACTTTTTAGTATGTGCTTTCTTTTATTGTATTCCTAATCTTTTCCTTCGCTGATCAGTTTGGTTTTCTTGTTTTCTTTTCTTCTGCCATTCTTTTAGCCCCAGGTGACTAATTGGTGGACTTTGTTTTGCCCTGGGCTTCACCTCTCAGGCTACATACAGGCTACTGTCCAACCCTCTGATAGGTGGAGGCTGTCCTTGCAGCCAGAGAGAAAGACTGCAGAAAAGTCAGGGCCGAAAAAATATAGTAGGTATATTGGGGGGGGGGGTGTAATATTACGAGAAAAAAGTTTTTTCTGGTAAATGTATGACTTTAATCTCGGAAATTCTGAGTTGGCTGGCTCTGTAATTTTATTTTTGTTTTACCTACAATGGCCCTAATACGCTGTCATATTTTAGTTAATACACACACACACACTTCTAAAACCAAACTTAACCCCCTTGGTGCTAAAATCCTACAGTCGTGACATATGATACAGTGATACAGTGATGGAAAGATGAGGCACACGCCAGGCGGAGGGCATCCTCAGCAGTCTTTTGGCCTGCAGTAAATCTAGTCTCAATAAAAGACATCCCGTGATGATCCACTGAAAAGAGGCCTGCGGTCTTTCATTCTGAGGCCTGGTCTGTCTGCAGTTTATGAAAGTCTAATGTAAGCAGTAAAAATGGGCTGAGCGTGATGTGTATAAAGATCACCAAGGTTTTACTGCTGGAGGCTGTAAATTTACCACTGGTGTAAGTGGTGTGGTGCAAGTGAAGCACACAGTATTCTGTAAGTAGAGGTGAGAATCTGGTCTGAATCCTCACACTGATACTAAAAAGTCTTGCCTTCACTCTAAACATTGAAACGTCATTGTTAATTACATTACATGTTATTAAGACAAGAGTTCCAGTCCTCTTTAAAGGATAAGGAAGTAATCATTATATATGTTTTTGTCAACAAATTCCATGATAATTCCTGTCAGTACTTTCTGACTCACCCCAAGTCTATTTGTTTCTACTGAACACGGAAATCTTAAAGGGCTCACAAATATATACTTTAATTTTTTCTTTTTTTAAAAAGGCTCAGTAATTTCCTAAAACAGCTGGCCACTGTAGTTTTTAGCAAAACTCAAACAGGAGTTAATAGTGCATTTGTTCAAAGATTATTTTCAGCTTCACATGAATAGAAATGTAGTGCTCTGATTACATACAATGTTATGTGGTCCACGATCAGTATGACCACAGAAGAGCCATATTTCTGGTTTATTTGGATAGAGTAGTATATATGGTAATGTGCTGCAAATCAGCCCCTGTTTGGAAAGCTAGAAATACAACCAGCAGGGTTCTGAGTCATGAGTATGGAGGAGTGTGTCCAGGTCAGCACTAATCACAGGCTCACGAAGCTCACACTGAAGCCTCACTGCTCACTTCTGATTGACTGTCACTCACAGTGTGGTCTATATCTGATAGCAGCCAGGACAGGTCACGATTCTGAACTGACCAACATGTGCACAAGAACAGTAACAATATATTACATCACATGCCAGCAGTAAGTAAAAGTAAGTAAAACCTTATTTATATATCATGTTTCTGTGTTACAAAGTGCTTCTTGGTTACAAAAAAGATAATAAAAAGCATTTCAATAAATATTTAAATCAAAGAAAAGCAAATGATGTAAATTGCGTAAGTAAACAAAATGTCCAGAACCAGGATCACTCTTAATTCTTTTGAGATCTAAAGGCAGATTTATTCTTCTTCCTCAAGGTGTTTCAGTGGTCCTACTGTAGAGGCCTACAGTCAAAGAATTGCGTATGGCCACCATAATCCAGATACGGTTTGAAGGAGGGCCACGACACCTGCAGCACAGGTCTCTCAAGGGAGACGCACAATCTGCCCTAATACCTGACTGTCCCTGAACACCTCTATCACAGCTGTCCTCCATCTTTGTTCACTGCCAGTCTGGACCAGTGGTTCCCAACTGGGCTGGGTTGGTCGACTGACTGATCCAACTTACTGTCCTGCCTTTCCCGTGGGGAGGTATGTTTGAAATGGACACGTTAGCGTTACAACTCAAGTCTGATTAATTACACCTGACAATGAAGAAAACAGCCATGCAAACATGTCCGAGCAACACCCATGCAGGTTCACCTTAAGTGCAGACAGAGAAGCCTTTCCCATCTCTGAGGGGGTCACGAGATACATCTGAGCAACACACTAGTGACAAATTAAACCTTTGAATTTTTAATCTTGAACCCTATCCCGTGGAAATTATATTTATGTACTACTAATTTGTTTTACGTCTTGGAAGGAAAGTAATCGGTGTCTGGATTATGTTCCCTGGCAATATTTTGTTCTTGTGTGGGAATTGTGACATTTTTGTTCTGAACCTAAGGTAGGGTGGTGGGCATACAAAGCGCATGACTATATGGGGAAGGATCGTGGATCCGGTTAAATGTTAATAAACATGTCACAGCTCATGCTTCCTTAACCAAGTGCTGTAGGTGCACATAACTATAAAAAAGTTAATCATGTTTGAGATGCTACAAGTGGATATTGTATTTTGCAAGCATGGATATTATAGGACATACAAATTAAATACATTGTGGTGACCATTTAGCTTTTACTTTCAGTATCAATATTTTGCGACTTGGATACTGGATCAACCTAGATAGTTTAACCTCTTTAGGCCTCTAGTCAAATTTAACAATCCACAAAAGAAAAATCACTCTTTGGTTCAGCAGCTCACAATTCAATGAGTTGTCACAAGTAGACACTGCCACAGGAAAATTGAATATTTCCTAATGCACACCTGGTAGACAGGTGTGTAGGAGAATAAAGTCAACAAAAGGAAGCTAGTAAGCTACTGCACAATAATCTCTATAAACAGATATCTGCATATGAATGCATAATCTGTAGGCAAGGGACAAGATTTTGGTATCGGAAGCATTCTGGTTTCCGTTTGTAGTCCAAGTAGTTTTGACCAATCACGTTTGAGCGGGCTTTGGTTGCATGCAGGTAAACAGTCGGTGTGGAGAGCAAAAGAGACGGAACGCATTGGCCGAAATGCAATCTCGGAGCCCATCAGCTAATGTCTGACAACGATTTAGCTTTTTATCAATCTCTGAACCCTAGAGATTAGCTTTTTATTAGCTTTTTTTTAAATGTATCTCCATTCAAATCATCGTCAGACAATAGCCACTGGGTTCAGAGATTGCTCATCAGACTGTAAAAAATGACTGGCGCATGGAAGAGGAAGTCTTGGCCCGGATATCTGTTATCCGGATACGGAGCCCCCAGAGGCTCGTCGTCAGACGATAGCTCTGGCATGTTTAAGAACCACTGGTCTAGACCACCAATGTCTGTACAGATCATGACATGAAGAGTGATGTACAATGCATGAATACTGATATGGCTGTGGAGACTGAGGTCCCACTAACACAAACCAGTGTCAGAGAGTTGAAAATGACGGATTCAATGTGATTTTTTCCTTTGTTCACACTTGCATTAAAAACCAGGTCAGTGTCAAACGCGGCAGAAAGAACTGTGTCCCTTTTACCTGCAGCCTGATCATAGCTGAGGGGATGGGGTTAGAAATAGGACCGGGGACACTGAAGAAATATTACGGTAACACTTAATTTGGCTAGTCTTTTGTTTGTCAGGTGTTTATATTCATATAGCAATATGTGCTACACCTCTACAAGCTATTTAACTCAAACCCTAACAATAAGATTAGCCTTTACAAGGACTGTTAATGTGTATGACATACTTTCCACATCATTCCAACGTGCTGAAAATAATTTGAGTGAAAATAATCAGTTTTTGGCGAGCCAAATAAAGTGTGACACATATTTTGGGTGTAATCATCCAGGCAGAATTATTGTATGTTATCGGCACTGCAGGACAGCTTTAACCCTGATAGTGACACCCTGTTCTGAGCCGAGTGTGCAGCCCATTACTCTCTCGACCAGCGATGAAAGGAAAATAAATGCTCACAATGCCGGCTAGTTTACATAAATCGACAGTGTTTGATAGCTCATTATTTATTTAGCAGCATGCAACCATTCCGTGATGTGCTCCCCTATTTATTACAAACAGCTGAGGTGTACAGAGCATGTGGAAATATGCAAACGCAGAGACACAGGGAGGCATAGAGGGACTGTTTGGTCTGTACCAACGTTAAATACACACAACCTGTACTAAAAAAAACAAAACCCTTTCTAGGATGTATCCAGTTGTGCGTGGTGTCATTTCAGGGCACTGTACTCACCACGTGAGTCTGTCATGGTTCAGTCCAGGGCTCATCTACTGCTTCCACCGAGACACGCAAAGATATAGACAGAGGTTAATTGGGCTCAGATGCACCTCGCTGTCCCGATGGGCTCGGCCTGCTGCTCAGTCAAAACTCAGTCCAAGCCCCAGTTTCCACATGAGCGCACAGAGGCTTTGTTCACATGTGCACTGTACTCTGATAGTGGGTCACAGTCTGGTTAAGGCCTGTTTTAGGATAGTCTGTTAATATGCATATCTAACACACAGCTTTGTGTGACGAGTCAGCAAATATGAATTCTTTCTTAGAAATAGTACCATCTTGTGCTGCAAAGCCAATATTTTTTTGGTTTTACATTGCCATCCAAACTACTTGTTTCTGATTGGAATGACAGGTGTCCATTAAAATTGTATATCAGAACGCAAACAGTTCCAGTCAACAGTTTAACCACTGTTTAAAATCAGTGTTTAAAACCCTCTGGGTCTGAGCCATTTTTCTCCTATTACTGGGCCCTCGACTTTCTTTATATATAAAAATATGTAACAATTCAGTACAGTAAGGCACAAGCAAGTAATTGATATCATTTTTTCAGCACAACATGGGCTATTTGAATATGTATGCTGCAGAGATATCCCATGATATTATAAAAAGTTATAAGACCAAGAATTCAAAAGAAAAAGTAAAACGGAATTTGAATGTATCAACAATTCATTCATTTTCCTCAACAACTATGTGCAAAAGTTTACTGTCTTCACATTTGTAGCCCAAGGCCTCAGGTGAAAAACAAAAAAAAAAAAAAAAGACTATTACACACACAAACAGAACTATTTACATTTTCATCACAACTGTCCATATTCGTTTCTGGGTGTGTGTTTTTTACAACAAACAACTATGTGCAAATATTATTGTTTTCACATATGTAGCCCAAGGCCTCAGGTGAAAAACAAAAAAATAAAATAAAATCTGTATTCATAAAGTCTCTATTACACACACAAACAGAACTATTTACAATTTCAACTGTCCATATTAGTTTCTTCTCATTTTCGTACTGTCTCCTTTTCTTCTTCAGTGTGTTTTCACTTTGCCTTATTCTGGACAGAAACTGTTTCACAGAATGGCACAAGGGCCACATCACACTCACTGCACTTCCATGGTGTGGCCTGCTCGACCTGCCTGGTCTTCCTGCAGTTCACACAGCCTCTCCTTCCATATGATCCTCTTTTGGTCGCATCGGTCTGGATAGCAATGGGGACAGGACTGTGGTTGTTAGTGGCCCGCTTTGGTGGAATCACCAGAGAGACCCCACACAGCTGAGCTGTGAGTTCTTCCATAAAGGCCAGGTGGGTCAAGGGCTGCTCATTTCTCTCTCTGGCAAGTTCCTTGTGTAGGATGTAGCTGTTTGTCGCTGCAGTATCCACAAAGTGATAAAACAGCGTGCGGTACCATCTCAGGGTCTTGTGGTGGACACTGTAATACTGGATCAACTGGTCAGATAAATCCACACCTCCCATGTGTTTGTTGTATTCTAATACAGGTGTGGGGCATGGGACATCCAAAGTTGACCAGCCAGCTGCGCTCTTCACCTTCCTTTGGACCGTGCCACCAGAATGTGCTGCATGCACTGTGGAGCAGACTGCAACCTCACGTGCATCCATCCACTTGACAAACACGACTGAGCCATCACATGTCCACCTAATGGTACCTCTGGGGTCTTTTTTTTTCAGGGCATTGGCTGCTGAGCGGGGGCAGGCCTTCCTGTCCTCCCTGCAAGTCCCACAAGCCCCAATGTTCATGGAAAACAGGTCGTTGAACAGTCTTGGGCTTGTGTAGAAGTTATCCACAAATAGATGATATCCAGTTCCCAGGTATCCAGGCTTCACAAGGCACATTACAGAGTCATAAGCCAGTCCAACTCCTGAAGGAAAAGCTGACTTTCAAGTCCACTGTATAACCACAGCTACTGTCTGCCAGCACAAAAAGTTTGAAGCCCCATTTGGTGGGTTTTCCCTTCATGTACTGCCTGAATCTTGTCTGGGTCTTGCTTGCGACCATCCTCTCATCGATGCTGATTGACCTGGGTGAAAAAAGGTTTTGCAGCTATCTTTGATGCTGTCGAGGAGGGGTCTTAGACAGAAAAGGTGGTCTTGGTCCGGTGTGCCTCGTTTTGCGTCATTTTCGGTGTCTTTGTCAGGATCACTCATGTGAATGTTCCAGGATATCACACGAAACCTGTCACGGGTCATTGTAGCGCCAGGAAATCCCACAGAGAAGATTTCTGGAACGAAGCATACAAGACAAGTCCCAAAAATCTAAAGAACTCGTTGCTTGTGAGGTCAGCCCAGGGATATTTTCGTCCTTTTGAGATGTTTTTCTTTGCCTGTTTGTTGGTGTTAGTACACAGGGTTTTGACCGTGGAGTCGGTGAAAAACAGCTTGAACAGGTCAAGTGGGCTGTAGCTGCTGCAGGGATTCAGCATATGACCAGGGGGCCTTGCTGGGAGGAATTTCTTTGGTGGTGGAGGAGTATCAACATCCATCTCTGTTCTCCAGGAGTCAGCTTGCTGGGGCCCAAAGCTGTTTCTATGGGATGACCGTGACCTTGTTCGGCTCCTGCCTCTCTGCACACCTGGCCCTCCAGGAGTAGACCTTGATCCAGATCTGGTTTTAGGTCTGGAGACTAGCGGGGTGCGGGTCCTTTGACCCCTACCACTTGGAGGGGGATGATAATCATCAGAGCTGCTGCTGTATACAGAGGTGGAGGGGGAAGCAGCCCTCTGTGAAACTGCAGCGGAGGTGCTAGGAACATTCTCCTCCGCAGTGCCTAGTATTACATCCCTATGTAACAAAATAAAGAATATAAAATATATGTCTCTCAATAAATACATTGTTTTCTGTTACTAAATTTGCAAATATGAAATATCATATTTCATTTCAAATATGAAAATGTCAAAATACTGTACTCACTCATCCTCAGCAGGATCACGCCCCTCAGCGTAAGCTAGCTCCTCCCTTGACTCAAAACTTTCTGCTTCTGACTCCACATCTTCCTCACTTGCCAAACAAGCTTCCAAAGCTTGTTGCAGGGTCAGATTGCGAACAAATGCCATTGTTCAAGAACAAATGTTGACAAACGTTTCACAAATAACACTCTAAGTAATTTGATCACTCTCCTTCACACTCAAGAATTTGACAGCTCTCATCAAAACAAAGGGGCAGACCCGTGAAATCATGCCGGTTTCCATATATGGTTGCATACCATATATGGAAACCGGCATTTTTGCCGACCGCATCACTTCCGCCTAGCTAATTTCTCCGTTTTTCTGTTCAGTAATAAAACGTTTGCAAACTCAATAAAACACCAAACAGTGTAAAAACACATATTCCACTTTATGCACACTACAGCCATTGCCAAGACAGTGCTCACAGAAGTACGAACATGTCTTTATGTAGCTCAATACACTTCAGATAACTATCTTGACACATTATTCACTCGCTTCCGTGTTGCAGTAGATTTCTAAATGCTCAGGACACAGCATACACCCCTCCAATCACGTTTGTAAATCGGTGATACGCCATTTTGCGACCGTCATTGGTGCAGTGCTTTGCGCACGGTTCACAACCTAATAACACAGCTTTTGATTCGAGAGGTGAGAGTCAACATGTCTGCCAGCAATCTAATCACCAAAACAGTAAAAAGTTGTTTGTATAGTCGGCATTAGATAAATTGGTACGTAAAACATCAAATTATCGCTTTTATTATTTTTCGAACGTGTCCAAAAATAACACAGTGTTTCCTTGATGGATTACCAAGCCCCTGGGTGGATTATAAGAACAAGTGATGGCTCGTTGTAACGGCTGAACGGTGCGCTGCAGGGCAGTTTTTAAAGTAAGTTGCTACACACAACTGTTACAGAGATATTATTGAAAGTATGAAGTGAGTGCTTTTGCAGTCGTAGACGACTGCTGTGACCCCAGAGGGTTAAGGTACACTATAGCCTCTTTCACACATAGTTCCAGGTAAATTACTGGGATAACCTTTCAGGCGCTAGTGGTTTTCACTATTCACACATGCAGCTACACTCAGGAACATTTACGTCTCACCTTTTCACACGTCACAGCAATGCCAAAATAGATGGGGCAAGGGATAGTTCCGCAGATGGTGGTAATGCAACACTTAATGATGCAAACTGCCATAAAACTCAACAGAAGAAGAAGAGAAAGATGGGACAAGGCCGGAGGTACGATGTACTAGGTCTTCAGGTGGGAAAGTGGCTCCGTCCAAAAGTAACATAATCCGCCTACCAACACCTCTAAAGCTCACTAATTATGGGTGTAGTGGTTAGTTGCTAGTGCTAGTGCTGTTCGGCGGATTTTCTTACCTTTGGACGGAGCCAGGCTAGCTGTTTCTCTCTGTTTCCAGTCTTCATGCTAAGCTAAGCTAACAAGCTGCTGGCTGTAGCTTTATATTTAGCGTACAGATATGAAAGTGGTATCAATCTTCTTATCTCTCTGGAAAAAAGCAAATAAGAACATTTCCCAAAATGTCGAACTGTTCCTTTAACACTCTGGTGAAGTTACCATAAATCATTTCTGCGTTTAACTGACTATAAACAAACTTAAAAATGGATGATGATTTGAACACAACTTCTCTTTTTTTCTTATCGCATACAGAAAGTGGGATAATACAGGACAAGGTGTCCATTGTTTTTTGGTATCAGGACACCTCGTTCTGTATTACCCTACTTAATGTGGGCAGTCCTGCTGGTCTTTCTTTGGCTATTTGGAGGCTTGCAAATGCTTGTAATAAACAAGACAAAGTTATCCCCTTTGTGGTGATCAAGACCCCTGTCCTGTTCTTAATTCAGCTTGTTGAGGAAAATGAACTATTTTTTCATGCTTCATAATCTGCTTTCCAATATGCCATATCCATGTATTACATGTAAACAGAACTCCTGTATATCTGTGTTCTCCTGCAAATGATTTAAATAAGTCAGTAAGGTAGAAGCTACAGTAAACTAGCATGTTTTCCAGTAGTAACCTGGAAAACGTGAACAGTATGCGTTCCAACCAGCATACAACGTTGTCTGGATCACTATGAAGAACATTCTGTGTTTAAATACACCAGACCATCAACAGAATCCATGCAAGTGCAGCCTGAGATAAAGAGACTGACAAAATGTGATCTATAGCCCCCAAGATGCTTACAGAGATTTCAAAACAGCTAAGAGGCATTGTTAAGCATGATGACTCGGAGTGTCAAATGCCTTGTTAGCTGTTCTAAATTACTGTAATGCACAGCTTTACATAGGCTTTTACAAAAACCACATGTATATATCATATACACATGAAAATTCCAAAAAACACATAAACCCATATGTGAGTTTATGTTTTCCATGTTATAAGACATGTTAAATTGGTGTATTCACGTGATGTCTTACATTTCAAATGTGAAATATGTGAAAATCGTGTCTATATGTAATATTTATGTTTAGCAGCTACCATCAACACATAGATTAGTGGCTGACTTTAATATATCTGAATCATTTTTTAAAAATACAATTACATGAGGAAGGCATGATCAATGAATCAATGATATTAGGTCATTGAGTTGACACAACAATCTTAACTCATGGTCACTTTTCTCACTTGTTCCAGAGCTTCTGAATGTCTCCACCAGCAGACTGAGTTTGCTCAGTTGTCTTGGATTTGCAGGTGTTCAAACTTCCCATGATTCTTAGCACTTTTAGGACTTACTGACTGAAACGTCTAGCCTGGCAGTTCATCCTTGACCTTGAAAACACTCTTGAGACACTTTCAGCTGTATCACACAGTCTTCATCAGTAGGTGGAGTTTTGGAAGTAAGTTGACCTTGAGTTAAGAAACTGCTGTTTCCTAGGACAAGAATGAGCTGTCAAGCAGTATATTCATGTTTTAGTATCACTATTCCTATAACTACAGTTTGTAATGTAATTACAATGTAATACATGTTAAACATACGTTATGTGGTCAAAAAGTATATATATTGTATATATTATACAGTATATGCCCAGATAACAGGAAATATCATCAATATTTAAAGGAAAATAAATGAAATCTTAAATTTTATGAGTTAAGACTCCACAGCTATCCATTGTATCAACACAGTGTAAAAGTGACAGTCCCACAGACACCTGAGTTCATAAACTCTCTCTCTGTCTCTTCTTCCACTCTCTTTCCAACATCTTTAGTCTCTTCCTCCCTCCCTCTCTCTCTCTCTCTCTCTTTCTCTGCCTCAGTGTCTTTTGATATGCTAAGCAGCGCCCTATTTATAAATCATTGTGAGAGAAAACATAGTAGGTTAGGGGACAAATAACAAATGCCCCATGTCTGCTGAGGGAGAGAGAGGGATAAAAAGAAAGAGGAGAGAGTTTTGAGCGAGGAGAGAAGGGGATTGTCTGCTTGGTGGCTCCCTATGAGGCATGTCACCCAGGTTGAATAGATGTACATATCATTATCTTTCCCCAGTACATGGCGATAATGATATAAGACCGGGTAAGGGAAAAGAAAGGAGCCATTGTGCAGTGAGGCTGTGAGCCAGCAAGTGTGGCTTGTAGGCTGAGAGCCAATTTTCTGATTCTGTGACGCTGTAGTGTACACAGGCAAGCCAGTACACTGGTGCTGAGGCATATGGTGGCAAAAAGCCCTCAATTCCAGTAATATTATTTATTATTTGTAATATTTATGGCAGTCTGTGTTGTTGATAAATTCAGTATGGCATGAATGTAGCATAAATATTCATGGCCTGTCCCAAATGCATATACTGTATATGCATATATTAATTCTAACTGTTTTGAGGAGACTGTCCTCCCCAAACATACGTCCGTATAGGTTGTCTGTGCAGCAGCTTATTATGACCCATATTTAATTTTGTATGTACGGCGACCTCTAGTGGCCGTAGTAATTATGATAGGAGCAAAGGCGGAAGATCGTGAGGTAGTATAAAGAGCGACAAAGTCCACATAGGGAGGAGGTGGGGGTGGATGGATGGGTCAAACAACACAGGACGTTCACCCAGGAGACTGCTGTTTGTGTCCCGCGTGAAAGCAAAAGTCAACCTTGACTTATTTTAACTTATGTATGTACGTTAAGTTACATACAGAAGTTACGTTAATATTACGTACTTATTTTAACCCAAACCATGATCCTAAACCTAACCAAGTAGTTTTGGTGCCTAAACCTAACCAAACTGTGACCGCTTCACAACATTAACCACGTTTATTATTGTTACCATGACAACAAAGGTCCGATATGCCTATATATATATATGTATATTCTGTCATTTATGTTGGAAGACTTGTTGGTTTTGAGTGTGGTGTTGATGGACACTTGTGTAATGTTTAATGGAAATGAAGAATCTAAAAGAGTGAATAAAATCACGTACAGTAGGGCAAGAGCTCTGGCAACAGGAAATCAAATAAAACAAAATAAAAAATGTTATACAATAATAAAACATTGTAAAAATATTTACTCGAACTTAACTGTCAAAGTAGTACACTCGCCAGAAAGAACGACGGCATCTTTCATTTGTTCAAATACTTTTCACAACCCATGTTTCCCTGACCTCGTTTCGCCATGCAAAGAATGATCTGTCTTCTCTCAGAGCAAAGTCAGAAGTAGCTTGGCATTGTTGCTATGCCGCAAAACCTCCCAGGAAGGAAGTCGGGAGTAAATGGTTTGCAAGAGTACAAATTGGACACCAGAGACTGCAGTTTGCAAACTTATACCAACAGTGAACTTTGGTTTCTTTAAACCATGTCTACAATCTTTCCCAACCATTATCAAAGTTGATTTCTAACTTGTAACTTTGTAAAGACAGTGACAAAGGATATGTTCCTGCCGATAGGGGTGCGTAATCAGAAAATGCTCATATAGATTGTCTTGGAAGGCAGTGAAACCCCTTTTTGGTTGTTTTGTCAGGTATGAGGACTCTGTTGTTACTGTTAAATTGGGACACAGGGTCAGTGTCTAGTAGGTCTTTTTTGGAAAATTTGTTCTGCATTCCAATTTGTTTGGAGTCAAAATAAGAAGAACTGGGTGGTTAGCATGAGCAGTTGTTCATGCATGATAGATGTCGTCCATGAACAGACAATGCAAAGAGCACTACCTTCAGAAACTCAAATGCAAGTTTATGACAGGAATTTATTTAAAGGAATTCAAAACAATTCCTGCCAATCAACTTGGTTTTTGATTGACAGGTGACCTGTGGCAAGTGGCATGCAGAACCACTATAGCAGTAAGAGCAAGCTTATCAAAAAGAAATAGTTACCTGAGATAGAAAGAAATAGGAATTCATTGATACCTAATAAAAGTTAAAATATCCTCAATAAGTGGTACATGTAGCCATCCTGCGTTCAGTATTTTCCACCAGCATAATAGTGACACGAGGGAAAGAAAAATAGTTTTTTTTTTTGCACAAGAAATCAGACAAACAAACTGCAGTGACTCATAGGCCATGAGTCAGTGTACACAATGTGTAACGAGGCAGTGGCGCAGATGTGCACGTATAGTCTGGTAAAAGTAGAATTTCACTCAGGGAAGAGTCATAACAAAACAATTTTACTGCAGTAAAAGCAGTCAAGTACTGTGGTTGTTGGCTCAGTTGCCCTGGAGGATCCGCCAAAGTGATGTGGAACATTCGGCAATAGCAAGTAAAAAGAAACAGGCCATTGTGTGGAGGCTCAATAATCACAGAAGAAAGGAAAGGTCTGTTTCTTTTCTATTACATAGATTTCAAAAGTCAAGTCATCCAAATAGAAGTCAGATTAGGCCGCATGAAAGACCTGTGTGTGATAGGGATTTTCTGCTACATACTGAGTACAAATGATTGAATGATGAACTGCTTTTCAGCCTGAGAGAGGTGGTTCCTTCACCTTAGAATCAGATACATTTCAGATCACATTTCAACTTTTCCTCTGGGAAGATGTTTTTGTTTTTCCAAGCATGCAAATGTCAAGGCTGATAAAATGACCCATTTTGGGAGGCTACTAACCTACTAGCCTACAGTGTTTTTTGCTGTTTATCTTCCATTACAGGGACATCCAATGTTTTGGCAGCACTACACAGCCTGTAGCTTCAAACTAAATTAGACTTTTTCTAGTTAAAACCTGTCAACTGTTTCTGTAAAATGATTTAGGGATTCAGTTTAATCTTCCCACAGCCCACTAGTTGGGGCCCAGCCAAGCTAGTGTCTGATAAGCACTCCTTTCGATTGGCGCTTTCCACACATTCTCATGGTTAAAGACCCTGAAAAAAGATGTTCTTTTTGACAGGGACCGCGCCACAGAGTCACATTATTTTGTGCACATAATATTTTCTAAGGCTTTCTTTTAATGCAAAACTGAATGATTTGACCATGTCTTTCTTTTGACAATAGCATGATTTTGTGTACTTTTTGATCAATGCTTAATTGTAGAGTGGCACTTAAAGTGAGCCTATGTAACTTTTGAAAACATAAATAACACATTCTTTCTCTTACAAACAATTAGTTTAATTCATAAATACTAAAACATACCCTTGCTTAATTCTGTACACTCAAGGGTTTTGCTGCTACAGCCTTATGTGGCCCGGTATGGCTAGTTGCTTATGGTGGCTAATATTAGCTAATGTTAGCAACATCTTGTTTTGTACCTGACACTTCTGAGTTTCCTGACATTGTAGCTGTGTCTCAAATCACGTACTTCCGTACTTACACTTAATATTTTGAGCGCATAAGTGCGTTCACACTGACAAGTATGGCAAAATGCAGTGTACTATGAGTACCCAGATGATGTTGGCAATAATGCTCCGCCCAGTTGCAATCCGCCATTAAAAAGAAGAAGAAGAAGACGCGGTAAAAGGTTGCGATCGTCATTTCCGGTAAGCGCACAACAGCAGTATTCGATTTGAGACAACACTACCCTGTCAAAATTAACACACTGCACAAGTCAGTACATAGTGTACACAGTATACTGCATGTAAGTGTACTAACGGAAGTACGCGATTTAAGACACAGCATGTGACTCTGCTGTAGGCCTACTTGTGCTACTATAATGCTACAATTTAGCATTTACCATCATCTTAGAATTGCTAATTGTGGCCACGGTTCAGCAAAAGTTAACATTTACATAAAACAGTGTTTAGCTATCATTACTTGTTATATTGTTATATTACTTCCCTGTAAATCGCTGCTGTTTCAGGTTTCTTTGTCTTTTTTCTGTTTAATTTAGAGAAAACAACAAAAATAAGTGGCAGCATATTCCTCTACATCTTAAATAAATGTATACATGTGTGCAATATGTACAATATGTACATATTTCAACAGAGGCATCAGCATCCTTGGAACAGTTGGAGTTCTTCCAACTTTTTCTGTAACAGGACCATCTATCTGACCTACAGACCATCTCATCTATTCTTCCGCGGCTGGGGACACACTATAAGATTATCACATTTGGAAGGGAAATCCTGATCTGAGGCTTGGCTGGGTCGATGGTCTAAAAAGGTTATGCGGTGCCAATGTGTGACGGGGATACAGATTCGGTCTGAACAGACTGATCTGAGCAGCAAAAAATAATATGAAACCTGACATCCTGAGTCAAATCAGTGCCCAGTTTAGTGAGGTGCACCTCCTGCTTAAGTCTCTCACTAGAGATCAGAGATTGATGACTTGTGATCAAGCAACATATACTGCAGAAAAAATGAGACCATGTAAAAACTGCAAACAAAAATATATGCCATCAGAAGAATTTGAAAGATAATTACAAAAAATTCTAAACATAGGGAGTTTAAAGAGTCAGCAACACCAACTCAGTTGTTAAGTGAAGTTTACAATTCCCAGTAGTTGCCTAACTGTCTCGTATGAGTGCATTTAGAATTTATCTTGTGTAGAAATTCAAAGCTCATATGCTTTTTAGGCTTATTTTGTGCAACATGCTAGCATGACATTTTCACCTGCAAATACTTTTTTTTTCAAATATGGAATTATGTTTTTACATGTCAAACAAATACCATCATATAGACAAGTTTTATCTATTTATATAATGTATATTGAAATAGTCCCATCTAAATTAAAAATGTCACGTGATGTTAGTCTGATGTTCAGATTTTAATACCATTTTTTTCACTTAATTCATTCAGCCTGACATTTTATTCATGTTAGCCAATTGTTGTGGGGTTATTTTTGTCCTAACCAATCAGTAGCAAGTAACATACCCACCCTGCTGATGTCAATTTCAGTTGACACAGAAGCTATGGTTGCGGTGGCTAGCAGTTAATGTTTTTCACATTGAACAAAGAAATATGTTGATTTAAGAGTTGTAATCTGTCTGTCTCTCATCAATGCTCCATCCACTATTTTTCTGTTGCTGTTTTTCATGAATATAGCTAGGTAGTTAGCTTGCTATGCATGGAGATAACGTCAACACAGGGCTGAACAAATCACAGATGTGGGCGGCAATTCAAAGGTCTGGAACCAAGCTAACGTGATGTTGAGGTGTGTGGGGAAAAAAATCTCCTTAAAGAGCACAGCACAAGCTTTATTGTAACTGTGAAGAGTACAGTCAGTAAACTACTCTCACTTTGGCTTGTATACAATTATGATCTCAGTGAGGAGAGCTTTTCCCTTCAGGTGACCACTTAATCAAGGCTTAATCAAATAGGCTGAAGTTAGCACGTATCCCTTGTGCTGCAAATATGCTTAATTCTGACACTTAAAGCTCTCTGTAATTCCTATTTATTTCATCTAACTGTATCTTATTGTATCTAATTTGCGCTAAATGTGTCTGTATTTCATCCATGTCTCTAGTTTGGTTAAGAATTAGCTTGCTGCTTGGTAAATCTCCCACTGGGGAAAAGCCTTGAACTTGAAGTATCAGCTCAATTTGAAAGCTGTTATAGGCCTCTCAGTCTGTCTAGGAATTTTGAATGAAATGTGTTTAATTATAGCAGTGAAAATAAAATTGACCTAAATGTCTCAGTTAAGTACATTGGACTCCCTCACCTCTATTTCTCTGGCTCTGCCTCTCTCATCGCCATCCAACACTGTCCTGAATACCTCAATAAAGTGCTTATAACCTATATTTCTGAGTCAAGTATATCTGTCACACAGTTAATTACCCTATCAGTCGCTCACTCCCTCTCCCTCTACCTCCTGTCACTCCTGCATCCAGCCCTGTTGCATTAAAATCAAATTTACATTATCACTAAAAATCCCAGTGCTATAACTGTCATATTTATGTGCAATGACACCCTTCTTTACCATGCTGCGCTCCTCTCTCTCAACCCTCTCCTTTTAACAGTTCATATTATGCATGAATCAAATTTATATCACCCCCCAAATGTCTTACTTAACTGCATCTGCCACCTTCTTAATCAGCCCCTTACACTTTTCTCTTAATCTAAATACCCACAGAGTCTCCACATAAGCAGAAATAATGACGGTGTCTGTTTTATTTGTAAGAAGTAGCGCATCACATCAAATATTAACCACATGCCCGCTGGAGAGGATCACGAGCCGCTTTGTAGTTGGGACTTGACAACGCGAGTGAGGAAATTGAGTTGGAAGGGCCGGTGTTTTCTGTTTGAAGGGGGGCTTGTAATCAGTGTCTGAGTTCATTAGGGTGAGATGAGCTGGTGATGAATCACCGATCACAAAGAGCTGTAGGGTTGGGTGGGGCCATTTACATCAGCATTTTGATCACATCATTCAGTTCCTACATCTAAGGCAGCACCAATTGAATAAAGTATAAAAGATAAATGATGTCCAGAGAAGATTGTCAAAAAGTTGCTGCAGGTTTGCAAAACTCTGAGGTAAAAAAGTGTTAGGTCACTAAGGTCATTAAGTTCATGCTCTGGTTTGTTTGTGGTACATGTACAGAATATCTACATGTGCAGCAAATGAATACAGAAGAAACAATTTAATGTGCAGTTTTCCTTTCTTTGACATTCAATGAAAATAGAAACGTGGGGAGAGAGAGGGGTATGACATGCAATACAAGTCCCCCAGCCTGGATTCCAACCGTGGACGTCTATGTGGTATGCGGTATAACAATTATGGTGTGTTCCCACCAAAAGCGAAGCGAATATTCGCCTCGCTTTACTTGCTCGAGTTTGTCCGCTGGATCATTTGTTTTTATTCACGTTACTCGCGCGAGTAATGTGAATAAAAACAAACCCGTTATTAACTGTTTTGCCCTTCTCTTACGGGAAAAAATAGTGCCAACAACGTTTATTTCTTTTCGTTACCATGGCCGAAATGACTAATATTGCTGCATTGTACCTGTTGTGGAAGTCTCAAATACGTCGGAAAACTAAACGCCGTAGTGTTTGGGTTCATAACATCATCCGGAGGCGCACACAGCTCTGTGAATTTCACCGCCTTCTCCAGGAATTGCGTCTGGATGACAGCCGCTTCCAGTGCTACTTGAGGCTGACCGGAGCCCAATTTGATGACCTCAAACCGGTGCCAGGATTTCACGGATGGACACCAACTACAGGCGCTCTGCCTGTCCATCTGTCTCCAGTGAGTGGCAGTTTCATATGGCTTACTACAGCGGTATGAACCTGAAATAAACAGATTTTGCTGTGATTTAACTGCAATAAACGTATCAAAAGGATGCCGAAATAACTACATCATGATGATCTAAATCGGGCATAAATACGGCAGCGGCGTTATTGTATATACATATATGTCTACATACTGTGTAACTTAAATTCACATTCATTTATGTTTATTATTGATGACAGCATATATTTTATGTAGACACCCAGTGTGTTCACTACAGCTCAGTTAAATTAAATGTTTTCTATGCTGCAGATACCTTGCCACTGGTGACCCATTCAGGATGATTGGCTTTCGTGACACAGGTCACGCAAATATATCGCCTGAGTTTAACGCGAATTTCGTCTATTTGCACCGCAGAAGTCGCGTCATTTGTGCCGCCCAACTCAAATTCGCGTCTATTCGCGTCTTTGTATTGGCTTTGTATGTAATATCACCGCCAGAAACGCTCAATTCGCTTTTGGTGGGAACACACCATTAGGCTACAGTGCCCTCCATAAGCCTGTTACTTTAAGAGAGTATTGCATTATGGGTTGTTGGTAGCCTTAATGTTGCTAGCCTAGTTTCTTCATGCTGTCTACAATGTGTTAGTTTTTGAAGGGTCGTGTAATGCGTCTTGCTGCCATGGACAGAAACAAGTGGGAAGCATCTCTCAATGCCTGTACTGCAGAAATGGGCATGAGACCAAATAGTCAAATGGTAGCTGTTTAGAATCGCCTGTGTCATAGAGTTAAATGCTAATGCTGCACTGCTTGGTTAACTAGTTGTCAGTCAAATCAGATTTGGCTGTTCAATACGAATATTACTATTTGTTCCTTTTTTTTATTTCCTTTACTTCATAGACTATCAAGCAACGGTTTATTTAATTGCCAGATTCTTTAACAGGGTTTGGCGGTATGTTCAGGGTGACAATGTTCACGTAATATAGTAAACAAGCCAAATTAGCCCTACAAGCTAATGCATGCTAACGACAGATTGGAAATCTGCAACAACATTTTTTGACGACACTAGGTTTCAAACAAAAGCCAGAGACTATATCGTATTAGTTGCTGTGAGCTGTAAATTCACCACTTCTAAGCAGAAGGCAGAAGATAACGTTATCTCGGAGCCTGACCAGGCAAGGCCTCTCTTCCTCCGGACGGCTGCCTCTGTCTCACTCAGACTCACCCTGGGTCCGGGTCCGAAACTGCCTGTACCCGTTGCAGACATCTTCACCGAACAGACGGGACGACTTGCTGTGGAATGATTTTACCTCAGAGAGCAGCGCTGACACTGCAGCTACTTCTGGGGACATTTTGGTCCACTGACTGACAAAACAAACCACAACAAACAAACAAAAAAAAACGACTGCTCGACTTGAAGAATCTGATTCGACTTAGGGGTCTCCGACTGAAGATTCGAATCTTCGATTTTCAGTGGGCAACCCTTGTATTTGTCGCTATATAAAAAAGGAAACCCTTTGCCACAGTCGTGTGACAAGAAAGACTTGAAGTGAACGCTGAATTTGCATCAGTCCAGGGGTATGATTCAATAAGTGATGACAAGTTAAAATGACAGGAGGCATCCCACCCCACCCAAGTGATGCCACTTTAACAAGTAATGACAGGGAAACGGCTTGAGAATTGTTTTGCGAGTAAGTATACAATCAAAATACAGCGGGGGAAAAATATGCTGTGCAGAGAATTTCAATTGGATTGCAGCTTAGGTGTTTGATTACATTTCCATTTTATTGTGTTAAGGAAGAAATTATGAAAATGGTTGATGAAAACAGTGGAGACACACAGGTATGATTCAATTTGGCTTTGGAATAGCAGAGAGGCAAGGTGGGTGTGCATATTTTACATGCCTTACATTCAGGAGTAGATTACAGGTGTTTGACTGACGTGCTTTACTAGAGCTGTGTCGATCTGCAGCCAGAGAGAAACACCCACCATGCTTTGAGAAAACACAACCACAGGCACATACAGTACAGAAAGATGCATACTGGAGTATAGGATTCTAACTGGCACACTAGCAGGAGTATGTGTCTGAGCCAAGGCTTTAAGAACTATGGAGAACAAAACTGTAGCACCATCCAGCTGCTCTGAAATCAAAGTAAGTAAGGAAGAAGGTTTATGCTTTCAGTGGCAACTTTATTAGCCTTTCAGAACAGTCAGAACTCTAGGTGGCATGGATTCAACTAAGTGCTGACTCAATAGATTAATGGAGTTCCCATTGTTTTTTTGGCCAGGTGTTCATTCTGCACATTTCTCTCCACGTTATTCCAACGGTGCTCTATTGCAGTGGTTCCTAATCTGCGGGTCGGGACCCCCACAGTGGGTCGGGACCCCCACAGTGGGTCAAGTAATACATTTAAGGGTTCGTGAGATGATTAACAGAAGTGCTGAAAAAACAACTTTATGCTGTTCAAACTTATGCTTATTTGTTTAGACTTTCTGAATACGGACTCAAAGTATTCTAATCAAACAAGGAATAAAAATCTGTCTTTTGTTGAAGTGGTCTCAGCTGGTAGACATATGCAACTGATGAAGGGGTTGCAAAGGGGTCACAAGCCTTAAGAACCTCTGTTCTATTGTGCTAAGATCTGGAACCGTGTGGGTCATCAGCATACACTATAGACAGGGGTGTGCAGAGCCATTGCAGGGGTGAGGGGGGTGCATATGACCAGGGGAATACTGTATGTAGAGTTAATCTTAAATTGAATAGACCTTTTTCACATTTTTGTACTGGTGTAACAGGGAATTAATAACAGGTGTAACTAATACCATTATTAATTGCTACATTGCACTATAATTGCTGGAACAGAGCCACCATTAATGTTATTAGTTATTGTACTTTTCTTGCCATGATGACTTAAAATGTCTTCTTAAAAAGGTCTGGATCTGATTCATTTGGGAATGAAAAATGCTCTGATATTAGCAAGGTTATCGAGACATGGGAGTGACATGGTGGTGGTGGTAGTGGTGGGAGGGTGTCATGACAAAAAATAAAAAACTGAGAACCACTTTCTTAACATAACCTTAGGGGCCATGTTAAAAGGCATTTCACTGTCTTAATGTATTTCTTGTTGAAACAGGATGTTGTGCCAGGATGTGGCACGGACTGCAAACCAATTGGACATCAGTCAAGTGGAGAGAGGCAGTTTATTGGAAAGTAGGGCTGGAAAGGCAGGATTGTCGTGTGATGGTTTTATTGTTCTGGGCTTTTTAACTTGCGCAGCATGAGGTCACCATTAAAGATACACTTTAAAAAGGTAAAGGTTTTCTAGGAAGTTAAAGCCTCCATTTCAGACGAACAATTGTAAGGCATTTTAAGGAGATATATCTGTAGGGTCCTTGTGGTTGGGCTCTGACCAGTGGTGGGAATATTGACACACAAAATGGAAATCACTGAATCTTTTGTGCCTATTCTTTCTTAACACATCACAGGCTGCTAATGTAACAGTATGTCGAGGTACAGTAATAAAGATCTCAAAGCCACCCTAGATATGGCCCTATAAGACGACCTTTTTGGGACTCCAAGTTTGAGGAAATTACTTTAACCCTTCCCCCTGAAGTATCAAGTCTTTCAAATTCTTACAGAAAACAATTTTCCACATCTTGGCCCTGGGAGGGATGGGAAAAAAATAAATAAAATGCACATACGCATAGGCAGACATCCAACCGCCCACTCACACATGTAGAAAATCAACCGTGTCTGCTTTAATCAAAGCGACTCACCTGCTCTTCAAATCATGCATGAACAAACAGAGGCTTGAATGCATCAAATCTTCACATATACCGAAGCTCATCTTAAAACATTTATGCAGATGCAAAACACAGGCACACTAGCAAGTAAACACATACATACAAGAGGTACACTTTTACCCCCATCTCTCACAAACCCATTCCAGCGGACACTGTGGTCTGATGCATATCAAGTGTATATATAGATGTACGAGGTGTTGATTTGTTTTTCTCCCATTCTCACCAACTCTAACCCCCCCAGCATGCAGCTGTGCTACACGTCAATTAAAATAAAAATACCATTTCGAAGGTAAAAATACCTTCGAAATGGATGGGAGGAGAGAGAGATTCATCTGGAGAGGTATCCAGAGAAAGACGAAGATGAAAAATGAGAGGCAAGGTTAAAGACATGAATAGGTCAGGGAAATGAGAGAGAAAGAGAAAGATCTGACCTTGGATGTGTATCAAATGTTTGTTTTATTATTACAAGATAAAGAAAGTATAATTTTAAAGGACTGGTTCAAAGTTCTTATTTCTTTAGATGAGAAGATATCAATCTCATGTTGTGGCTTTAAGTACAGAGCTGGAGCCAAGACATGTTTAGCCTAGCTTAGCATAAAGACTGGAAGCAGGGGGAAACAGCTAGCCTGGCTCTCTCCATTACATCTACCAACACCTCTAATGCTGCATTCACATGGATATAGGCAGACGGTAGACGTCAAAAAGAAACACGCATGGTGATATGTTGCAATAGTGATTTACAAGAATGGAATAAAATATATTAAATAAAATTATTTTGTGTCTGTGTGTATCTTATGTAATTATTCTAGTAACACATATGGCTATAAAATGCAGATTCTCTTAATATTCTATTGCAAACTTAAAATTAATGTAAAATTCTCTCCAAAACATAAGGTCATTCATTCATTTCCAACATGGATAGTGAAGGAGAACTGCACTTGGTCTATCCCTTGATTATGTTTGTCTAAAAGAGACATTTTTAGCTTCTCGTCCAGATCGCCCACATTTTCTCCTTGTGTGAGGGAGCTACATAACATCTGGTTGTAAATTCTGTCGCAGAGGACAGCAAAAAGTTAAAGTATTTTAACTTTGGCGCCAATGCCATCTACCGTATTCTCTGCTGGCCTCGGCTGCACAGTGGCTCAGTGGTTAGCACTGTTGCCTCACAGCAATAAGGTGCTGGGTTCGAATCATAGGTTGCCGCACATTCTTCTGGCTCAGTGGTTAGCACTGTTGCCTCACAGCAATAAGGTGCTGGGTTCGAATCATAGGTTGCCGCACATTCTTCTCTGTGGGGGTGGGAAAAAAAGAGAGGAAAAAAAAGAGCCCTCCAGTGGAGCAGAAGGTTACTGGTTCGATCCCCCGCCAGGGGATGGAAGGACTGTATGGTGTCGCTGAGTATACATATCAGCGCTGAGTATGAATATACAAGACTGCCAAACATGGGACATTATCAGGACAGCGGGACATTATCAGGACATCAGGACTGTATGGTGTCGCTGAGAATGGCAGCGAAATGATGAATGTACAAGACCGCCAAACATGGGACATTATTAGGAAATGCAGCAAAATGATGATGTGTGTATGTATGTGAGATAGTACGTATAAAGAGTACTAACACGTTTGCAGCAGAACAACAATAATATGTTGACATGTTTGTGTTTACTGTTCATTATTTGCACCTTTAAAGTGTGTCAGTTGTGTTTTATTGACTAGTGTTGCAGTTAAATGTCATGTTTACATGTGAGAAGTTTATTAATAATCAGAAATAATAAAGCTTCCAAACAAAGTGCAGATTGCAGAAAGACACTGTCTTTTATTCACGGAATAAAATGCAGCCAGATATTTCCCTCAGGGAAGGCCAAAAACACAAATCATCTCTTCATTTCTCCCTCCATTCCTCCAGTTTTCCCGCCGACCGACGCACAGTACGGCCGGACCGGATGGCTCAGACCTGGCTGCTGCCGCCGCTGTGCTGGTGGGGGGGGGGGGGGGGTATCGGGCTCAAAGATGGTGGGGTCCTCGGCGTCCGCCACGATACCCTCGTCCACCTCCTCGAGCGACTCGATGGCAGCAGCCTCGTCCGGAGTGTCAGGGTCCAAGCTGACATCCTCAAGCACTCTGCCCGTCTGCTGGTACAGGTACTCCACCCCGATGAGCTCCCCTGTCACACAGCAAAAACGGAAAGCAAAGGTTTGGTAAATGTTTCTCACAGCTGTGGTGTTGACGATTAATAAAGTGAACACGCATCACACACGTGTACTCAGCAGACTTGGTGAAGTCCTTAACCATCTGAAGGCCAAGCACCCTTTGGCTCTTCTGGTTAAGGACATGCTTGAGGTGGCCACTGTAGGAGAGCAGAGGCTCCACCTGTCCCACAGCTGCATCCGGTGGCAGTGCAGCTGCTGCTGCTGCGCGGTCCTCATTCCACCTCACCAGTCCATCAACCAGGAACGCCTGGAAGTGCTTGGCACTGGCTTGTGTCCCTGAAGAAGCAGGTTTTGCATCAGAAATGAATTTACATTGTAAAAATGAAATGTGAATACGGAATGTATGTATGCCCCTCGCGCAGCGATAAACTGGCAGGCTGACTCCGCCCTTTGTCAGCCTGCCGGTCTGGGTGTAGAGCTGCATGCCCGGTGGGTCCTGGATGCAGCTGAGGTGGCGCCTCTGCGTGCTCCATATGTCCTGGATACGGAGAGCGTCGAGCAACGGGATGTCCAGGTTGTCATGTCCTGCTGCACCGCCGAAGGTGTTGAGGAGCTTCTGGATGAGGAGCGCCGACTCCTCGGCCCCACGTGTCCGCCGGCGACAGTGGAGCCTCCACTCCTCCCTGGAGATCCTCCGGATCACCTCTGCGCCAGTCAGGCCGACCATCCCGTGCCTCCCCTCCAGCTGGGGCCGCTTAGCCTCAATGAGACGGCGGGCACCTCCGGGGTCCACCTCGAAGATGCAGTGAGACAGCTGATTCATGTAGACGGGGTACAGCTCGTGGCTCTCTGTCGTGACACCTGATGTGAAGCGGCGCATCAGGTGCCAGATGTCGAGTCTCACCACGAGCCGTTCCCACTCCTGCGATAAAAGAAACACAATGTGGTTTATTTCTCATCGATTTAGTGTGCGTATGAGGTAATTAATGGTATTACAATTCTACTGTCATTATCAGTAATATACAGTCTCAGTTTCACACATGAAACAAGGCAGCTGTCTTCGACACGCCGTCCTGGTTGCAGCAGTCACGGTCCACGTAGAGCAGCTGTGGGGGGGGGTACCCCAGCGAGTCGGTACCGCCTCATCAATCCGGCCGCCATCCTGCTGGAGACAAAGCTGCCAGCTGCTGCCAGCTGCCTGCTGGGGGCCGAGGGCCTGGGCGTCGGGCAATGCCTTCAGGAGGAGGGTCCCGTTAGTACAGTGCCAGTACGTGCTTTAAGGTAACAATTATGAATAGGAAATGCTAATAATGATGAAGAAGAAGAAGAAAAAATTACATGTGGGACTCACAGTCTTTGTTTTGAAAGCAGAATCTATAATTTAAGAGAGGAGAGGAGGAGAACGCTGTTAGATTGCAGTGTTTGTCTGTACTCAGGTCTTTATGTCATGAATGCCAAACGAAAGCATGAAAGAAAAGCCTAATTTTGCTGGGCTCTACGCGGTTTTGAAAGACTCAGATGTGACAACGCCGCATAAAACGCCAACAACGTGCAGCGTCTGGTTAGCAAAGTTGTTGTTAGCCTACGATTAAAACGGCACAAACAGCACAAACGTTAGCTGGCCAACACAAAGCAGTGACAACATACAATGAATTCCACAAAGTTAAATGAAAGTTGGCCGTTTTAAGAACTACACTAAGCTCCGGTTAACGCCGTAACGTTTTCGTAACATTCGTCACTCAAATAGTTCAAAGTGTCGCAAAAACACCTCGGTTAAGTCGGTAAACTAACGTCAGACAGAAATACGAGTTTTTACAGAGTTTTCCACGAGTTTTGAGGAATATTTCATTCATATTGTACACTCTCGGTGCTCGCCGGGTGAACTGAGTGCTGTCAGGAGGCGGAGTCGCTTGTTTGCTGTTGAGACAAATCCGGCTCTCCCATTGGACGCCAAAAGTTGGATTCTCGCTGTTGAGACAATGGAGCCGCCTGGTTGGCCGTGCGGTCTCCAGCACCGGGCCAGTCTCTGCGCGGGAAGGCGGGACACAGCCGTGGACAGCCATTGGTCAAACTGTTGGCACACTGTTGGCACAATGGCACCGAGAGGAACAGGATCCGTGTGGCGCAATTGTGTAGAAGCCACAGCCTTGGTGGCATTAAGGAGAGATATGCTATATCTCTCAGCTTTCAGAAATGAAGTCAGAAACAAATCACGAGATTTACATGGCTCCACTGGGGAATCAAGTGGGATCTGTTGGTGAGTGTTTGGCAGGTTAAAGGGCCCCGTGCGACTCAGTGTGGGATTTGTTGGAATTCATGTCAATGGAAGTAAAAAGGCACTTTAGGAATCATGTCAGATTTGTTGGGTTATCCAATAAATCCAACCTGGGAAGCAGATGGCACCGCTGGGACATAAATGGGGATTCTGACATGAGATTCCTGAAAGGCTGGCCTTTGGTTTCCACCATTAACATGTAAAATGCTTACGGCAGGCTTACAACTGATTTAATGTGGCCTACCAACCAAGAAGAGTAGACAGATTTTTTTTCCCAAGATGGAGATGCTTGTGAAAAAGAATTGTATTACATGCAGGGTATTGCATGATACCTCACTCCAAGTATCTTTGAAATGGGTTATTAGAATCATGGCATATTTGCTCCTCTGATTTAGTTCATTTTGCCAGGTGAACACAGCGCTAGTCAAATTGAAGTGGCATCAAATATCCACACCAGAAAATGTGACCATCATCAAGGGGACAGGTTAAACATTAGTGACCAGGGAATGCAGTGGCATTTATAATTGACAGTTCAGGCGAGAACCTGTAACTTTAACTTTACTTTTCACTACCAAACAAAGAGTTCAGATGACCTGAGTTAAACTGCACAATTTGTTTGAGGTTCATGTTCTGTGGCCCCAATTGAAACTGATATAATGGGGCATCCATTGTTGCATTCAAGCCCAATTTGGATGATTCAAAATTCAATGCCAAAAAGTTGACTTCGAAAGTTCAAAAGCCTCATCATCTAATATAATCCAGGATTTTGCAGAATTGTCCTCTATTAAGATTTTGACACTTACGCCTTGGCTACATTGAACAAGTAACGTATGCGGACCAATCGTGGAGCGGCCTCACATTACACAAACTCGGTGAAAAAGTTGAAGCGCTATGCTGGGTCCAAAACCTAAAGAGACTAAAATCCCACACAATTCCAAAACAAAAGCTCATTTTGGCACAACCTCTCCTTTGACTGGTATGAACACCAAATAAACAAAAGAAACAAACAGAATTTCAAGCAGATTCCAGCCAAACCCATCATGCTTAGCTGAAGTTCCAAAGACTGGAGTTAAATTGGTTTTTATTCTTTTCACTACAAAATTAGTACAAAATTCACTTTTTTTCCCCAGGACAGTAATCCTTGCCACCAGAGGGATAGATAGATGCACCCATAGTCTCAGATAATTGTTTGGATTTCTTAATATTCCTATTTATATTTAGTCTGATTCTGTCATATAAGCCCACTGGCAGCCTTGAAATGTTCATTTCTGAATTCCTGAACAAGCAGGAGTCAGTGTCAAACATTTTCTTAGATGTAGGCACAGTGTTGGCAGCCTCCCATGGACATAAAGTTGGGAACGTTGGCTTATACGCTAGATAAAGTTACAATATCAGCAATCCTTTGTTACAGTTGGCTAATAGCCCATTTCACCCTTTAAAGAATTAGAATGCAGTAAGGAGAAGAAACGATTCTCCTGCTAGCATAATAACGAATCAAAAATCTGCTGTTGGAGTGATGACAACATTTTGCATCATAAACAATAAACTGGCCTTTATTTTGCTAATTTTGTTGATCTGTTATGCTCTGTACAGCTAGTGCTGAACAATATTATCAATGTATTCTTAAAAGAATATTAATTTGTTGCTTTTTGCCCGCATTTTGTCTTAGAAATAATTTCCTTTTTGTACTTTACTACAGAATTGCTTTCATCTACCTCCTGTGTATGTGTATGTGTAAGTGTACAGCATATTTTTTTTCTTAAGTGCACAGATCACACACACAAACACACAACAGTAGAGCTTGATGAATGAAAGTTTGGCCTTGCACTCTAATAGCTTTGACTTGCTGAACTTTTCTGTCCAGCCTCAGAGAAAATAGAGGGATTAGAGGACACACACACACACACACACACACACAGAATCAACCTACACATACTCTTAAACACTCACATATTATGGCAGGCATATACAGTTACACACATACTGGACTCCACAAGGATGCACATACCTAGAGACGCACTAACATTCATGTACGAGGGATACAGATACTCAGATAAGGACTGAGTTGTATCCGTGCATCAACTAGCCTGCAGGTAATTATCTGCACCAGTGTTCAGTCAAACTGTGAATCATTCAAACAGTTCTTTCAGGGACAGAGAAACTGCAGTAACAATGCAGCAAGCTTGTAAAAAGTGTCTCCAGTGTGCCGGCTGTTTCACAAGTTTCACAATTTAATTATTTGCTATATTAAAATATGATGCTTCAGAAACCCAGTGACAATGACAGAGAGGCAGAGAGAAAGCCAACTCCCTGATTCCCCCCGCTCTCCCATCGCTCGTTCTCTTCTCCGATGTATCACAGTAACTGAAATGTCAAATCAAGCATCAGCGTTAAATACTGAAGTGCCTGTGAGCTGCTTCCTGTCGTCTCCTGCTTCTCAAGTGTGACTTATCATTCTGCTGTGAAGGAAGACATCTAGAGAGGTCCAGATACTTCTTGGAAAGGATGATAAGTGTGAGAAAGAGGCACATCATTAGGGCTTATCATTCTAATCATTTCTATCATTCATTTACCATTAAGAGTTGTATACAAATGAGCAGATATTAACATATGTTTCCTATGAGTCAAAGGACTATATCTGGTGCCAGTTGTAACAGCAAACAAAAATTAAACAGATATTTTCCGTCAGTCAAACAGAAACTGTCTAGCGCAAATAAAAAGTATTTTAATTTGGTAGATTAGGGAGTGTGTAGGTAGGGGGTCAGTACTGTAATCACACATGGAGGGGAAGGTCTGGCTCGTTATTAGCCACTGATGAGACTCACTTGGGAGACGCCACGAGAGCAACGCTGGAGAGGATGAGTCATGCCATTACTTGTTTGATTAGTTGTTATGTACTGTGTAACAATTTGGGAGCTTTTCCTGTCACACTTTTTCCAATAAAATACACCTTGAACTACCTACATCAAAAGAAGAGGCGGCGAGCCAAAGCCAGAGGAGACCTACCAGCCAGACAGCAACTATCACCACCAGTATTGTCATAGTACGTCAAGTTAGTGAGTCAAACCTGTTCCCCCCAGGCCAGGGAAACAGGATGCGCTCAAGAGGGACAAACAGGAACATCTTCACATCAAACATGCAACATGCAGGGCTAGGCCCTCATGTTTCAAGTACATTAGGTGAAAGATAGGCCAAGTTTTCAAATTCCCTGCAGTAACATCAGCATTTAAAATGGTAAAATCAATTTATTCCAGTGCTGACCTTTGACGCAACAGAGAGTCCAAAATGTAGGAATTGCAGCTTGTTAGCTGTGACTTTTATGACTGTGCTCGTCTTCAGCAATGCTCTCATATTCTCTGATTTAACCTCCTGTGTCAGAGTAAAACTGCTCCACAAAAGAGGAATAGTTTGCAGAAAGTTATATGAGACAGGAGTCAATGGTGCAAATATGTCTTTTGAATAAATTATTTGAACTTATTGTTCCGTTAGCAACCGGGCTAACAAGTTTACTAACTGACAGTTAGCATGGTTGCTGAATTACCGTTAGCAAGCTTGCTAGTTTGGAAAACGTTTTATCCTTTCCAGAAACTCATTGAATGAAATGATGTACAATCCTGAGAACAAAAGGCCATGGGGTAGTAAGCGGCAAAATACAGAGAAAATACATACAAAAGCTTTTGTGATGTGCTTTTGTGTGTTTTGCTAGTGATAGTTCCCGTCTGGCTAGTAGGCCTATATTAGGGGTTAAATCACCAGCTACAGTAGTTCACCACTAGTCACTAGTCACTACTTGACCAAGGCTCCAGGACCATTTCGTAAGAGGAATGGATGAATCTTGCTGTGCTACTTTCTGGTGTAAACACACCATAGCAGCAAGATTGTTAACATTTAGTTTCAGTGCAGTTTAGTGCTGCAACTAACAACTATTTTCATTATCGATTAATCTGTCTGTTATTTCTTTGATCAATTGTTTTGTCAATAAAATGTAAGAATATATTGGAAGTGTCCATCAGATATTCAATTTACAATGATTAAAAATTCTTCAAATTTTACAGTGATATAAAACCAGCTAATTCTAAGCATTTTTTAAAAGCACAAATGACTTTTGATTAATTCATTATCAAAATTGTTGTCAATAATGTCTTTGTGAATTCACTATTCGAATAATAGACTAATTGTTTCAGCATTTGCGCAGTTAGAATTTTGAAGGGGAACCAATTTTACACATAAAGGTTAATTTACTAGACATGGGGCCTACTACTCAGCCTGGAAGACAGTACAATGAATTCCAGAAAACAGAAAACCTGTGCTACAAAGAGCCATGGAGTTTGAAAGATGTGGGCATTTACTGTAAATGGCAGGGAGGATCTAACAAAAACATGCTATTGGTTGCAATAAGGGAAATGTAGGATCCAGTGCTTTTGGAGCTTGACCTATAATAGGTACTAAAAGTCGGGACATCTTGGCTTTTTGCTGCATCAATTTTGACCATTCCTTCCCATTTATTGCCAATATTTGTCATTGTTATATTGCCAAGCATTAAACCAGTATCAAGAATAAAGCACAGTTGCCTTGAAGTGCTTTGATAAAATGTGCGACCAGGTGCAGTCCTTGAACATTTTCATCTGATTTTTATCCCAGTGACAGCCTCTTTCACTTTTAGACACAGTGAGATATTACAAACTCATATGTTAAGATAGATATTCTTGGGTGATGATTAACATTATATAATAAATAAATGTTTAACCTGTCCCTTTGAAGTAATGAGAAACAGTGTCCATGTGACTACGACAAAGGAAAACAAAACATCAATCTGTTGCCTTGCTCCCAAATCTTCCTGTATTTCATTTGATGTATTCAGCAGGGTCCCACTAGTGAGTAGGATGATTCACAACTGTGCCATCACTTCTTTCCTCTCTCAGTCCCTCCTGTCAAATTCTTCCTTATACTGTCTGTCACTCCTGTTCTTTTATCCCCAGTGTGTTGTCAACAGGTCCCAGTCGTGAGTGGGTGTCTCCACATCCTGTCATTTAACTGGAACACCACTTATTTCTCCCCTGTGACAACTATGTCTTGCCTTCATTTCCCCCCTCCAAAACCATACTGTATAATCTTTATTTTAACTTCCTTCTACTTTCTAGGATTTTTACAGTGACTGAATGCTGCCATACCAAGGAGCTTCTGCACTATTGTACAGAGGCATAATTTTAAGTAAGTCTACCAAGGTCCTCAGTCCTTCTGTAGACAATAACATTATTATTATTATTATTATGATTATTTTTATTTCTCTACAGAATCTCATGCCAATTATACCATGGTTAAAATAGGGAAAATGGATTGGAATCCTTAGCCGCAGAGACTGGGGAAGCTGTACTCCTTGTAAAGCATGTCTTTCATGCAAACTGGAAAAAATACAATACAAAATGTTTACTATTTCATACAAGCACAATTGCAAAGGTTGTAGCTAAATCAAATCCTTTCTGCTTAAATGTAATTATGTTAAAATAATTGAATCTATTAATATTTCTCAAGTGCAGCTGTTAAAGTGAATGTAGAAAGCCAAAAACATATCTCACCAAGAAGACACTGTGGTGTTGTTGATGGTAACTAGCACCAAGTTGGTCTGCTCCTGTATCACCCGGCTGTCTTCGAGCAGCTGTTTGATATGTACCGTCCCGTACGTTTGCACAGTGGACTGTGGAATGGGCAAGGTTTTATCCTTGCAGTATTTTGGCCTATTTTTTGCTTGCTGATACTCCTTCAAAAGCCCGAGGGAAACACATTGTGAAATTCTGTTGGTATCAGGTCTCTGGGCAGCCTGGCCATGGGTCACAGAATAGTCTGTGAAGGAAAAAGACAATGTAATCAATATTATACAACAGACAGTTCCGGTCCTCTAATTTGATTGGAGAGGCATTGTATGAATCATGATATACAGTATAACCCCACTTCACAATTTGAGTATTTATAGCAGTCCTCTGGTCTGAATCTGTTACTAAAGAGTCTAAAACGCACAGAGTCTAAAACGAAGAACATACAGAACAACATGACTCTGCTTGTGTGATATTGCTTAACTATAACATGTAATTAATTATAACTATGATACATGCGAATTATGTAATATGTGCATCCACTATAGGTCAGTTCGCCTTTGAGCTGCTTGTTGACCAGGTGCAGAGCCACTACACTTCCTGAAAGCTCTCCACGGCCCTGGCAAGGTCTTATTCTTACATTTCAGGGTATATTTGGAGGCAGACTTGTCCATGGCATGTAGACTGGAATACTGCCGCACAATCTCAGTTATCTCTGTGGTTGACAATGCATTTATCGTGTGGTTGAGGTTAATTAGATATTCCACCAAGTTATCAACTACCTCCCATCAAGGAACACCTCTTGCATCACACCTGCCATCCTGAAAAATGAAGAACAACAAATGATAAGTCATCAGTCACATTACCTGAGCCAATGTGCTAGGTCCATCAGAGAAGTTGTAAGTACACTTCTGGCTGGACTGTCAGTGTGAGAGGCACCGCTCTGTGAGAGAGAAACAGTTATGAGAAACAATACCCTCGGATTATAAAACTGCATCAGTACAAAATTCATTGGTCTATAAGCATGCAACACGAAAAGACACATTGAGACTATTAACAATGAAGCACCTCATTCATAGCATGTGCAAATCAGTAAATTTTCCTGTAGAATTTCAATGACAGATTATCATGCAATGGTCAGATTACCTGAGATGATGTGAGGGATGATGTGCTGGGTGAGTCACCATGGAGAAAAGGACTGTGGGGGGGTGAAATGTCCAACTCGTCTTCACACTGAGGGGCTTCGCGTGAGCTCTCAGTGAGAATGTCAGCTGCATCACCTATCGTGACATCAAGACACTCCTCCTCCTGAACTTCGACCTGCAGGTCTGGCAGAATTATGCCAAGTTCACTGTGCTGATGTGGTCGCAGCAGATCTCCTCTGTCAGATTGAGCCAGCAAATACTCCACAGCAATACGCTCACCTGCCATAAAGAATCATTATGAAAAAAACTACATATTTTTAATTCAGAAGAATAGACAAGTTTGCACTGAGAAGAATAGACAAGTTTGCACTGAAATTGGTGAGAGAGACAGAGAAAAGATTATTTGTTGAATGTGTTAGACTAAAGGTGTAGTTGCAAGGAGAATAATGTCTCCTGGAGTATCCTACCAGTGGGTCTCCCAGGGGGAATGAATTCTGGCAAGAGTGCATGACCAAGGACTCTGTTGCTGAGGGTATTTATGTTAGACATCAGGCGGACATCATAGATTTTGGTGTGTGATGCACCACTCACATCCACAGCTTCATGAGCTCGGTTCATGTTCCATCTGGATCCACCCTCAAGCATGTACATCTGAGTGTGCATAGCATTACATCTCCATCCTTGAAAAAACAAAATTATGTTTGAGATTATTGAAATATTAGTTGCATTTAAAAAGTGAAGTTACACATTTCCTTATGTGTGCAATCTTCTCTCAAACTTGAGACTCAGAAAATTATGTTCTTATGACTCTAATTCAATAGCAGTCATGTAAAGCATATGAATCATGCCAAAGATATATAATTTCTACTTACCCAGGATAAATGTGTACTGGTGGTGATGAAAGCTCTCCACAGAAGACGACCCTCTACCACATCTGAAGACATCCAGGACCTTGTCTCCCTTTTGTGACCCTGAGCTGAGTTTGGTGTACAGTTCAACACCAGGTGGATCTTGGATGCATGTCAAGTGCTTCTGTTGCACCTCCCACACGCGTGCCATGCTCTCAGGATTGATCAGGCGTAAACCTGAGGTGTCAGTCAGTTCCCACATGGACTTCAGCAATCCCTGGATGAGGCTACAGGTTTTCTCAACCCCATGAGTTCTCCTTCTGCAATGCTTGGCCAGTTCACTGGATCTGATGTTGGCCAGAACTTGGGCTTCTGTAGGAGCATGACCAGCATGCTTTTTCTTCAGCTCTGACCTCTTGGCTTCCTTGAGACGACAGATGTCATCCTGGTCCCACTCATAAATGCAACTCGACAACTTTGAGCAGAAAGTGCCATAGAGAGGATGGTGTTCTGTTGTGAGTCCAGTAGTGAATTGCCTCATGAAGTGGAAAATATCCAGTCTCACTTTGGTCTTCCACGGCCGAAACCAGACAAGAACTGGGGGTGCACCTGTACAAAAGAACAACAAGACCTGAATATACGCACATTGTTATAATTCAATTTTCACCATGACTGAGAGCACAAGGTATCCAAGGTATGATATGACAACCATGACAAAAAACAGGTAAAGACTGGTGGAAACCTATCATATAGAATAATGTATCTCATTCCAACAACTTGAATATTTGTTTCATTTGATTATAAATTAAAAGTACATTAAGTTTTGCATGCTTGTAAAAGTTTTTACTTTTGTGCCTGTAACAAATAATACATTATAAAATGGATAGTTCCAGTCCTTGATTATGATTTGCTGAGCCATGTTTGAACCTGTTGTAAGATACTCTATAAACACACACCTGTGACCACATTACATCAGTATTACTGCGCCAAACACATTGTTTCAAAATGTCAGATTTTGTTGTGAATTTCTGATATACTGGGTGGGCTAAGTGTGGATGAGTGGTTGAAAGTGATGGACAGGAAAGAGCCTCTAGGGGCTTATTGCTTTACTACTACACAGATCCTCTGAAGGTCACACACCTGTCTCACTGCAGCAATCTCGGTCAACATAAATAACATCTGGCTCAGGTTCCCCAGCGTCCTGGTAGCGCTTCACGATGCCTTGACACAATTCATCTAGGCCAGCTCCCTCACCAGTCGTCAGCACACAGTTCAGTACCTGGCCACATTCGTTACTGACATTTGTCATCCACTTAGCTGTGTCCGCAATGCCACCAGCGAGTTTCTTTGTGATCTATAAAAGAAAAAAAAAAGAAATCAGTATAACAACATAATCAAGTCAAATCAATGACCATCAATAAAAACAAAGGTTTACAAAGATTTGCCTGTACCTTTTTTGTGGAGTCAAGCTTCAAGATTCTGCCATATGTTGAAGTGATGACACCCTTCATCTCATCCAGATGACCCAGGATCTCGTTGGCATGGACTGTCTCAAACCACTGTGCGAGAGGTAGGGGGCAAAAGGGTGGTGGCCGCCGATAGACTGCTTCCTCACATTGGATTAAGGCACTCCTCCTTTTGTGAAGCTCAGAGTCAGACAGGTATTCGATGGTGCGCCTTGCCCACTCCTCGCTGTGAACTTCCTCCAGTGCTTGCTGCAGGTAACTGGAGCTGTTCCCTGCAGTTCGCGGTTTGAGCATGGTCACACACTTCCTGTCCAGAGCCAGCTGTGTGGTGAGAACAGCGGGGAACCTGTTTCTGTGGGCAGGATCCAACTGACTCAACACGTCGGCACTCCAAGGACAGACAGGGATCATGCACTTACTGCACCGAGGATAATCCCCACCGACCAAGTAGTACCTGGAGTCAAGGTCGATGATTTCCCGTACCTTTGTGTAAATCCCGGAGTGGTGCATCTTAGTGTTGCACTGATGGCACTTCAGCGGGAATACCCCACATCCGCATCGGTGCCCACAGAAACATCCGCTGCCTGAAGTAGGTCATGGGATCAGGTGGTTCAGTTGTCGGCTTTGGTGGATTGGGTGGATGAAACCAGTTTTGGGAAAACTGTTGCCTCAGCTGTCCTGTGGGTTCGTAAAGACACTGGGCAATCCACTTCCGGTCGGCTGGCTTAATGACCCGCAAGAATTGTTTGGGTAGAAAACTCACCCAATTCACCTCCGGTGGCCTCAGGTGGACAACATATGGAGATGTGGGAGTAGGAGGTGGTGGTAGTTGTTGTGTAGGAGGTTGGTGTGGTGGTGGTTGTCGTAATGGAGGAAGTTGTTGTGGTGGTGGTTGTCGTGGAGGCGAAGGTTGTTGTGGTGGTGGTGGTTGTGGTAGTGGAGGAGGTTGTCGTGGAGAAGGTTGTTGTGGTGGTGGTGGTTGTCGTGGAGAAGGTTGTTGTGGTGGTGGTTGTCGTGGAGAAGGTTGTTGTGGTGGTGGTGGTTGTCGTGGTGGAGGAGGTTGTTGTGGTGGTGGTTGTCGTGGAGAAGGTTGTTGTGGTGGTGGTTGTTTTCGTGTTGGAGCCCCACTTTTTCTGCTGGTGCCTGAAATTCTTCAATATGGTGGAGCAGCCCAACTGCCCCAGTTACCTTTTTTCCACACTGCTCACAACATTCCTCTGCATGGAAATCAGATAAATGTTCAGAGAACTTTATCTGCCCTGGTGTCTGACTGCTTGAGATGCTCTGTTCTGGCTGACTCCCTACAGTAGAGGTGCTCTGTGTGGCGGGGTCTGTAAGCGGTCTCCCTGCACTAGAGGTGCTCTGTGTGGCGGGGTCTGTCAGCGGCCTCCCTGCACTAGAGATGCTCTGTGTGGCGGGGTCTGTCAGCGGCCTCCCTGCACTAGAGGTGCTCTGTGTGGCGGGGTCTATCAGCGGTCTCCCTACAGTAGAGGTGCTCTGTGTGGCGGGGTCTGTAAGCGGCCTCCCTACAGTAGAGGTGGTCTGTGTGGCGGGTTCTGTATGCGGCCTCCCTGCACTAGAGGTGCTCTGTGTGGCGGGGTCTGTTAGTGGCCTCCCTGCCTCTGTTTGCTGACTCCCTAATGAACCTGTCTGCTCAGCTGACTGTGAAAAAAAATATGTTTTTAACTTTATTGTTAACCACTGTGACACAATCCAAGCACAACTAAATAATGCATCTTCCTGTTTAGATATTTAAAATTGCCTAATGGAATAGCTAATACACAACGGTTTATGGCAACTGCCACCAGCACTGGTTTAATTAACTAAAATATCTAAAGTAAATATAATCATCACTTACCTGATGATATCCACATTTGCAGGGGATTTTTTTCCCGAAGATGTCATATTCACGGACTTGGTGGTTGTATAGAGGAGTCAGTGGGCAGGCGTCTATCCGCTGCATGACAGCCTTCCATTTCCTGGCCCCCGGCTTTTTACCTGTGGTAAACCGGTACTTTCCCTGGGCATACTGGTACAGGATACCTGCCCAATATGAGCCGGGTTTACCTGTCTTCGTCATTTCTGCAAATATCAAATATCATGGTACATGTCAGACAGATGAATTCTGTAGATAGCTTGCTAGCTAGCTAACATTAACAGCGGGAAAAACGCTGCGTCTGACAAGACTATGAGGGTACAACTATAGAAGCACGTTACGACGTACAGCGACAATTTCAATATCAAGCGCGGCTAGTAAATAAAAAATCATTCAAAAAGTCATACACGTTCATACAATAATTTGCTTGTACATACCGAGTGTCTTCTGTTGATATGCCGTCGACCAACGCCGTTACGAGCCTGTTTTTTTTTTTTTTTGCTGTCAGCAATTGGGGAGGGGCGTTACTGTTGTCACTGTCCTTGTCACGTGACATGACATTAGGACCATGGTTAGGACTTGGTAGGTAAATCGTTAGGAATTGTTAGGACTTGCGTTCCATTGTTAGGACTTGTTAGGAATTGGTTAGGACTTATTAGGATTCGTTAGGATTTGAGTTAGCAGGCTAATCGCTGCAAGGTACGGCCACCTCGTCTGATGTTGCTTGTTTTTTACTGTAAACGTCAGATCCAGGTCACCTTCCAGGATGTCTACATGGGCCTGGAAAGTCTGGAAAGGCGGGGCATGGAGGGGAGGCAGACGGGACGAGGTGGGAGGCAGAGGGGACGAGGTAGGAGACTGTTCTGTACTGGGGAATTATCTCAAATGGTAGAGCACTCACTTAGCATGCGTGGTAGCGGGATTAATGCCCACATTCTCCAGAGAACTTTAGTTTCCTCTGTGTTTGTGATCAGAAGAATAGATGATTGAGTTAAAGGGAAAATTCACCGCCTGTCCCGTGGATGTCCACTCAGTGTTGATGGTAAATGTCGTTAATTGAAGCAATACATTCCTCAGTGAGTGCTATGTTGACCGAAAAAACTGAGTTGTCCTGCTTGCTGAGACGTACCGGCAGTACCTACATGTACTGGGATGCATTGCGCACAAGCTTCTAACCCCTCTGAGCAAGTTAGCTGCTGGGTGCTGCTAATCAAAGTTACACAACAAGCCAATGAATTCCTGCAGTTTGACCATTTCTTTTTCACATGTAGCTATAACGTTACTGTCAGGGCATGTCTATTAGATACAACAGCAACACACACACACACATACTGGCAAGGAGCCAGTGGCCATCTTTGAGATATTATAGCAGCACAGATGGTCCAGTCCATACAAAATATATACTGCACTGTAAGTTTTTATTATACTGTACTACCAGCTTTTGTATAACCTGCAAATTCTGGCTTAAATAAAAATCAAGAAAAATTCAAAGCTTCTCAGGAAGGAAGACATATCTTCTGTTTTTTATGTCTTGTATGTCAGAATGTAATAGGTTATAATTGCACTTGGGTATGAATATCTAAGTGACTGGTTAGTTAATGGTAGGATAATGGCCCTAAATGGAAAGCTACCTTGTATCTTGTAACTTTGCACACAGAGTCATCAGTTTGGTTTAAGCCTTTTACTTGCATAGAGGAAGTAGTACAAGTAGTACAAACGTAACAGCATGGTGGTGCATGTGTTTCTACAGTTTGTGAAATAAAGCACAGAGAAACAAATCCATGAATCTCTGTGTTACTGATAGCCAGCATTAACTAAAAGCATTTAAGGACTGTAAAATGAGATCTGCATCCTCTCTGGGTGAATACTAAACATGAAATGTTGCAGTATTGCTATAATAACACACTGAAACCACATTAATTGTGTGTTCACAGTAGCAAGTTAGCTTAGCACCTAACAAGACTAGTTTTTCAGGCTTGTTTCAGTAATTCAGGCTAATTACTGAAACGAGTCTTTACCGAGATTACAGTGGTATAATGAATACACTTAACATCGACTAGACAGTGCATGAAATCCAGAGAGAGAATCAAGTGCTACATGAACCTTATAGCAGTAATATTAGAATTTACATTGTCAGTAACTTCTGCACCAGTAGCAACAGCAGAAACATAACAAAGGATGAGCAGAAAGAGAAGGAAATGGAAATTAACCCGTAATTTCAAATTAAAGGTCTCTGAACGTGAAGAATTCACAATATGGGTGTATAAGTATTTTGTTTGTTGCTTCCTTTTTCCTTACAAAAAGACTAGATTTTTTTATGTTAGTGCAGACACAAAGGATTTCACCGTCACCTTTTCCCCTGACTTTTTATCTAGCGCCATCATCAGGTTAAAATTTCACTTTGTCCAATACTTTGACTAAATACCTGCAAAATGAATCCCATCAGCCTCACCTGTACATTGTGTTAATTAGTGCTAGTTTGAAAATCTAGCATGCTAATGCCCTAAACAAAGATGATGAACATGGTAAACATTATATCTGCTAAACATCAGTTCACATTGACATTTTGAGCATGTTAGCATGCTGATGCAAAGCTAGCATGGCTGTAGAGTTTTGTTTCCCTCTGTCACGCCAGGTTTTTAGTGATACTGTATGTTTGACCTCTATATAGTACATGAAATGCAGAGTCCAGGTGACTTCTGTTCAAAAGCCCCCTCACTAATTTACAGTGATAGTGCTCACTTGCCAAGTTCATTCATTGCATATGGTTAATTGTAATGGGTATCCATTTCTCGAGTCAGCTAATTCAAACTGCACTATCCCAGATATGGTTGGTTTGTTTTTATATACTGATGCACTCTCCCTGTTTATGCATTCACAGCCCCTATACCTGCATCAGTTGCTACATTCTGCCAGAAGTAGTAAAATGCTTTGCAAGCATTTCTCAGCTGATGATTTAAAGGTTTAACAGTAAAGAGGTAATATTCAGGAACACCATTATAAAGGTTGCTCATGTTAAGTTTCTATGGAATTACTTGGTAGTGTTACCTCTTCAAGCATCACTTTTAATTGCACAGTGTCTCCACAAATATGAAATTCTTGCCACTTTTACTGCAGAACAGCAGTCCAGTGAGCTGGGAGAAGGCAGCTGGAGTGTGGGGCTCCCACTATTTATCCTTGGATGTGTTTTTTTTGTTTCTTAGTTGTTTTTGTTGTAAACTGTCAGTTCTGTCTCCACATAACTTTTTTTCAATACAGAGAGATCAAGTTGAGGTGAATAAAAATGTTCACTATGAAGTTGAGATACAGGGAAACCTTTAGAGGTTGGCTCAGTTAAAACATGACATCTTCAAAGAATGTGGTTCTGTGAGGGTATAAGGGGGGGTAAGGATGGGATCCCCCTAAAGTCTAGACACTAGTGGTGTTGAAGGGACTAACAGGAAGTGCATGGTAGACCCTCTCTACTAGGACAGTCTGAAAGGTAAAAGTGCTTCCCAATGCTGTATGTATATGCTCTCTTTAAGAGATAATGTCAGGTTTAGCAATGACATTTAAAGAGATTTTAAATGTCATTGCTAAGATTTGTGAGGTTTTGAGCGTCATGCTGAGAAAATGGAAATGATGCAGCAATAAGAGTCACAAAGGCAGTAGAAACAATAGAATAATAAAAAGGGGAAAATCTAAAAAATCTAATTGAAATAATGAGATAATTGGGCTTCAGTCTGCGTTGGAGGTACAACTACATGATCTACTGGGGACAACCTTGGGAGGGGCTAGGGCAAAAAGCTGTCCTCTACCTTTATGTCCCAACTAGTGTCTAGAGCCAGTTCATTTGAGCTCAGTGTCCCAGTGCCACACCCTTGGGATGTTTGCCGTGCCTGAGTCTTACAGATATGGCACTGCATGACTAGTGAAACCATCCACATTTAGCTAATTGAGTTTTCCAGGCAATTCAAGAAGGCAAATCTGCTGAGTCCTTCATTACCCCCAACAGGACAGATGTCTAGTCATCTCTCTGCTGAGGCCACATGTCCTGGATTTTACTGGTTATAGTACTTCAGCTTAATGAGGCTACATTTTTTCTTAAGACAGACATTTTCTTAAGAGGATTCAGCTTTTTTAGTGTACTATTGTTTGCGTAGTTGCACTTTATATACACTACAGCTGTCTGTTTACAGGTTACTATGAATGAAGCTCCTTGTGGCTCCAGAGGGAGCTGCGTGAGATCTGATAAATTGCCTCAAGTGATGTCACTTGAGTCAGCGTCGGTTGGGGCTGAAGACTACAAGAAAATGAACATAAATCTGGGGGTGTGGAGTTAGAAAGAAGTGAGCTTACCAGACCTCTGTAGCCCACTCCTCATCTCTGCTTGAGGCTAGCTGCTAGAGGCTACTGTACTAGCATAACACACCCGAATGTCCAAGTCAACTGTCGGCGGCCGATTTGCATTGTGGGGAATATAGGCACCAGGTTTTGACATGGAAGAAAAATGTATGGAATAAAAACACGATTCCTCTGGTTCTGCTGCATTGACTTTTTGTGGGTTTTTACTTTACTGAGAGTCCAACGATGTTACAGGAGTGCAATGCTAAATCAGTGGAGTACTCTTTTAGTTCAATATACTCATGATCTGAATAACTACTGTCTTTGTCTTGGCTAGTGTGGGACATAAATTCAAAAATGCAACTTCCCCCTGGAAGCTTTGGTATTGGTCACATGGTTAAACCCATGTCAAGATACATTATGTCACTGGAAACGCTACATGAAACATGTTAACACATTTGCAGTGGCATCACAGCAGGGAAAAAACAGGCTGCCAGTCCTTTTCCCCACGGCTTTCAAGCTACCCTTGGCTGCAGATTCAGACTGGACCTAATAGATGATTAACGTCATAGGAGTGTTTATTGCTGCAATTCTCAGCACTTAATTAACCTATGCCCTAAAAAGTGTAATGTAAGTAAATTTTACATTTAACAGTAGCTAAGTTTCCATCCAAATGTGATGCAAATTCTAACAGAATTTTGAGAAAATCAGCAAAAAAAAAAGCAAATTAATGAGTGTTTGCTGCCTTTTGCTTCTTTTTTTTCAAATTTTCGGGGTTTCCACCCTGGTTTTTTTATGCGCAAATTGAAAATGCGCATAAATGCAGATGGATGGAAACCCACCTAGTGTACCTTAAATTTGGAGGCCCAACATATTACAGGATGGACCATGTTAACAGGACCTGACTGAAGTACATTCTGTCCTCAGGTCCTTAAAGCTGGAAACTCATTTCCAGGAGGCAGCAGAGTCAGCTGCTGGAGAGAAAGCTTAAAATCATTTTGATGAAAAGCTAGACATAAACATCAAAAGGGGTAATAGTTGAACTGCAAAGATTATGGGCTCTGTTTCTACTTCTTCTACTGTCTCTATTGCTTCTCTCAGGCATTCCACATTCTTCCAGGAGCTCCCAAATTGCAGGTAGTCTTATACCAAATAATTCATGTATAGCAAGCATTGTGCACGCCATTAGCTGATCGGCACCTGCTGACAGCACTTTGACTCATCAGTATCTGCTGCTCACACTCTCTCTATACCTGCTATAGACCTTTTTTCACAGCAGACATTTTCACTTTGTTAATGATGGCTCAGTTCCATCAAGTGTCCCAGTAAGCCGTGACAGTGAGTCAGCATGCACAATACCAAGATAACCAGAATGTTATCAGTTATACTTGTGCTTTTCCTGCTATGACATGCCAAAATGTCTGCTGTGAAAAAGGTCTACTGACCTTCATTGCTGCACTCTGTCCACCTCTCCAACCTTCTCTTGCTGTTATCTCTACACACTCTTTCTGCAAGCTATTTCTGAATTATGTCTGGTTCAGTGTTTTGTTTTTCACAGTGCTGAGTAAAATATGTCTACTGCCTAGGGGTCGTTTTAGTGCACTCCCAGCAAAAGTCTCCCTAATGTTGTTAGGATTCATTTAGGAAGAATCATCCAACACACAGCCCTCTTTTCCACAAAATAAAGCTGGAGAACAATTTGTAGCAACAAATGGTCCAAACATCTTTGATGGGTTTATGACTGAGTTGAGAGACAGACCTGAAAGAGACAAACAGGATGTGTGGGAAGAAGAAAAGACAGCAAAAACTCAAGAGAAACCTGCATCTTTCTACTTTTTCTGTCATCCTTCCCTCCCCTTCTTCCCTCTCTGACTGTGTCAACATTTACCGAATGCTCCTCACCATCAGACGGGGCACTACATGACATATGGCCGTCCATAATTCAAGAAGATTTGAGTACACGTTTCTGGGATTTACTGTGGCTGAGATGCCATTTTTACGGTCATAAATCCAATTTGAAAACTCCAGCCTTCTGAGCTCTTGATTTCTTCAGAATTATTCTTGGGCTTAACTTTTTGGATGTACACCCATGTTAAAGAAGCACATATGACTTAATAATGTTGAAGCTGTGATTTTAGAGTATGAAATTTCAGGAAAGGTTATTTTCTTGTTAAATAAAAAGCTCTAGTTCACCTTGTTTTTTAATGCATTTCTACAATGTTTTATGACTATGGGGTTATACCAAAAAGGCATTCTGTGTTTTAGGCTTGGTAGAATGTATATTTCAGACTGACAGGGATAGCAGCTGTGGCTCAGGTGGTAGAGCGGGTTGCCCATTATACCCAGGGTTGGGAGTTTGAACCCCGGCTCTTCCTGTCCACATGTCAAAGTGTCCTTAAGACACTGAACACTGAACCCCAAATTGCTCCTGATGTAGGCCAGCACCTTGAATGGCAGCTCTGTTGCCAGCGGTGTGTGAATGAGACCAATCTGTAAAGCGCTTTGGGAACCATGCTTCAGAAGTTCATATTTTAGATAAAAATTTAGTTTAGTTGTTGACCATTGCTCTTAGAAAATACTTTTAAAACAGTTTCACTATAGATTTTACAGGCTTCTTCTTGAGAATGGAAATGGACAGGAGAGACACCAGAAACACACTCAAGTTTAGCTGGTAACATGATCCACTTTGATGAAGACATTAAACATTTAACTCATGCAGTCAATAATTTTTGGTTTATGCATGAGTTATTTTATTGTTAGAGCCAGAATTCCCCAAGCCACTTTTGGATCACGATTATTTATTCACTTTCCATCCCATTCTGTCTGTACTAATAACACTGTGGGGTAGCATGGTGGCTCAGTTATTAGTAATGTCCCCTCACGGAAAGAAGATCCTGGGTTTGAATCCATCCACAATTCAAAGATATGCAAACCAGGTGAACTGGACATACATGTGAATGTGTTTCCCAATACTGTATATGTTAAGGGTTCAATATGCTACAAACCAGGTTCTACAATGTTGTTTGTCTGACCACATCTAAAGGCTAAAGTATATATACTGGATCTGAATGGCCACCACCAAAGGCCCCTGACTGCATCACACTACCTCCCCAGTTTCCCTCCAAGAACTGTGTCTTTTACATGTCTTTGTAGGCTTGGTGCAATGGATCGTACAAATGGGGATTACTTGGATAATGGGGCACACTTTGGACAGTTTCTCCTCTTAGGCATTCACGGTGTACACACAAAAAGTGACAGGAGTAGTTGTGTGAAGAATGAAAAAAGAGCTTAAGAGAGAAGTTCAAACCCTGCAAAAATTGGGCGCCTTCACACACCTGGCCAATTGCCAAAAAAGTCAATTTAACTCACTTTATTCGTAACTGAGTAGTTAATTACTCAGTAACAATATATGTAACCAGGGAGTCCCGGGTATGTAGAGAATATTTAAGACGACAATAAAACAATAAAACAAAGAAAACACAGTTTAGAGAAGATCTGACCTAACTGATTCCTGATGGCACCACAATACAGAGGGCTGCTTTTGAATGCCACATTTTGGGCTGAGGCGAATTTCCAGATAATATGGATCCCACCTAAGCAGCTCTGTTAAGTATGGGCAGGTGATGTAAGGGCATATTTAAAGACACAGTTACTTTAAAATGGGTATGATTGTCAGATTGGCTGTTTCAGAAAGTTACAAAAATTGCCAGACACAGCTACCCTGCCTAATAGGCAGACATTTTGACTGTCATGGCAGGTTACGCCATTGGAAAGGGGATTTAGACAATCTGACAAGCACTTCATTTGAAGCATATTGAGGCCTTTATCCCATGATAAACATAATAACAACAGATGTCAAAATTTTCATCTGTGGCAAATTCACTGTGGTTTGATAAGTGCAATATCCTCTATCCAAACCTTTGGACCAATGGCTTCCTTGCATGAATTTGGTGTAATAATTTGTGGCTGTAAAATGTGGCTTTTTGTGGCTTTGCTTTTGATTCCTCTTAAAATCATTTTTGATTAGGAAATTGGAATTGGTATTGGCTATACACTTTTTAAAGCTTCATTTTTATCAGCTGAACACCTTCCATGCAATGCAGGAGTTATCACTGGGCTTATTTGAATTTAATAACCTGTAGACAGCATATCCAAGCACCAAGACACAATTTTCTACCAAACTAGATTTTAAAGAACAATTGTAGTCTGTTTCTGTTGCCCTTATTGAACATTTTATCCTCTTGGTGATCTGAAGCCTGGTTTCATTGCTCATGTAGAGGCTCTCATTTCCAGGCATGCCTTGTGGTCATGGGAAAGCACAACCACAGCAACATCTAAGTAATAAAAAGGGCAAATAAAACCTGTGAGAATACAATTTTCATGAAATAATTCACACATGCTGCAGGAAGAGAGGCCCCCTGATAGACATTACCTCTGCATGATTTGTATTGACGTCAAGGTTGTGTGGTGATGTAGTGGCTCTAATTCTGTGTTGTGTGGACAAGGACCACACTTTCCGGGATTATATTGCAGCACTTTATTGCAAAGCACCACGGATGGCATGTAATTGCAGAATTGTAAATAACCAAAAGACATTCTTCATGAAAAATATTACAACATAAAAATAGACATGCGTAACCCCACATACCTGAAATTGTAGAGAAACAAAGCATTCACAGGGTCTGTCTTGCTTGAATGCTCTCTGTACTTGTTTAACACCATGAACACTAAGAAAATGCTAGCCAACATGGTCACTGTTGGCTAGCTTGGAGCATTTGTAGATAGCGTGAAAGCTACAGTGTAGCTAGCCATTGCAAGCTACACAACAGCCCTGCTGCTCACATGATTAGCAGATTTATGCATGAAGGTAAAATTATTAATAGACTCACTTAACCCTTATTTAAACACAACATCACATATACGGCAAAGATACCAAACGTAAAAAGAGCAAAGAAAATATGTACCTTCCTTGGGAAAAGTCCAAAATGAAAGGACAAAGTAATGCTAGCAGAAGTGCAAGACATACAGTTTGCAAAATAAAATAATCACAATAATTCCTTTTAAAACAAACTGAACTTATACATTTCAACACACTTATTCCCATAAAAGTATAAAAGTCCACAACATCCTCACATATTTGGAGAGAACACTGTTGGAAGAATGTAATTAGATTCTTTATTACACCCAAAATTAAGAGCAAATATATGTCTATAGCACAACAGTGTTGGAGACTATGTGGGACAATAGACCATTCCCATGTATTTTGGCTTTGCCCTGACATTGTACAGTTTTGGGACATCATTCATATGGTTATTATCAAAATTCTGGGCTTTGAAGGTCATGTATAGTACTGTAGCTACTTTGGTAATATGACAGGAGATATTGTGTTAAGAGAAGACAGATATTTGCTGAGAATCTTGTTTGTAGCTTGTAAAAAGGCCATTACGAAGAGATGGTACAAGGCAGAACCGCCAACACAAGATGGATGGCTGAGAATTGTGAATTAACTATATATTATGGAACAGTTAACTCATAGGATAAGAGCACAAGAGGAGCGATGTCAAAAGAAATGGGAGAAATGGACAATGTTTACATGTCATCGACAATGAGAATGAGAATGGACCACTGAATATGCCACAGGAATAGAGGTTTTGCGTGCAATCTTTTCATGCTTGTTTTTTTCCCTTTGTGTGTATGTGATCTTTTTGTATTGGGAAAGCATATATTACAGTATATATTACAGTGGGAAAGTATATATTACAGTAACAACACTTTAGCACTTTCAGTCCCAGGCCGAAAGCTGTGTTTTTTCCTACTTCCAGTTATGTCCCTCTCAAAGTCTCTTATTAGCTTCAAATATGGATGTTGTATCTGCCCTGGGTTCAAAGATCCACGCTCCGTACTGATGTCCACAATCACGTTTATTTCCTTCTCTGAAGACTCATGGAACACTGTGAAAACTAGAGACAATAAAATGTTTCAATAACAACATATCACATGTCTGCCTTCACAGAATGAACAAAAAATAGTCTTTACCGTGTACGCCACGTAAACCAGTGGTAGATAAGTTTGATGAGCATAAAAGTCCTCCGTCTTGCTCGTGTGATGTCTCTTCTCTCTGCCGGTCTCCCACTCACCGCTTCCGGGTCATGTGATTCACGTAAACTTGAACACTCAAATCATTTTTACCAAATAGTTTTAACAACTTATGGCAGTAACCTTATGAGGTACAGTGCAAATATTTCATTATAAATATAACATTAAAAAAAACAACAACGATTGATACTAACTTCCGGCGTCATCATGGAGACACATAAACAATCACACTCGCGTCAGCTACAGATGTATTGCACATTTTCTTTGTCAGAATAACCATAAATGTATTTGACGTGAATAGTTACAGTCAAGATTTATACTGGATTACATGTAGAATTTAGGTTGGCCTAGAAAAAAATGCTATGAAATGCATTTTATAAGAACTTTGAAGGTGTCAAATATGATAGCTCATTACAGAGCAGTAACACAACTAACCACTGTGTGATCCGTGAGGTGCTTCCAGCTTCTTAAATATGAGGATTTGCTGCTTTTCTTTGTCATTTATGACAGTAAACCAACCCTAACCCTAACCAAACTCAGTCTTTGGGTTTTGGACTGTTGGTCGGACGAAAGAAGCAATGTGAAGACGTCACTTTGGGCTCTGGGAAATTGTGATGGAGCATTTTTCACAATATTCTGACATTTTACATACTAAATGATTAACTGTGAGAATAACTGGCAGATATAACGAAAATAATTGTTAGTTGCAGTCATAGTGACCTGTACCATTCAAAATAAGAGTCTGATTAGGATTTTGCAGGAATTGATGCCCAGTTCATAATTTAAAGCAACAATATCCCCACTACTACAGTGTCAAAAGTAAAGTCCTGATGCAAAAAAGAAGCAAGAAAAAAGAAAGAAAGAAAAGGAGAGGAAAAACGAAATTGACAGAGGAAACAGATGAAAAACAACAAGAAAAAAGCAAGGTAAGACAAGGCAAAGAAAACTAATGGAAGGACCAAAAAGGAAAGATGACGGTAAAGAAAAGAAGGACTAGCAAGTCAGGGAAAGAAAAGGACATAGGAAAGAAATCATCCCTGTGAAAAAAATCTAAATAAGATAATGGATAGGGGGAGACTGGAAAGGAAATGAAAGAGGATTGGAAAGATGAGATATAAAAGGGAAAGGAGAGCATGGGGGGAAAGGGAATAAAGGAAAAGTTGAATGATTGGGTTGGAGGGTCAGTACTCAGGATTGGCCACCCACAATGCTTCACAACCTCTACATCATTACAGGGTCTTCATTGGAAACCAAATCAGCGGTGGGCAGAATTGGACACACAGCCCAGTGGCCATGAAGAGAAATCCAATCACATCAGAAATCATTAGAGCAGATTGTTCCTGGAGCGTGGTGCTGCAGACAAGTGTGTGTGTGTTCTTCTGAATATGATCACACATGGCTGGGATTTAGACACTATATATACACACTGTGATGAAGAGCATTGTGTCAGTATAGTCTATTACGTTGAGACAGTTAGGACCAGTTAGCAGAGGGGAAATGAGAATGTCAGCCCAAGTGGTTTATGGGTAAATAAACAAGAATGACATTCAAGAGCGAGTTCTGAACTCTGTGTGTTGTGTGCAGCCTATTTGATTCATAATAAGCAAACAATTGTGAGTCAGAGGCTTTTTATTGGTGATTGCTGATGCTTGTAACACTCAACCAGTGGCCTTTACCTTACTAAATTGTATTATTTGTTCACTCCAGTGCACAAGGATGAATATAATTGAATTTGCCTTTCATTAAAAGTAAATCTCCAAGTAAAACTAGCTGGGTTCAAAGGGGCAAGAAGCCACACAACCTTAGTTTTTCCATCTACGCCGGCCCTAACTTGGATGCAAATGACCCAGACATTTAACATTTGGTGCAAGGCTTTGTTTGCATTCAGCAGTAACCCATCAGAAGTTTCATTCATGCTTCACCATCAGTGGCTCATTCATCAGCAACATGGCTACCAGCTGACTAGTAACATCCAATCATATTCATACAGGTGTACAACAAAGACATTATAACCTGACACTTCTTACTATTACTCTTCTGATACTGTTTCGTTATACTCATATTTGCTGCCGCAGCTCCCTCCACCACCCCACCCTCCTCCTTCTGTGCTGCTTTTTTTGCTATTGTTTACTTCACTAAGATTTCACATTCATGTATGTGTTTATTACGGGGGAAATTAGTTCTTCTAGCAGAATCCCAACTTGGACACAGGATAACTATTCACTATAGACTATTTTAACAGCAGACATTTTGACTTGTCATAGCAGGAAAAGCACAGGCGTTACTAATAACATTAACAATGGCTCCGTTCCATCAAGTGGCCCAGTAAGCCATGATAGTGAGCCAGCATGCGCACTACCAGGACCCTGCAGACTACTAAGAATTGGCTCTAGTCAATTCCTTGACGCAAGGAACATATGCCAGTTTTTGTTGGCAGTATCAAAGAGGTGTTGACCCATCCCCATGGTCATTTCTGAGGCTGATCTCATAATCATTACATATGTTCTTATAATTATGAGAAACTAAGTCATAATTATGGGGACAAACTCTCTAATTTTTATTTCTTTTCTTAATTCTTCTTCTGGTTAGAAAAAGTTCCTAAAGTAAAGGATATGCATTTCCATTGGTTACAGATCGTACAACAGCAAGCTAACACTAGCCAACATTAACTAATTTAGCATTTTAAACTATCACATAAATTAGATTTTTGTATAAGCCAGACGTATGAATTTTCTTTACATAGTTAAGAGTTTTCACAAAACATTAGAAAAATGACTAAACTTACCAGCAAAGGCTCAAATTGCTATGGAAAACTGTAGAGGATCTTTCCACTGCATACAGTGTCATTTCATTTCCTTGATCACCTGACCTCAAATTTCCAATTACTCAAAGGCTACAGAAGCAATGCCATGATACAAACAGCTTGGCTTTCGAAGCAAGATTAATTTGGCTCGTCGGCTGCAGTCACTGGCAAATGCTTTAATAGCATGTTAGCTAATTGATATTGCTGCCTAACCTCGTCTGAGTGACATATCTGGCAAACATCGAAGCGCCCCGCTGGTGGGTCGAATGCCGGTGCTGCACATTATTATTTGTCTCGGGTTTCGAGCTATCACCTTCCACCTACTGATGGATGGGAAGCTGGCAGCATCATGGAGGTTCATTGGGCAGTTAATGGCTAAATATAGCAGCTAGGCTACAAATGGAAATCCTAAAACTAGTCCAGTGTGTCCCCATGTCACCATACACCGACAGAATACAGAATAGTTATAACTGACCAGTTTGATGTGTTTAGAGGTGTGTGTGGTTATTTTGCAGCAGCATGATGTCATTTGAACATGATTTATGATAAACGCAGTGGATCACTGTGCGTAAAGGCTCCGAGCTGTGCAGCACTTTAACTTGGAGGCTGCAGATTTATCACATATCTGTCCGGCTGCCTTCAGATGGCTGCAGGGATTTAATTAACTGATTAACTTTAATTAGCCTGCCTTGAAATCATGAGCAACTGTAACTAGAAGATTAAGCACTTTTGGGTATTTTACCAGCTCTAAAGTGAAACACTGAAATGAAAATGCACCATTGTGTGCCTTTAGGATTATCTTGGAATACAGCCCAAGGACATTTTTTTTGCTCTTTCACTGTCAGTTACTCTAACAGTCTGCATCTGTCATCATGTATTTACAAGGAAAGAAAACACTGACAACAGCGCTAAAATGGTAAAGAAGTATGGACAGATTCAGTAGGAGTTCAAGCAAAAGGTTCTTTTACAGACTGCTGAAGATTAAAGATTGAGAAGCAATGTGATACCTTTTAACTGGCCGAATAACGTTAACAAACCAAGGCCATATTTATTTAAAGAAACATCATTAAATCTAAATATTTTAACAAATCTGTCAATCAGAATATCAGGTTGACAAATCCTGCTTTAAAATAGGACTAAGCATCTATATACCTTCAGGCGTTATTTTGAGTTACTGCTCGGATATAGAGCTGCATATACATTACGTCAAAAAACTCTATTTCAGTTTCAATTTCTCAAATATTGAATAAACAACAATATTAGACTGTTTTTTTGCTTTTTTAAATACCGTCATTATCTAGTCATATGAAGTGAGGAGGTCTCCGTTCCCAGGCTGGATCTTTAGTTATTGCTGTTTACAATGTCAATGGGATTTGAATGAGGTTTTTGAACTTCTGGGACAGAACCCGGAAGTTCCGGGTTTCACTTCGGCTCTCGATACCCGGGGTTTTCAGAGTCTGAGACTGTGGGCCTCCCCTCAGACAAAGCTTGAGAAAAGGCGCCCCCTCACCCCCCCTTAGTTTACTTGTTTGGTTTCGCTCAATTCCTGGATGCCTGTGGGATCGTGATTATGTTAATAGATCCCATAGACACTCAACAACTGAGCCAAGATAGCCTAATATTGCTGTTTGACACAACTTCAGACTACACCAAATACATAAAAAAGGTCTGTCCTGAGGCATTCATGAGTTACTGACTCTGAGAGAAACAGTAAAATTCCCCAAAACTACAGTATCTCTGAACTATGTCTTTAACCAAATCACACACATTTATATATATATATATATATATATATATATATATATATATATATATATATATATACATACATATATAGGCCCATGTCCTTGTAAAAAAAAAAAACTTGCAGTTTTTGTGCTGTTTGATGGCTGCAAATGCAGTGAACTTCAGGCAGCGATGGAACCGGGGCAGAGACCAAGACAAGTCCAAGTCAAAACACCCTAGAGTATGAGGAAAGTCCAACATGATAAAAAAAAAAAAACATCTCAAGACTGGACTTGAGACTGAGACCAGACTCGAGTATTACAACACTAGATGAGGGTCGTATCACATGATAACTTGCCTTCAGTGCATACCCTCCAGCGAGGACTATGATGTGAACTGGAATAAAAGAAAAACAAATGCTGATGTCAGTGCAAATACTTGAAAAGTAATATCTATGATGGGAATCTTGTCACAAGGGTTCCTTTGTTTCCTGCAGTACTAGAGGCAGTGGTAACCATGGTGACGTTAGCATGAGTTCCTGTGTTCAGCAGCTACTAGTTTGCTCTGTTGAAGAGACTTAACTATTTCTATTTCTTCTTCTTTGTGGTCTATGTTTACATGACTGCTTGATTTCTTGGTAGTCCTGTATTCATCAACAATGACATATTACTGACTGCTATTGTGAGCCAGATTGCATCTTGGGGGGCCTTGACAGGGTGTGCACGATACATAGATCTCATGAAGGGGAGTCAGAGATGGACTAAACAGGCAGAAACAAATATGAGAAAATAAAGAAGCTGTGAATGAGGAGCGGATATCTGTCAGGAATTCAATATCAGGATGAAATCACTAAAACTTACTAAAGTACATCAAAATAATATTCAGATAATTAATTGAAAAGTGCAAACACTGGTTAGAAAAATTCAAAACTGTAAAAGAAAATTCCTTAATAATATTATCCCTGAGTAAATCTAAAAGCTTTAAAGCTGCACTAACCAATATTTTTAAATTACCAGTTCTAAGGAGCTTTTTAGTGTTGTTCAAATCATTATTTTGGTTTTGTGGCCCAGAACTTGAATGTTTTGGTTCAGTCCATCAGCTTTCATTAACCTTGTTTCCTGTAGCAGCAGGCAGCGGTTTTCTACAAAAAAGCTCTGATAAAGCCACTGTTCACTACCCACTCAGCACCAAATAGCAGACAGACAAAGCTAAAGAGCCAGATATTTTCCTCAGGAGTTGGTTGAAACCAAAACTCATTAAAAGGATAGAATACTGGACAGAAACACAACTCAAAATGAATGCTCCACATGGCCAAAAAATCAATTATTGCAGGTTTAACTGAGAATTCAAAGAAATATATATTTTTATTCAAACTTCTGAGGAAACTTTGATATGTTTTAGGTGGTGTATGATCAATTGTAACATTTTACTCCCTCTCTTCATATCCCTGATGTTCCTTACCTTCTTTTACACTCCCTTCCTCTCATACATTTGTGGACAAATTTTATTTAATTTTATCTTTTTGTCCTTAATAGTTTTAATGCACTTCCATATACAGTATATATATAGGAAAATGCACCCAACTGTCAGCATATTCATTTTCATAAACTTAAAAGATTTTTTCAGGTCTCCATTTTTTTGGGACAGAAGTGACAGTCAAATTACTAAAATGTTTTCATTTTCTGTCATATATCAGTGTGTGTTAAGGAAGCCAATTGGGGACTATATAAAAATGATAATGTAAACTTGAAAATGAATATGTAATTCCACAATTGCATTTTAATTTTCCACATATGTATCTGGTATTTGAGTAAAAATTTAAATGAAAATGCAATAATCCAATTTGCATTTTCATTTTCACACACTCATACCGGTGTTCTATGACCATATTAAAATGAAAATGGAAAAACTCTTTGACTTTTGATTTAATTTACAAATCGTACCCTGCTGTACAGAGGACAATATTCAAATGTTAATTTAAATTTTAAAATTAAAATGCAATATCAACAATGTAACCTGATGTTCCATTTATACAGGCATTGTTTAAGTCACAATTAAAATACAAATCCAATTTTCTAACTATCTGAAAATTCATTTTCAATGACTTAACCTGCTGTACAGTGGACAATATTCAAATAATGCTTTTGTGAAATTACATTTTCATTTTCAAGTTTACATTATCATTTAATATAGTCCCCTATAGTTTCCATAGTGTGTGTCTAAGTGCTTGGACAGTATAAAGTGACATCTGGTTTGCTTTATATTTCACTCTAATATCCAGAGTGTACACCAGTAGGCATCAGTAGCAGAAGAAATGGAAAGGATCTTTATTTTACTTTGCAAGGGACCAGTGTCTTGGTACTGTGAAGTTAAATTTACTAAAAGAAAGAGCAGGCACAGCTGGACAACAGCACTAAGTAGCAGCGGTGGGATTTGACGTAAGCTGCTCAGCATGTGGCCTCATTGGTTGAAAAGTTATCACGTAGCAGAGGACTGTTTCACTCCATCAACCTCTGGGTTAATTATCTGTCTGGCCACTGGAGGCACAACCTGAGACGACCAGAGTTTATCACAGGAAGACCAGATAAGCAAATGACCAGATAAGCAAAATTGGAAATCAATGCACCATCATGTACACTAATGTGTCTGAAAGCTTACCTTAACATGAGGACTGCAGTTCACAGTGCATTCATCCTGCAAACATTTGTGCTGTGGCTTTCAAATTGGGGCCGTAGATACAATTCCTGCCATTAAACATTAGCCTGACATCGCCAGACCAATTTGAAGATGTGTATTAGTCCAGAACCTCTCAGTTAATTTTCGATTTCCAAGGGGCGTTATCAACGGGCGCAGACCAAAATGCCTCTGGACGCTATTGGATAGACCTACAACCAATCAGAGCAACGAAGCGCGTGGCGTAGCGCTGAGTGAATCCTGTAGGAAGTACGACAAACACATCTTTCTTATCAACAAAAGCTTTAAGTGCAGTTGTTTGTTCTTTTAGAGATTTTGAATCTTGAATTGTCTCAAATTTTGAATTGTTTTCATGTACGGCAATCCTTAAGTATTCTTTAGTGTCTTCTAACACATGGGTCTCCAACACAGTGGTTCCCAACCTGGGGGTTGGAACCTCCACAAGGGGTCACAAAACATATTTGAGGGGTCAAGAGATGATTAACGGGCTTGAAAAGCAGATATCTTTAATTTACAAAAAAAAGTTAATTGTTGGATAATTTGAACTATGAAAAATATTCACATAAAACAAGGAGGAAAACATGACTCAGGTTGAACTGGTCACAGCAACCAGGGGTCACAAAAAGACATTCCTTCATTTTTAACAGAACCACTCATCTAGCATATCAACTCATTTTATATGACAATGAAAACAAAAAAATGCATGTTGTAATATCCTAATTTACTACGCTTTGATGCTGTGCAATGTAACTCATTATTAATATTTTCTTTCTACTGTTTTTGTGTCATCTTTGTGATTCAGTAACTGTGTAGCTTATACTAAAAAGGTAATAGCACAAACTGTGCTAGTCCACTTTAATAAGCATAAATCTGTCAAGAAGCACGTTTTCAGCCAAATTCCAATCAGAAGAGGAGTCTTGGCAGCTGCATGTGGGCATTAGCAGACTGAGCAACAATACCTTCTTACCTGGTTGTCTTTTCTATGTGAATCAGATCACGTGATCATGATTCATCAACCCCAGTGCATCCTAAACCTCATGCAGTTCCAGGCTTCTGATTAGAGCATTGGCTTGGTCTGGGGAATGGTGCATCCAGGGGAGCTGACATTCCTAGATCTCTCCCACTCACTCTCTCTTTCCTACACATATACACCTTTTTCTCTTCAATGTAATGGGCTACTTACACACACACACACACACACACACACGGGCATTCCCCTAACCCCTAAGCTCCCCCTTATCTCAGTACCTCTGTGTCTCTTTAACAGTGAGCAGGGAGGTTTCTAGCCTGCGGGAAGACTGAATAACACTGTGCATGAATTACTTTGTGTGTCTGCTTCGGTGAGGGACACAGAAAGAGAGAGGAAAAAAAAGGGTAAAAAAGAAAGAAAGAAAGCAAGAAAGAATATACCAGCAGGTTCTGGGCTTCTGGGGTTTACTCCCACTGGAAATATCCACCCATACTAAAAATGCTTATACACATGGTGCTGGTGCTGCAAGGAACGTGTCCACCAAGTGGTTTACTTGTTAGGACCTAATCATGTTGATCTCAGGATTTGTTGTTTTTTACAACCTGTGTTGTTTTCATAGTAACACATTACTTTCCAGTAAAGATTAGTATAAGGGATTACAATTTGAAATTCAGTAAATACCTTACGGTTAGCCTACTAATCAAAGTAATGCCCCATTACTTTGACATTTTCGGGGTCAATTTGTTCACTGTTTTAACGGGAGTTAGATGGTGGGTTAATATCAGTTTGGTTCCAGTGTGCTTAGTGGACCGACTGGTCCAGGACCTGCTAGCATAGTGCAGGGGCTGGAGGTGGGGAGGCAAGCTAGCATGTACCAAAAGAGGGGAGACGCTCCAAAGTTGTTTTATTTACACTACATGTGTGTCCTTAGCTGGCTCGGAAACATTATCCACTGCTATCAACTAATTGGTTTAGTTCATATTTGGACGTTGTGTTTACCCTGCACCTTCACTGTGAGGACAGGACTTTTGTAAAGCTGTGCGCTAATGTTAAGCAAGCCATCATTGATGGTCAGTAAATACCTCCAAAACAAACTGGCTGCTTCTTAAACCACCATAATGTCCTCTTTTCTATTTTAATGTGTTAAATACAGAACATGTAATGTGTGGGTGTGGAGGATTTAGAGTTGTTTAAAAACACTTTTGATGAAGCTGTTTTGGGGTGTTTTTTGTCAGTCAGTGTGCAGTGTACTTCTGGGGACATTTTGGCTCCCAGAAGTAGCTGCAGAGTGAGCGCTCCTCACTTACACGCTGCTCTCCGGGGTAAAATCACTCCACTATGTCAAGTCATCCCGTCGGCTTGGTGAAGACAGAGGCAGCTGCCTGGAGGAAGAGAGGCCTTGCCTGGTCAGGCTCTGAGACAACGTTATCTTCTGCCTTCTGCTTAGATGTGGTGAATTTACAGCTCGCAGCAACTTAATACGATATAGTCTCTGGCTTTTGTTCAGTATCTAGTGTCGGCAAAAAAATGTTGTTGCACATTTCTGATCAGTCGTTAGCGTAGTTAGCAGGCATTAGCTCGGAGGACTAACTTGGCTTGTTTACTATATCATGTGAACACCGCTGTCACCCTGAACATCCTGCTGAACCCTGTTCAAAAACGTGGCAGTTCAATAAAGTGTTGCTTGATAATCTATATGAAAAAAAAGGAATTAACAGACGAATATTCATATTCAGTTGGGTACAGCCCTAAATGTAACTAATCACTTTTGTTGTTGAGTAATTAGTAAAGTGATGTAATTACTTTTTAAATGACTAATATGTAATGAGAAATTGATAACATTTTTTACGTAACTTGCCATTCTACTCACCAACATCTCTGAGATCTGGGAAGGAGTGCATGGGCAACCACACAGGTGATTGTTTTAGCCATGCTAGCAACATGGCTCAAGTGATGGCAATGTTGGTTGGCCTACCGGTCGGTCGGCCCACTACTTGGTTCCAGATTGAAATATGTCAACAACTATTAGCACAGACATTCATGGTCCCCAGAGGATGAATCCTACTGACTTTGGTGATCCCCTGAGTTTTTTTCCCTAATGCCACCAGCAGGTTGACATTGTTGGCCTTTATTGAATTATCTGAACAACTTTTGGATGGATTGCTTATACTTTTGGTACAGATATCTGTTGTGCCCAGAGGATAACACCTAATGACTTTGGTGATCCCCTCTAACGCCACCAGCAGGTAAACGTTTCACAGGGTGAAAAGCAAAAGAAAATGAGGAAATGTGACTGTCAAAAATGTACACTGGTTTATTGCTATCAGCCGTAAGTCTATTCTCTGACCTCTGTGAAATACCTATTTTGGTTGTGATCGTGTATGTCTCTCGTTATGTGTCCATGTGCTGTCACTTTGTTATCAATGTGAAAACCCAGTGCCTTAGAGATTTCTCGTAGGTGTGTGTCATATACTGGTGAGACTCCGTCCTGTCACTCAAGCAGATCTCAGTGTATCTCATAAACTGCGTCTCCTTCTTTCAATATCCACAAACTCCTTTGCTTTGACAGCTCAACAATGGCTGCAATGGAAGACGCTGGACAGCTCTGTCTGCAGCCATTACCCGCAGGTACCTCTGAATTTTTAATGGAACCTGTCTTTCCCTCTCTCTCTCTCTCTCTCTCTCCCTCTCTCTCCCTCTCTCTCCCTCTCTCTCTGTCATAGCAATAACAATAATTGATTTCTGCTTTAAGACCATTGAAAGCTTTTCCCCTTTTACTGCAAGTTCACACATTTCAATTAGCTTAGCAGAGAATGGTTTTTACCTTGCAGAAATGCATAATAGCACCTAATATGTTGTGTTGTGTGTGTGTATGTGTAAAAGCCAGAGAGGAAATGGGAGATGACATTAGTTGGCTGTTAATTAGACAATTACCCAATATGGACACTGCAGGGGGAATCCAGTAGTGCAGTGGCTTTTTAGTGGGAAGTGTTATAAACACAGCTGTATCTCAGTGGAACCGTAAAATTAAAGTTTTGACTTTGGGCTCAGTCATTGCATCTTGGGAGGGGATAAAGTTGTAATTCTCGAGTCCCTGCTTTTGTTTTCTCTGGTGCATGATGCATTTGCTCTTCTGCTTATTCATCTCCCTGCTGTCCTGATATTTTACCTGTGTCACTCTAAGCATTGTGGAGTTATTTGTGTACAATCAACACATGAACTGTTAACCCTTTGAATCCCAGGCTGTTTTTGCTCAATTTCAGTCCCTTTATTTACAGGCTTTTGGCATATTCATCACATGTCTTAATTAGGCTACTCAGAAATGTGACACTTCATCAGGAGGCACATGTCCCATTCATTTTAGGTAACTAACAACATACTGTAATGATTTCTGCCCGAGTGTCTTTTGCTGCCTTATTGGCATCACCTATCTGTTGGCATCAAAGTGGTGGAGTCGACTTCATAAAAATCTATAATTGAGTATTAATGATGTGGGCTAGTACAAACTGTGCTATTATCTCCCAGTACAGCCCATAAAACATAAATCTGTCAAGATGCTTTGTTTCTTCTAAGCAAAAGTGCCAATCCACCTACTCAAGCAGATTTTATGTTGGTTGTTATGACAGTTGGAGTGGAGAGACGGGGAAATGAGCTGAGAGAAAGCTGCAGCACCAAGTCTTCATCCAAATTTCAATCACAAGAGGAGCCTTGGGAGCGGCGTGTGGGCATTAGCATTGATTGAGTAACAAAAATACCCAATGAAAAGCCTGCCTCGTGACTGCCTGTTCACACTGTCAGTGATGGCTCTTTGGAAGTTCTTCATTTCAGTAGGATCAACACTATGAAGATATCTCACATACATGCCTGGCATCCATCTCTGAAAAGAATCCAGAGCTGAACATGATTTGTTACTAGCCAACACCTTCCCATTTATTCATGCCAGCAAAATGTTTAGTGTAGGGTTGTAACAGACTCAGAATTCAGTCAGTCGAATCGGATTTGGCTGTTACAAATCTTCGACTATTCGTTCCTTTTTTTGGATATAGACTATCAAGCAACGTTTTATTGAATTGCCAGATTTTTTAATGGGGTTTGGCGGGATGTTCAGGCTGACAGCGACGTTAATGTAAATCCAAAGCCAGATGTTTTCTGAGGAAGGAAACGTTTGTTAGACCTCAAGGATATAATGCATTTTAGTGAGAAACACTGAATGTAAACAGAACGTTTTTAGAGGCCTTTGACGAACACCATTTACCCTCAAGCCTAAGACCTTCGTGGAGCTAAACGTCACCAGCTCACCAGAGGCCAGTTGAGTGGCCGCAGCTAATTGCAGCTAAAAGTGGTGGAGTGTGGGGGGATATCATGGATTAGAGACAAACCAACAGTGACAATTACAAACGCTGCAGTGCTAGTCGTAAACTTAACATTTTCAATGCTAGCACATGAATTGTTTAACATTGTTGAAGTCACAAAGTGTTTGAATTCTAATACCACATGCTGTAATAGATATTCATATATATTGTAGTAAACCCCAGGAATATGGCTCACCTTTTCAGATAGGTGGATGAAAGAAACCCTCAATAAGAGATTACAGCGACAAGCTCCAACAATTAAAATGCAGGTAGTGTAAAAAGGGCTATTTGCTGTTGTAGAATACAGTGGTTGAGTAGCTCCCAGATTCAGTAGCTGCTTATTTCTGCGTTTACTGGTCACATTTGAACTTTGAACTAAATGCTTAATGGGTTATGTCTAAAAAGTGATGTTTCTATCAAGTAATACATTGTAATTGGGACGGCTGTGGCTAAGGAGGTAAAGTGGCTCATCCATTAATCCGAGGGTTGGCGCTTCATTCCCCGGCTCCTCCTGTCCACATGTCGAAGTGTCCTTGGGCAAGACACTGAACCCTAAGTCGCTCCCCATGGAGGCCAGCACCTTGGATGGCAGCTCCGTCACCATCGGTGTGTGAGTGTGTGAATGAGACTAATCTGTAAAGACCTTTGGGAACCATTAAGGTTGAAAAGCCCATTTATCATAATTGACCCCAAAATGAAGTATTGTAGCAATAAAGACTGTGACACACCTTGTTTTACATCTTGAACCTGTTGCACTGTAAAGTTACAGTAAATGTGTCTGATAATCAAAAACAAAGCTACAACCTTTTGAAGAGAGCACAAGTTATGGGCCCATTTCTGGAATCATAAATCAATTGCGTGGCGCCGGAAATGTTCCAGAGCCGATGATCAAACCACTGAAACATTCTGCCGTTGGTTTTCACAGGTGAGGGGGCTCATCAAGAAGAGATGAATCAATTAGTTGTTTGTGCGAAGGCAGTCGGACTCGGCTGTACATTGATTTTACACAGAATGTCATCTTCCACCATTAGCAGTGTTATCTGTTGTGTTGTGCCGCAGCAATTCAAGCAAAAAAAAAAACGTATTTACTCCCCTATGGATATGAATAATAAATGTAAATTAGAAAAATACACACATACAGTATAGGCAAGTGGGATGCAAGGCTCGAATACACTTTGCTCATACACGTACTGATCCTCAGGGTGGGCCACCCTCACATAGGTGTCCTGCATCACTTAACCACTGTGAATCATAACTACAAAGCACAGACACACACACACTCACACTCCTTCATCTCTGCATGTGTTGTGAACCTGTCACTGCATCGGTTGATAGATCGAGTCCCTCATAAGTTCAAAACATGGGGCTCACCCCTTTCTGAAGCATCAGCACTTCAATCAGGCCCTTATTAGTGTCTCCATGTGTGCGTATGTGTGTGCATGTGTGTGGGAAGAGGTGTCTTTCATGATCTCTGTGTGTGTGTGTGTGTGTGTGTGTGTGTGTGAGTGGGGGGAGATACAGAGCAAATGTGTGTGTAATGAGGTGGAAATAACTGTCTTTCAAGATACTTCCCTCAGTATGAGCTCCCATACATCTTGTTAACTGACAAAGCTTTGAAGACGAGTCTTTTTAACTTAACACAGCGAGGTTGAGATCACAGCCCCATACACACAATCATACAGGCACATACCCTATATAACACAATAGGTGGGATCAAAACAACAACAACAAGCGAGCAAGCGGGTGAACACAATTTGACATTAATCATTTTATTAGACAGAGATTTAGGGTGTGCCACAGAGAGCAATGAAAAGAGTCACTAAAAAGGAAAAGTAAAGGAAAGTTAGGCAGAGAGGAAGCTAAAGCTAATGGAAATCTAAGGTGTGAAAAGAAAGAACATAAAAGCCCAGCAATAGCACATTCTTCAAAGACTGTAGGAGTGTAGGCACTGAAATAAATGCTGCAACACTCATACTTTCCACTCACTGTTTTGTGGAGTTAGTTGTTAAGTGACAAGAAATAGACATCAAAATCATTGGCTCTGGTATGCAAAGACTTAAGCATACTTTCTATTCAGTGATTAAAAGTTGTTGAAAAGAAAAAAATGTGTTGCTGCTGCTGTTACAGACTTTTCGATTAACATCTCTCTGACTCTCTGCTTTTGTATATAATATTACAACTCATTACTACATGGAGTCCAGTGACCTCACATAATTCGCAGCAGAGCTTCACCCATGTTTTCTGATGTTTTTTATGAACATGCAATGGAAGAGTATGACCTTCAACCAAGGGGACGATCTCTAAAAAAATGTGTTGGACTCTTACTTCATACTTTAAGTTGGGTTTAGTTTTGAAAACAAAATTTATTTCTAAGCTGGTCTATTAAAGAATAATACATGTCTAAGCTGTCCGGTTAAAAAACAATGAATTTCTAAGCGACGTGTTGACAGCTCTTTTTGTTCAAGTAATCCATCATTGTTTGGTGTTCGAGAAAACGGATAAAATGACACTGGTCAGAGAAACGTGGCAGGCATGATGTCATAATGACTTTGGGTGTGTGTGCACACAAGTTGGGCATCATCCATACAATATCACATACAGTTTTGTCAGCTAGACACGCAAAGAAACAACACTCATCACTCCTTTTTCTCCTACTTCTCTTGCTCATGCACACATATTTCGGTAAACATTATCCATTTTCGAAACAACAGATTCCTCTTTCGGTTCATTTCTCCCCGTCTGTCCGATGCTTTCCATCTCTCTTTGTCTCGTTCACTTAGTCTGTCTCTTTAGGTCACTTCAATCAAATGAGGGTGAAACATTTTCCTCATTGTCAGCGCTGAAACACGATCACATGGGAACATAACACACACACACACACACACACTCACACACACACACACTCCAACATACATAGACAGTCCGTCTTTGTACCAAGCTAACTTAACCTACATACATCCATCAACACAGCTTGTACAGGAGGCCATAAATATTTAACCCTCCATTAGATGAACCATGTTTCGCTGTGAGGTGTCCATCCCCCCCCCAGCAGATGTGGCGAGTGAGCAGCAATTTGTTGTTGTTGTTGTTTCCAGGTTGAAGAAAAAGTCAATGGGGACGTGGAGGCAGCAGAGGGTGAGGGGTGCCTTTAATTTCACCCCATTGCTCGTCTCAGGCGCCAAGGGTGCAGCCGGAGCTTAATTAGAATGCGTTTTAAATATTGATGGGGGCAGGTTGTCCCTACTGTAAGGCAGCGCAGGGAAACTGGAGCGCAGGAGGGGAAACTTGATGAGAGCAAATACACACTCTGACAGCTCTGAACTGACTTATTCATTAATTAAAATAAGACAGATAGCTGAAGGTTAGACCATCAGATGGATAGATAGATAGATAGAGATAGATAGATAGTCTCCCCACGTAGGAAGGAGGCTGGCGGAGTGCAGATCAGTTCTAGAGGCGGTTCAACTGGGCTGATGAGCTGGCAAGCTGTTACGACCCAGCTCACTATGGGAAGGGGAAGCAACATGAAACCAGATGGATTTGGTGAAATAAAGTTATTTACAAAGAACTTGGATACAAAAAAAAAAAAAAGAGGCGAACTACAAAGGAAAAAGGGCCTGTGGGTGCTGTTCAAATCAAGTAAATACGTATAACCAAAAGAGGACTCTTAATAGGTCAGTGTATCTTTTGGTCATTCGATTTTCCTTTCAGAAACGGGTATTAAAAAACAAAAAAAATGGGTCCGAATTTCATTTTTTTGTGGGCATCAAAAAAAGAAAATAAATGTGTGTTTTCCTGTTTTCATACTGAAGTGGGTAATAAAATTAATTAGAAAACCAAAACCAAAAAAAAAGTCTAATTTCTGTTTTTGACATTTTTTCACATTTGTGGATTTCGCTGAAAGTGACCACTGCATGCACCTCACGGGAGCATGCAGAGCACAAAAGTGGAATACTATCAGACACTTTAATGATTTCTGAAGAGATTTAGTGTTTGTGGCACTAAATTTAGTTGCCCACAAAAAATGAAGAAAAAAAATTAAAATCTCACCCGTTTTTTGTTTTTTAATAGCCGTTTCTGAAAGGAAAATCGAATGACCAAAAGATACACGGACCATAAAATAAGAGCCACAGCTAACTTTACCTAAATGAAACAAAAAAGGAAATAAAACCTCACTACTTGATCTTAGCTGATGCAAAACACAGTCAAAAACAGCACCCCTGCTCCCAGTGATTCTAAACATGGAGATTCTGTGTGTGCGATCAGTAGTCTAAATTATACCTGGCCCAGTCCCCAGGTAGTTACGAGTGCCTCGATTCTAATTCACAAAAGCCTGAATTAACAGCTATGGAACTGACACAGCAACAGAGGCACAGTGGCGAGCTGTTCACTGACGAGCTGGCCGGGTATTTACCAGGTGTCCCCTGAATTGCCTTCCCAAACTGGAGCGCTGAACCAGGTGCCACTCCAATCAGGATCTTCAGATGAAGGTTTATTTAAGTTTCTTGATACTTAAAGGATGAGGCTTTTGGTATTCTATATTTTACTTTTGTACTTAAACCATGAAAAGATCACACCAACAATATGTTAGTCCGTCTCTCAATACGTCCCTGCCATGTCAACGGCTCTCAGCCACAATCCCATTTGTTCCTACTGAAGATCTTAAACTTAAAAAGTTTCATTTTAGTTTCAACAGTTTATCAAATGTTACCTTTTACAAAACATTACAAAAGTTACTCAAACAGGAAATGGAAGTGCATTTTTTGGGGACTATTTCCAGTGGCGGATTAATCCACATTTGGTGCTCTAGTTAGTATTTGGGGCAGCAGGACAGTGTATGTGGGATTGAGTCAAAATAAACTACAGTGTGTGTATTCATGGTAATGAAGTTGTGAATCATTGATGTGTTTTTAATATTCTTTGGACAACAATGGAGCTCTGTGGCACAGAGGAATAAGATAAGAACACAAAACACTTGTTAGTAGGATCAATTTATTGTTGGTTTTGAAAAAATATAAAATATCACCAGCCTTATCCTTTAAATAACATGTCCTCCAAACTAAATCAAAACATATTGTCTTCCAAATTGACCCATATGAGTATTTTCTCAACTGGGGTCCTTCTCAACAGGATGACATTATTTGTCAGCGCCTTACAAAAGCATTACAAATCACCTTTACAATAATTAGTCATACATCTGCTTCTGGTCTGCCACATCTAAGGTTAACATTTAAATGTAACTAAAACAAATTGGTTAAGGCTGCAGTCTCTGGAGTAGAAGTTACATGCTTTATACAACCAACTTTTACATCTGGACCTTCTCCCTAACAGGTTTTGAGGTGTTATAACAACATAGTTCTTCTTCCTCCTTTGCTTCTGACAGACCACAGTCATTATTTGACCTACAAGAGGTTGCTTGCCAGGAAAACATAGGTTGTTTAAAGTGTTTGAACAAATGACCAATGCTGTCATGTTCCTGGTGAGGACAGTTTTTACTTCAGATCAGAATAAAGAGCAAATTGGGGCCATATAAACATACTCAACATACTTTTCCAACACTCCATCTTTCTATGGCCTTCATGCATTTTGGGAGCCTTACATGAAACCATTTCAGAACGCATGTTTTATTGACCAGCAACCATCTGATCACATGGTTATAGTGTTCCTGTGTTGCTTTCACAGGATTCTTTGGAAACTCTAATTTAGAAATAAACAAATCAAGCGTTTCCAGGAGACACGCACGCAATCCCAGCAGTTTAGCCAATGTCATGTGGGAGCAAAATTCACAGGAAGTAAAAGTAGAGCTGCTGGAGGCTTTGAAAACTTCCAGACCACTCAATGTCACAACTGTTATGTAGAAATAAAGCTTTACTCTAATGTGCCAGGACACGTTTCAGAGGGAAAAGACAGAATGGAACGGGGTTAAAGGAAAGAGGATAACATACATATGGACACAGAGAAAGAGCAAAGGAAGGGGCATAATAACATAAGAGCACAGCAATTAATCAGAGATGTGTTTTGCCATTAAATTACTATAAAGATTTCATACCCATAAATGAGCTGAAAGTGCAATCGAGGCACTGAGAGGGTGAGAAACAAAATCAAATTCTAAAGAAAAGTTTGGAATGAGGCCAAGGGAGAGAAGTGGGGAGAGAAAAAGAGCAGAGGGAACGGTGGGGGAAAAAAAAGGTTTTGACAAGTGACAGGAAGAGAAAGAGAACAGAGGAGAGCAGAGGAGGAAGGGAATGAAGTGACGGACAGTTAGAGGAAGAGAGGATAAAAATCTATAAGACTGGAAGAGAATTAAACTGGGAGAGAAAAGACCATGAAGGCCAGAGAGGGAAAATGTGCCGATTCTGTTTTAGAGAGATATTTTTTTCATGCGAAAGGGGAAAAATAGTTCAGTTTCCAGTACAGTGAGTCGTGACACAATGCTGTCCAAAGTGGAGATTCTCTGTTTGCCTTGTGTAGGGTCAGCCAGCTTCCAGCACCACTGGAGCAGAGAGAAGTTAACGAAACAGCTCACACCAAAGTAAGACTTCTGTCATCTGCAGTTGGCACTGTAGCCGTTTTCTTACATGTCTGGAGAATCAGGTCACGACATTGTCCGGAGTTGCCCTTTCATCATGTAGCACACAACAGGAGATAGTCTGTGTCAGACATGTTCTCACCTACTGGAAATGCTCTGTTTGGTTGAGGCGAGGGGTGGCGCCTGGGTAGAGGAGGAGGACTTGCGTTGATATCAATACTACATGTGTTTGGACGTATCCGCAATATCAACGAAAGAGTGGAAAGCAATGTACAAGCAAGCAGAAAAGAGTACGAAGCAGCTACACCCCGTGCAACGTCATCAACGGCATCAACACGCCCACTCGCTCGCTGTGAATCCTCTGAGCCCATGTGTGAATACAGCAGGTTATTGTTCGATCGGACATTACACTGACTTGGTACTAGGGGTACTCTGGTTCAACTGATTTGGACATTTGCGTTCTCATATACAGCAAAACAAAACAACAAAAGGGTAGCAGTGCATGGCTGTAGTCAGTCAAACCACCACTCAAGTTCATAAGAATCCATGCATTATCCATTATCTTATCCTCAAAGGGTCGCGGGGGGCTGGAGCCAATCCCAGCTGACATTGGGCGAGAGGCAGGGTACACCCTGGTCTGGCTCCAGTCAATCACAGGGCTGACACATAGAGGCAGACAAACATTCATGCTCACAGTCACACCTACAGGCAATTTAGAGTCTTCAGTTCATCTAACCTGCAGGTCTTTGGATTGTGGGAGGAAGAGAACCCACGCAGGCACGGGGAGAACTTGCAAACTCCACACAGAAGGGCCCCAGCCGGCCGGTGCATCGGCCTCTTGCTGTGAGGAGACAGTGCTAACAACTGCACCACTGTGTAGAATAATAAACTCAAAGCCAGCTGTGACATTAGAAAAGGTGAAGATGAAACTTGAATGACTCCCGAAGGGAAATCTTGGGGGGTTAAAGTAAAGTGTGACCCTACAGCATTAGTATAACCCATAGAAACAATGGCCAACACTATGGAAACAGTCCAAGTTGTGATAAACAGGAAAACCTGCAGCACATACTATTAAAGTTTCAGTGATTAATTTCACTTCAAATCCTGAAAGTAAAGACAGTGTTGCATCATCACCAAAGGAGCCAGACAGATAACTTGATATTTCATGATGTTCAAACTCACTTCTGAGTTCAGGTGCAATGAAAATGAATAATTTGTCTGGCTGATCGTGTCAAATGTGTCTCTGAAGCTAATGATGTCTTCAGCAGCAACTTTGTTTGCACCTCAAGCAAGCACTAAAACTTTTCTTGCAGTACTGGAGGAAACTTTATGGAGATGTGATACATCATCATTTGCATAAAAACGATTGGATGGAAGCCCGGTTATTCTCACAGCCCCTGGTAGTGTTGAGTTTATAGTTCTGAGGTAGCACAGAAGTTGTCAAATAATTCTAACGTTCAGGTGTATGATGATGCAAAGGGAGGCAAAGTCGTGGAGATGGATGAAATAATTGGAAAGCAAACAACAGCAGAAATGTTCTGTTCAGACACGAGTCCAAATGAGTTTTACAGAGGGAAGCTGAAGTAATCATTACTGAAGCATGTCTGTAATTTCCTAATCTGCCATCTGACGACTCTTTGACTCTGCACCAGAAACATTTTCAGCTTTTTTTGTCTACCTTCTGTACAATGCCCAGTACAAGTAAAAGGAAAATAGTTACAGAAGACATTCCAAATTTAAGTAATTATTTTTATGATTGTCCTGAAAACTAATCTTGTTCCAATAGAGTTCCAAACAAAGAAAACAATAAAAAACTGAGGACTGAAAGAGGATGACAAGCTGGCAGGAGACAACAGGACACAGACGGGAGGGAGAAAATCAAAGTGGAGGAGAAACATGGAGGAATAATAATATTAAATGTTGACATTTGGAGAGTAAAGAAGTGGTGAGAGGGGAAAAAAAATCCAGAGGAGGAATAAAAGTGATGGCGAAAGTTCAGAAAAAGACTGAATGGAGAATCAGATGAATGCGGAAAACTAATTCCTGAGCAAGAAAAAAAAGAAGAAAGAAGAAGAAAACTTTCGAAAGGAGGACAAAGAAAAAGAAAACACTTTAAAGGTGAAGGCTGTGGCCTTGACTAATCGTCCATAAGGCTCGGTGGCAGCCGAACCACAGGGAGCCACTTGGTTTTTGTGTCTGTGTTTGTGTGTGTGTGTGTGTGTGTGTGATGGAGAGAGATGAATATGCATTGTTTTCTGTCAAACGTCAGGCTGCCAGCAGGTTGCCAGCTTGGCCCATTATGGCCAGGGAAGACAGCTAACATGGATCATGCACAGTTACACACACACACACACACAAACACAACAGCAATACAGAAACACAAGTACACTGACACATATGACTGCATGTGCACATACTGTACATGCACATACAAAAGCACACATACAGAAGAAGCACATACACATCTCTCTGTGTGGCCTGTGTTTCCTTTCTCTGCCCCATTACCCTTTTCTGTCTTTACTCCTCTATAAAAACCTTCCTTCATAACCCTCCCTCTTCCCTCACCCCCCATTTACTTTATTTTACCTGAAAGTGGCAATAAGATCTGTAGCTCCTTTCAGACATGTACTTGATGACATAAATGTGCTGCCAATGTCAATCTCACGTTTGGATAAGCACCAGTCATTTTTCCGTAAAAAAAAAAAAGACATGACAAATTTCACTAGGTCTGACCTGGTAGTATTTTATAACACTTCCAACACGACTCAAGTCTGAACTGAATCCCGTCAAATTAACATAAAGGCTAAAGTAAAATACACAGAAAGATATATTAGACATGTTCTCTTCTACCTTCTAAGAAGAACTGGAATACATTTATCACTTTTCACAAAAGTACATCCACTAAAAGTGCTTGTTTTGCCACTGACAGGCTCTGATTGTTATTCTATTATTGTTATCCATCTCATCTTTCACAGCATCTGTTTATCTGTTTTCTTTATATTTTCATATATTTTCATTTTTAATCTAGATGGAACCTCGTTTCAGGAGATGGGCTTACGGCAGTCTAAACCTTTCAGACACAACTGAAGCGACAAAGGTGAAGGATATCAACAAAGTAAAGCCGTGGATGCGACCCATGTCCCCAGAGGGAGTGCTGGACAATTCAACACCATGGAAATCCAGCAAACAGAAAAAACCTGCTGGGTTTCTACTTTGGTGTGTTTTGCGGGCAGACATTCAGGTGGGTGGCTGAAAATACCCAGGGATATGCTGCTTACCTAGTGGCAGCTATGAAGAGGTAGCAAAGACTCCCGAGACCATGCCCACAACAAGAGGTGTTTCAAGGAGTATATTGACCTCTTTCCTTCTGGCAGAATTACCATTGCCACGAAGGAAGAGCAATATGGTGGGAAAACTCCCCAGCACGCTGCCACCTCCCAGCTCTCCCACCCAGCACGCTGGAGCCACCCAGCACACGTCCACCTCCTCTCTTCACTCCCTCTTGGTTAGGAAGTTGCCTAACCCGAAAAGCCCAAGACTGTAAAAGGGCTGGTTTCTCCTCCCCTCAAAGCCAAACCTTGTAAGCAGACATTTATTTGTATATTATTTGTAACACAATTTTTTATGTTTGGTATTAATTGCTGTTCAATACTCATGATGTTTATCTGTTTGTCCTGCTTTTTTTTTTTTTTTTAACTTTGACCCGGGCTCGCGCACAGCCGTCACCCACCCTCACCTACCCGACTGTGTCCATTGAGGCAGCCACAGAGCCCCCACCCACCCTCGCCCACCCCTCTGTGTCCACTGAGCTGAATGACAGCACACTGCTGGCAGAGGCAACTAGGTTGGAGGAGGCACATGGCACTTTATACTTATTAAAAACATACAACACAATATAATCACTGCAAAATCTGCTGGTCTGTGAGTGGCACTGGTGATCATTTCTTTTTTTTTTTTTACTTTACCTTTATTTACTTTTCAGATGTCGATGCAAGCGGAAGGTCATCAGCTGGAGCCATGGCATCGTCTCCCAGCACGACATTGGCCACAGGGTGCCGTTCCCTTGCATCCTTACATCAAAACTTGCATGTGACATAGAGGTAGCCAATTTGAGGCGTCAGTGAGGGCTGAGAAACAGCATTAGCCAGATCAAGTGGAAGCTGCAGGAGTGTCTTGCTGAGGTCTGGTAGCAGAAGACAGTCCAGTACCTGACAGACTGCAGGTGGATTGCCAATGCTGTCACATGGGGCCTGATTCTGCCTGTGACATTTGAACCTGCACCCGCCATACCTCCTGTCCCCAAGCACCGGTGGCTGATGCAGGTTTATGCCCAGGATGTCCTGCAAAGGCTGGATGAGATCAAGGCCACCATCACTTCACAATATGGCTGGATCTTAAAGATGGGGTCCATGAAAAAGGTGGCCTGAAAGCTTGCAGGACACAGCTATGGCACCACTACCTCAGCAGCCAATGTTGGTAATGAGCATGGACAGGTGATCATGTCCGTGCTCACAGCCAGCGAAGGTTTTGGTCTCGGGCTGATGATTGAAGGCCTCATCAAGCGATACAGAGTGCCTGTGGTGGCTCCTCCTGAGGCGCTATATGTCCACCGAGACTGCTGTGGAAACACTCTTCTGAGAGGATGTTTGAAGAGTGGGAGCAAATGACCATCCAGTTAGACATATGGCACTTCATGTGGAGGTTTGCTGTGGGTTGCACCACTGACTCTCGCCAGTTGTATGCCACCTTCATGAGTTGCCTCAGCCACTGTATTTTCATGTAGGACCAGGATGACCTGACGGCCCTGAATGAGGCGAAGTGTGCAGAGCTAGAAGCTAACCAGACCATCTGAGGCTGATGCGCTGCACTGTGTCAGCTGGAGTGAGCTAGCCCTGCATTGCAGGAGAACCACCCACGGGACCAAGGACACCCAGGCTCTGATTGAGAGCCATATACAGGGCTTTGATGGAGACGCTGGTCGTGACACTCTGGGGGAGTCCCACTAATCAACTCGGCCCGGATAAGCAAGATCCGGAAGTCCCAGCAGAAGCATGGGGCATGCATCCAGGATCCAGAGTGAAGGGAGGGCACTGTCTGCCAACCCACCGCTGTGCCAGAGGTTCCATGTCATTTGAGTCATTTCACCTGCACCTGAACCGATTCATCCCAGGTAAATATGTGAATCCTTTTTCTCATCCCATGAGTAGATTGAATGATCTCAGACTTTTTTTGTTTTTTAGATTTCTGAATTTACTTTACAGGTACACTGGCAAGTGACACCTTCTTCCAGGTGTATCTTTTGGATGGACTTACAAGTTGGAACGAAGACAGGACTGCAACAGCGACAGATGATGAGCAGTAGTCACATTCCCACAATCATCTTCTCCATCATGCTGTCAATACTCTCGCAGAGGAGGGTCTGGGCGAGAAGATCATCCCTTATGTCTGGCCAAGAAAATACACTGGTAGAAAACTATTATATTGGTTGTTTTTTGTGACAATTTCATTCAAATTTACAAATACCATTTTACCACTGAGTTATTATATAATGTCCAGTATCATTGCGCTGTTGATCCATATAATACTAATAATAATCAATTTAATAATTTAATTGTGTTTTAGACTGACTCCTCTAAAGTTTTGCAGTGAGACTGCTCACCTACTGGAAACTGAGAAGTAACTCATCAACATGGCATGCTGGGATTTCTTGCAAGTGAATTTTGATTGATTGTGTGGTGCAAGGGTCTTAAGGTGCTTTCATAAGAACAAAAAGTGAAAATAACAGCGAGTGCAAATAAAGCAACCTGAAAACACTTTTCCCTTTTGACTTCAAGAGAATGTATTTTGAGGTATGTCTGCTATAAGGTACAAAACTGTGGAATCTAAGAATGACTCCTTCCATCTGATTTACAAGAATGTGCAGTGTATTTAATTCATAGAAAAAACAGTCTTCATTTTTAATAGCAGCATTTGCAAATGTCAGCAAACAATTTATTCATAACTACAGCAGACAGGGAGCAAGGGAAGTGTAAACATGTTCAGTCTCATAGATGGGACTGATAGCCATGGCCTCTTGAAGCCTTTAGAGGGGCTGTCCAAGAAGAAGCACAACCAGTGTTTATTAAATAAATTGATGGCCACTATGGCAACTATGGCCTCTCAATTCTGATCGGCTGTCACATGTGGATTAATTTTAAGTAACTTGATAACAACCGGCAGACACCTATGACACAGGATTACCATTCTAGATGAATGTGCCAGTATTAAACTGTAGGTAAAAACAGCAACAGTGAGCCTTAGTTTAAGAGCTTTGAGGTAGAGTGATTTGTGTAACCAATAAAAGAAAAACTCTTGGTGAGAACAAAATGTGCTTATTTCCAGGAATCTGGACGTCAAAATCAACTAATGACAGGAGGACAAAAGAGAGGACATCTGAAGTAACGTTAGCTGTGGTGAAGCTGGTAGCCTGCAAGTTGAAAGAGACAAAGAGAAAACGATAGAGCATCTGTGTGACTGTGACAGATGGCAAGGGGGGGAAGAGAGAGGCAGTCTGCATATGTGAAGCCCAATTTATACTTTCCGCGTGACGTAAATTCCGTCATCAGAGGTTGTACACGTAGGCTCTGTGCAAACATCTGTGTAGCTCAAATATTTTGTGACCACACGTACCAGTCTGCACAGCCACTAAGCTACAAGGGCACCGACTGCGAATGTGCTGGAAAACCAAAATGGACACTGTATTTGAAGAGAGGCTGTGTGAAGAGATCCATCGCTACCCGCATCTCTACAATTCACATTTAAAACAATACAAAGACAATCAAATGTGAATAAAATTTAATTGAAGTCATGTGAGCAAACAAGCCAGCAGATATTCTGGCGGGCGACAATCGCGGTCAGATGTTGGCGATAATGCTCCGCCCAGTTGCAATTCGCCATTAAAAAGAAGAAGAAGAAGAAGAAGAAGAAGCGGTCAAATGCTGGGATCGTCGCTTCTGGTAAGTGCAAAATGGCCATGTTCAATTTGAGACAACACTACCCTGTTGAAATTCACGCACTACGCAAGTAAGTACATAGTGTACAGAGTGTACTACATGTAAGTGGAAATATCCGAATTAAGACACAGCATCTGTTTTAAGATTTTTACAACACAAAAGCAAGAGAATTAACTAATATTTAATGAATATATTCATTTGATTATATATGGCATTTATTGGCAATTGGCCAAGGTATAAGCAGGATATTCTCTAGTTCTCTGGCCTGATTCTGACCTGCAGAAAAATCAGTTTGAGAATAGGTAATTCAGGGATGAGTGTCCACATGCAACATTTTGGGGGTAAACCCTCATTATATATTTCAGCTCTGAATATGAGGTTTTAGGAATACTTTTTGAGACATGTGGCTTAGGGACAAAATAAACAAACAATGAGATTTGTGTTCCTCTCCTGTGTGAAGCATCTGTCACTGTCTTGACAGAAAACGTAGAAACTAGCGGATTATGATGGAAATGAGTGACAGGAATGTTCTTGGTAAAGACAGGAGATTGAAAGGAAAATGTGTGCCTTGTCGTCTGGAAGTATTGCCCCCCCTTCTTCTCCCAGGCTCCCAACGGATAATGGATTTGACTGTACTATTTGGCTGGAGTGAAAGGCCGGTGTGACAGTTTCCGTTTCCCCATGAGGAGAATGTATAATCTCCATGAATTTACATTTGTCTGTCATCTGATAGAAAGGGCGTTTATTGTAGGGCAAGTTTGCATGAAGCCTCTTATAATGGGATCTCTGGTTAGGTCACATAACCATGTAGTCTTTCATATGGCTTACAATGAGGAGCAAAACTGAACACCATATCAAACACCTGCTGATAAAAGTATGTTTCGTCTTTCTTACGGCCAAGTCTACATGTTAGTGTTCAACACCTTATATGTTACTTCCACACTCAGTCTCATGACATGAAGAAAAGGTTTTTATGGATATTTATATGATGGAGGTGAACGTGTGAATTAACTGTAAGTAGTAAGAAGTAAGTCAAATAGATTGACGTTTTGTGACGTACGCTTATTTGCTTTTTTGCTGAGAGTTCGATGAGAAGATCGACACTCCTTGCATGTCTGTACGCTAAGTTTGTAGCTAGAACCCAGAGATGATTAGGTTAGCTTAGCATAAAGGCTGGTAGCAGGGGGAGACTGCTAGTTTGGCTCTGTCCAAAGTGAAAAAATCCTCCAACTGTCTTTTCTAGAGCTCATTAATTAACAAGTTGTATCTTGTTTGTTTAATCTGTACTCAAACAAAAATATAAAAACGGCAAATTGTGGTTTTATAAGGAGTTATGTGCTGTAACAATTAATTTGACGACCAGCGGCCGGGTGCAGTGACTCCCCGGAGTTTCCACTTGTTGCCTCAAAGTGACCTCAACAATCCAGACTTATTGTTTTGTACATTTCTGTTTGTGTATGGATTAAAGAAACGAGACCAACATGTTCATTAGTGAGCTTTAGAGCTGCTGTAGGCAACAAAAATTACCTTTGGACAGAGCCAGGTTAGCTGTTCCACACTGTTTCCAGCCAAACTAAGCTAATCAGCTCCAGACTCTAGCTACATACTGGCAATGTGCAGTAGTATCGATAGTATAGTGGAACTTGTTCAGCATGTGTCCCAAACACACATAAATACATACTTTTAGTTCCCAGAGGTTCTATCAAATGACTTTGGTGACATTAAGTATACTTTCCTACCTCTCAAAAATCTGTCCATTGTACATTAAATTTCACTATCTGAAAAAGTCTTGCAAACCTTAATCTTGATAGCCTTGCTAGCACGAAAGCAAGCTTGTTTGTTTATTGTTAAACAGACTCTGGGCCCTATTTTATTTGCGCAAGCGCAACGACAAGCTCAAAGCGGTAGGTCTTGGGTGCACGGACTGTGTGGGCGTCTCCAAGTGCACCTGCTATTTTGGTTCATGTATGTGCAGCAGCGCAAAGTGCAAAAGCGCTGAGTGAAGGTGAATATAGATCGAAGGATGTGGTGGTTAATAAATACACTCTTAGCAAGTCATATCACTGATCTCATCGCTCTGAAACAGCTGAGCCAATCACAGTGACGCATGACGACAATAGCTGAACAAAACTGAGGAAATCATATTGTTGTCTGGATGGTGCAGAACACAGCACCACAAATCTGCAGCTAGAGGCAGATGGTGTGGGTGTTAATTTAACTTCGAAATTAACAGTAAAAAATGTTGATGAAGCCGCTAATATGATCACATCAGTTTGATGCTATTTCAGTCATAATTCTAATGTGACATAGCAGCGTTTGCACCATCATGCATTTCATAGATAAAACATGAAACGCCACTTTCGCTAAAAAGAAAGTTGGAAAGGAGCAATAACACACAGGATTGATGAGCCGCTGTAATCTGACGTCTCCCTCATAAACAACAGAATATCAAGTTGTAACGGACCAGTTTGATGTGTGTGGAGGTGTGTGTGGTTATTCTGTAGCAGACAGGTGCCATTTGCATGTGATTTAATGAAGATAAACACAGTTGACGGCTGTGTGACGGCACTGCGCTCTGACGCAGCACTTAATTAGAGGCTGCAGATTTATCAACATATGTGTTCTGCTGCTTCAGATGGCTGCAGGGATTTAATGAACTGAAGGTTTACGTACAGTTTAAAGCAGCTGTGGACAACAGATACTGTAAGAATCTCATAGTTATTTATAGATCAATGCAGATAACTTTACTGACGTTCCCATTTTCACCAATGAACAGACATGGTTCTGAAGAGTCTATTCTCAGGGAAAAGTCTTAGACCCAGTTTCCACCAAAACACCAACAATTCGCTTTGCGCAGCCTCATTTGAATGAACCTCCCACCTGTGCACCATGTAAAATACAACACAGACGAGCAAAGCCAATTTCAAGGTCAGGAAAATACCAAAGGTCAGAGCGCGACTTGAGCTGGTCGTCGCACCGCCATGAAAATAGGGCCCTCAGTCTAAAAACATACAATAAACTTAGTTACTTACTCAGTTCCACAACACATATTTTGTCCCACTCATGCTCACTCATCTGCAATGCCTCTACGCCCCCCATGTGGGGCCCACCCCACAGTCAGACAACCCCCAGTCTCGGAACTCATCCTAGATTTTGGCTAATGCGTTCTGCCTCTTTTGCATGCAACGTGATTGGTCAATACAACTCCTACTACAAACTACTAACGAAAATCAGAATGTTTCCGATACCAAAATCTTGTCCCTTGCACAGATTCTGCATTCATATGCAGATATCTGCTTATAGAGATTAGACAACCCTTAAATTAAGAAAAAATAACATGGGCAAGTTTAATCATATTTTGCTTGGCCTAAGATGTTTATCACTATATTTTCAGTCTAATTTGTATTTCTTTTATATACTTGTGACCTTGTGAAATTAGGTACTTCACATCTTAACCCATATTTGAACCCACACCTCCACAATGTAACTGTACAACTTTTCCCACAGTAACACAGACGTTTTAGCAGAGCAATGATGCAAAATGCATTGAGTTTGTCGTAATGAGATTTGAGCAAAGGGAATGAATAGTCTAAAGGATTGGATTTAAATTCACTATGTAACGTAAAACAACTTATGCTTCTGTTAGAGGGGAAGGTATGGCTTATGGGGAAAGTGTCGGATTTGAACCCACAAAATTGCAAGAGCACAGTACACATCCTGTCCCAGCGAGCCACTGGGGTGTTTCTACATAATACGATTTGACTGCTGAAATCCATATGAAGGGAAGGAATATAAAGAGGGTGAATGGGGGATTGTGGCAGGCAGTTTTTGTGCAAGGAGAATGGATAATCTATAGGCATGGATTTACATTCATCTCTTCTGTGGAGCTGACTTGGCACAGAAAACACAAGACTTATGAAGACATCAGCTATGCTGCTTTCAGTCAAACTGTATGGAGATGAATCTAGTGTGTGTGTGTGTGTGTGTGTGTGTGTGATTGAAAAAAAAAAAAAACATTTTATGATGAAGACATCAATCATGATTTGGTTAGTCATCGTCCATGCAGATGAAATAGCAGGCACAGATTATGCTGTGTGTGTTCGAGGTTTAGCGTGCTCTCATTTCCTACTGTACATTGAATGTGAAAACACGCATTATGAAAGTTTATGATAAATATTGTAGCATTCACGTACATTACATATGAATGTCATTATATATTTGGAAATGCCAGTAAGGCTGAGCTTTGAATGCTGATGACAGTGCTCATGCTTCAACAGAATACAGTGTAGGCTTACTTAGCTCCACACCAAGAAAGCTTATTTTACTCTAAAGATTAAGGCAACAATTTGCATCTTAATCCCCCGTAACATGTAGTCAAAAGCATTTAAGCACTGGAACAGTGAGTGGTCAGGGGTCTTCAGATGCAACAAAAGTGCTTACATGGCTTGTGTGAATATTAATTGCTCTTTGCCTGAAAGTTTGATAAGAAGACTTAACGCGCTGAAAAATTCTTGGTTTTCTCAGCCTCTCCACCAAAGCAGGATCCTATTATTACTGTCCACGCTATACCAGATGAAAACAAGATCAAAAGCATCAAAGGACAGCTTAAACTCACTTGCCGTATATAGTTAAAGGAAATACGAGTTTCCAGCTGACAACACAAATCTGCAAATATGCATCCCAGGAATGCTTTTGTCATGAAATTCATATGATTGTACTAATAATTATTCAGTCATTTTTGACAGCAACATGTTCTGCATACTGTAGGAGTCAAAGCAGCGTGCTAAAGATTCGAGAAGGAGAGCAATCAAACCCCCAGGGATGTACAGAAGGGAAGCAGCAGACTTAAATCCCTGAGATATGAAAAATACATCATTTCAATAGAGACAGGCCTTCTTAAACATATACTGCACCATCCATGGTTCTATATGTTTTAATAGCCTGACAGGACGGGGCTGGAGACGTGGAAAGAGGAAACAAAAAGACAGTTACCTGCACGTAGAACAGAGATGACATCATGAATGTTCTTTTTGTAACAGCCTATTTCCATCACTACAATCAACATCTACATTATCATTGTTCAAAAAACAAGATTTATAACACTTCAATGTAAATTGTACATTTCTAACAATTTTGTATTACTGATTAGCCTTGAAATTTTGATGAATTACGCAATAGTCCATCCATTTTCTTCCGCTTATCCGAGGCCGGGTTGCGGTGGCAGCAGGCTCAGCAGGGTTGTCCAGTCGTCCCTCTCTCCAGAAATGCTTGATGAGATATATAATCTCTCCAGCACGTTCTGGGTCTACCCCGGGCTCTTCTACAAGTTGGACGTGGCCACAAAACCTCCAAAGATCACTTGAGTAAATGCAATAAGTAATTCATTAGTGGTTATATGATGGTCTATGGCCTTTATTGCATTGTAGTAGTGCTCATCATGTAAAGACTCTGAAAGAGGCATTTTCAACACTCTGAAAGGCCAACCTCTGGAACTTTGTAGTGGCTCATTTGGCTTAAGTGCCACCAACAGCATGCTATGATATACGAGAGGTTGAAAATGTTCATGTAGCCTTAAGTCCCTTTCACACATGCAGTCTGTCCCTGAAATGATCAGGAACATTTCCTGCATGGGGTCATGTGTGAATGGGAGCAAGGATCGATATTCAGAGAAATCTATACCGCCAATATCCCACCTCAAGACCTAGTAACATTTCAGGTAAAATGCCCGTGTTGTGAATGAAAGCAGGAACATTGCAGGGACTAGCATGTAAAGGGTTACGTCTGTCTGACGAAAGACGCTTTCTCGTGGAGCAAGCGAACCAATCACGAGACTCCGCTGATGACGTATTTGAATCCATGGCTTGTTTACGGTTGCCTTGCCAATGCTTTCGTGGGTGATTTGATAACTGAATCCCATCTTTGTCGTCTAGGTGATCTTTCCTAATTACCCAAAGGGATAACCAAAGCTTCACCTAATTAAGCAGCTAGCAGCTAGTCATCCAAAGGTAAAATGCAGCTTTCACACACACACACACACACACACATACAGAATCTCATAGATTTCTCCCAGTACAATGGAGATGCACATTTGAACAGACCTCACTGTGGACAGTTTCATATGGACTGTTCTTTCAGTAGAAAATAGTCACATGGAAATTGTAGACGGTTAATTCTGTGGATTAATTCAGCTCCGTTGTATTGGGGACTGATTCTGAAAAGAGATGTGGAATTTTAAATGCTTTTTTTTTAACTGTTATGAGCATCACAAATTACATCCTATTCATCTAGAAACCTACAAACTATATGGATGGAAAGATACCACTAGAGGTATCACCACAAATATGCTGTCTGTATTCAAACCTATAACAGGCTCAGTTGCTGCCAATCTCGGAACCCATCGGCTATCATCTGATGACTATTTAGCCTCTGGGGGCAACAGCCAATGTTTGGGGGCTTCCGGTGTAGCCAGCGGATAACCGGATAACGGATATCCAGATAACCATTCTTTATAGTCCGATTAGCAATCTCTCAACCCATTCGCTATCATCTGACAATGATTTGAATATCAATGATGCGTCATGTTTCAGATGCTGTAGATGTCCATCGTGTCTGTCCTCAGAATCAGCAGCTGTCAGTACTTTCTCTGTACAGAGCATTTGGTTTTATATCCTTTCCTCCACAGGTTAATAGTGGGTTAGTTGCTGCTCTGTGCACACACGATGACACAGAGGTTTCTATTTTCGTGAACCCAGCGGCGCGGCCAGATTGCTGTCAGTTGTACTCTGACCAGTGCGTCTGGAGTGTGCGAAATGCACTTTTGGTCATTTCGTGGCCAGGCTCCCTCGGTGCACTTGTGGCACACTTGGGCACGGGATGGGATCAGAAAGAATACATTACCATACATTATAGGTGGGTGCATTAGGGGCTGTGACAATCATGGCCAGTCACCTTCACTACTTGCAGCCTGTGTAAACACAGAGCTCTCACCATCATGACTCACTGACAGTTTGGGGATCCTGACTCTGAATCTCAAGTGTTGCAGACATGTTATCTCAATAACTCATGTTCTCTTCTTGTCCTTGACAAGTTACTGCATTCTTGAAATTTGCACAGGCACAAAAATCAGACCATACTTTTGAAAAGCATATCAAGCTGTACATACTGACAGGGTTATGTACCATCTCAAGGCTAACTTCATCATTATGTAGCAACAAGAAGGCAGTCCCAGCTACTCGACAAAATTATTAAAGAAGTTGTTTGACATTTCGGGGAAATACTTGTATTTGCTTTGACTAAAGTTAGATGAGAAAATTGATACCAATCTCATGTTTGTGCATTTACTATGGAGCTAGAGCCAGGGATTGATTAGCTTAGCATAAAGACTGGAAGCAGGGGGAAACAGCTAGCCTGGCTCACTCCAAAACTCAAAAATACGCCTACCAACACCTCTAAAATTAACTAATTAACATTGTTTGACCCGAAAAACTGAAATGTAAAAATGACAAGTTTTGGTTTTAGGGGAGTTACATGCTAAGCTAATGACTCCTGGCTCTAAAGCTCCAAAATTAGCATACAGACATGAGGGTGGTATTGATCTTCTCAACTAACTAAGATATAGATAGATAAGAAAGTGAGTCTATATATCTATATCTATATATCAGTCTATCTATCTATCTCGCTAGCTAGTTGTAGATTACTGTAAAAGTCTGCACGAGTCAGCACACTGACTTTCCCATCAAGGCTCATTGCATCAGTGTTAGCATGGAGCACCAGCTAGCCAAAAATCTTAATTTTCTTGTCTATTTTGCCATCATGTATTGAGGTTACATGTCCAACAAGACATTTAAAAACATTGCTGAAGCAGGTTCCCTGATGCACCGCTTTACAGAACATCATGTAACATCATATCTGGTTCAGATAATCACAAAAAAAAGAAGATATTTGACACTGAGTCATTTATGCATCCACTGTCAGCTGACACGTGCTGACATTAGTCTTAGGCACTTCCTCCCTTCGTCCCTCTTTATCTTAATTCTTGTGTGCTGTTCCTCTATTCCTCTCCATGCTTTCTAGCTGTCAGCCGATACAAATGATTAATAAATGTTAACCGACCCTCGCCTCATCTTGCTCTCTCTGTTCTGTCTATCCACTGAATTTACGGTATAAAAGCACCTTTAGACCTGAGTCTTAAGCAGTGTGTGTGTATGTGTGCGTTTGTGCATGATCTCAATATTGCATCAATAAGGGACTGAAGGCATCAATTTGTCAGACAATGAATAATGCTGCCTGCCATTTAGAGTAGTAGAGTAGCTCATTTATCAGACATGCCTTTAAATTGATGTGTATTTGTATGTATGTGTATGTGTGTGCTGTTTACATGCCTGGATTGTGCACTCTGCATTTTAAGTGTAAGTGTGTTTGCATGTATGTCATGATGTGGTTCATACTGTATAACCTTTCTCACGTTTGCCCTGGGTGTGTTTTTATGTGTGTGTGTGTGTGTGTGTGTGTGTAAAAAAACAAACATATATAATTTATTTGTTTAGAAACCCTCTAAGTTATATCTAAGTGTCAGGGGTCTTCATGTATTATATATTACCATTAGACTGCTGTATACATTGGCTACCAGTAAAACATTCATTGGCCCTCATTATGTTACAGATAGTGTTGGTGTTCCAGACTAACATTGACCAATGCACTTCTCTTACTCGTGACAGGAATCAGTACACATACTGTGTGTGACTGGAAAAGTCAGTTTCTTATAGTTGGCTGGACCAAATAAGAGATAGATAGATAGATAAAACGGGATTCAGGCACCAATGAACTTGTAATAAGAATGACAAGTTTCTCTTGAATTTTCTTATTGGCTTCAACCTTTGAGTTTCATCTCAGAGACCATTAGTGCCAAACCTTTGAAAGCATCTCATTATGTTTTTATGTGCCTTGCATTCTTTTAGATGATCTTTAGTATCATAGTAACTTTCTCAAGTTCCCACTAACACTGAACAATTAGCCCAGGATTAACACACCAATGTGTGCACAATCCTCTCCATACAATCCCCTGTATTTCCTTTCGAAGTTAGATTTTTTCGACTCCCAAACTGACTTTTCCATAACAGAATATAGTCTGTAAACTAATAATTAAATCTCTCTACAACTGAATCTCATTGTGTCTACATGAGGTTCATTCGAGGTACAACCAGTAAGTAGCCAAGTGCAAGGACATTAAGCAGAGAGGACAATTGGACCTGCTGTAATCTCTGTGTCCAGGAGATAGACAGCGGTAAGTGACCGCTCTGGGAGAGGAGGGGATTACTGATTAGTCTGTGTGTGTGTGTGTGTGTGTGTGAGAGAGAGAGAGAGAGAGAGAGAGAGAGAGAGAGAGAGAGAGAGAGCAGGTGGATGTGTGTATGTGTGTCTTTTTACTTGTCTGCTGAGACTGATATGTTAAAATGCAGTTACTTACAATAGGTTATTAAATATCTAAATTATATAACAACTAATATAGTTGTTGCCACCTGAACCATATCCAGTTATTGTTTATGGTGGTGAGTCAATATGACTAAAATGACTACTACCATATGTCATTGTGTTAATTATAATTTGGCAGCATTTGGTTGCCAAACCAGTCTTTGGCCAAGCATACATCCATGGTATAAAGTGATACAATGCTGAAGGGAAGGGAGCATAAGGTAAGTTTGTAATGCATGTTTGTCCCTCGATTATAGACATTTAGAGTGTAATTCCACAGGGCCTTTGTCTGTCTGTGAGCCAGAAGTCATGACAAGTATGTTACGTAAATGGTGCATACATAATTTAAGATCAAAATCATTTTAGTACTTATTTCAACAAATACTAATAGTAATGCAGAGTAGTTTCAGTAATGTATTACATAGATGATAAAAACAGTAGTGTAAGTAGTAATACCAGAAACAGTTGTAGCACAAGCAGAAGTACTACAGTACTATAACTGTACTGAGAGTTTTATTACACAGCTTCAGTAAGTGGAAAATCCTGAAATCTGTCAGTCAAGTTCTACGTAAATATTTGTTTTTCTTGGCTTTTTCCACAGCTGTGCTTCTCTCATGGACAGTGCTTCATGCCGCTTTTCACATACTTTACCACACTAACTCACACCACCCAAAAACGACATCATCAAAGCAGTTGTCAAATATATAGCAAGTGAGGATGGAGAATAGTGAAATCTCCAATATCACATGTAAAAATGTACCTTCACATTGTGTTTATTCACATGCAAACTGGATTTATATATTCATGTATTTATTGTGTGTGTGTGGGTGTGACAATATGTTTTTCGTAAGGGAATGGTTCTACACAAAAGTTTGACACTTCATGTTAAAAAAAAAAAAAGTCACATTAATTTACATTTCAAATCCACAACTTTACATATTATCCAAACATTTTCAGTTGTAAATGCCATGAAAATAAACTTTGTTATTGAAAAAAAGCTCAGTATGTTCACTATATGTTCTCATAAATTATAGTATAAAGATGTACTAATAATAATATAATGATCTATTTTTATACTACCAGTGTGAGTCACCAATTCAAATATTTTCTAATCCTACTCATTAGGTGATTAATAAAATTTGTTTTGGGGCAGACTTCCCCTTGGACAGAGTAGGTCAGATTAATGTCTTGTAAAACCAAAATGTCAGACAGAGGAAATCTATTTCAATGGGAGTCTGAACTGATGAAGTTTTCTTAGTTGCAGTACTCCACCTTGTAGCGTGTAGACTGAGAAGATTATGATTACACTGTCTTATTACCCATGTCCTTGTGTTACTTGCAAGGGCAGTCATCGTCTCTGCTCATTAGCGTGTTACATTTTTAATTCTTATGCATTTTTAAACAGCCACGCCTTCATGCAAATTGTCTCCATTTGACGGTTTTCACGGCAAACCACAATGGCAGTTTGGTTGTTGACTTATCTGCATGAGTTATTAATTAGAAAATGAGGCTGAGTGGCTCTGTTGACCTCTGGCGCTTAAAATTAAGCGCCAGAGGTCAGTATGTTCACTGTTCACTTAATATTCCACTAATAACAGGAATAATGATGTGAACGAGTTTCCGGGAGGGACAGAAACATGGCGGCAGCAAAACAAAACTGGTCTGTGGAGACCTTAAAAGATTTAAGGATTGTTGAATGCCTCGACGGTTTATTTAGCGTCCATGTAAACAATCAAGTTGGAATCTCTAATCAGAATGACTTCAATCAGGTTAAAGAAATTTTGTCCATCTAACTTCAGCTAATGTCAAGTTTGGATGCTACAGTGTCACATGACAGGGGGCAAAGGGCATCGCTTTATGAAAGGTATTGTTTTTTATTTTGTATGGCTGTTGGTCGCCCCATCTTTGTGTCCCGCAGAGGCATACCTATCAAAAAGTAATAAAAGTTTGGATGATATGGCGATTTAATTTGGTCTGAATTTACCAACTATGGGCTGCTCGTATTTATGCAGCCACAACAGCAAAAATAAAACTTTAGTCCAGCCTTGTGCATGTCCTTGCTTATAAGTTTGCAAAAGCTTAACAAAACCGAACAAGTCATTCTTATAAGATTTAGACTTGGACATGAACTACAAACAGAAATTAACCAGATTTTTGTCAGCTTGCTTGGCTCATAAATATTATCTAACTTATCCTCTTTTTTTCTGGCTTTTTTTCCTTCCTCCCTCCCTCTTTGTCCATCTGCCTGTCTTTCTAATGAGGCAAGCTCAACTTAAGGCCTGTCTCACACTATAGACTATGAGTAAAGTTTACATTACAGAATTAAAGATTAACAAGGAAAGACTTGTTTGAATTATTTATAAGTCTGACGGGTGTCTATATGTGGCTGTGTGTGTGTGTGTGGGAGGTCAGGTTCAGCTATACATGTGAAGAGCAGCTCTTAATGAATGTGTGTTGAATGTTGAACTGTTCTTACATGAATCAAATAGGAATCATACTGTCATCCATGTGTCGCATGATTTTTTATATCATTCGACACATGGACATGTATTTGTTATAAACATATAACACAAATATGTATGGGAAAATTTTGTATCTATCCATCCATTATCTATTCTGCCTATTCTTATAGGGTTGCAGGGGGCTGGAGCCGATCCCAGCCCAGAGAGGCAGTGTACACCTTGGACTGGTCGCCAGTCAATCACTGGGCTGACACATATAGACAGACAACTATCATGCTCACACACACTTACGGGCAATTTAGAGTCAATTAACCTAACCTGCATGGATGGTGGGAGGAAGCCAGAGCCCCCAGAGAGAACATGCAAACTCCACACAGAAGGGCCCCAGCTGGGCGGCGGCCTTCAAACTCTTGCTGTGAGGCGACAGTGCTGACCACTGCACCACCATGCCGCCATTTTAGCAACTAATCACTCCATAAAGAAAAAATAATCAACAACCACTAATGTTTAAATCATTCTCATGCTAAAAGGTTTAAAGGGTACCATATAGTATTTTAGTAAAACATGAAGTTAACCACATCTCATCAACTCCAATTCATCTCAACCAGTTTACCTCTAGGGCTGGATTTTACTATCAGGCAAAATAGGTCTAAAATATTTATTAATGTACTTTCCTATCAAATGAGGCCAGACCTTTTTAAGTCCTAGTTCTGGTAAAACTTTAGCATTATGATTAAAACTTAAATGGCCTCTCATTAACTGGATCAGGCCAGAAGAAGGCGGGCTCTCATGTGGATAAGAGCACAACTAATAATAAATATTGAAATATTGGTAACTCTCTTCAAGGGAGAAGAGTTAAGGTCTACTCAAAAGGCAACTAGGCGGTTTAATTTAGAGATATATAAAATCGCTAAAGGGGTCTTAAAAGTCGCCAAATTTCTAGAAAGTCAGAAAGTTGACAACACTGTTCCTGACTCCAGCTACTTAACACGTACTTTCCAAAAAGCTGAACTATTTCTTTAAGTGCAACATACACAGGCCTTGCTGAGTCACATTATTTAGTCATTTAACGTGCTATCATACAACACCCATAACACACTCCAGAGGCATCATACAGACAAAAGAGTATTTGTTTCACAGCTGACCCCAGGGAGGCTCTGTATCACAGCTCCCGAAAAGCAGATATTTTATCACATTCACTCTGCCGATTGGCAAAGGAGCCATGTTTGAATTTGTACTCTCCATTTACAAATCCGAGAGCACGGTTCATGGATTCATAATCCGTGCCCACGGATTTATAATCCATGCCCAAATGACTTCTTCCTTCAGAGAACAAGGAATGGAGCATTTCGACAGTGACCACATCTGCCAAGTAGGTAGGATAAATCCAATTAATCTCAATTTAAGGGTAAATTTAATGCTATATTGTGTTTTGCATTGGACGTTTCACAGCTTTCATTGTGTAACGTTGTATTTATTGTGCTTTTCACTGCAAAACCAATCTCTGTGGGCAAAGATTACAAAACCGTGGGCATGGATTATGAATCCGAGAGCACGCTTTATAAACCGAGAGTATAGATTTACACAGATTTGGCTCTGTGTACATTTTTTTTTCTCAGCTGACCCCGGGGGGCTCTGTACGGTGATGCGTGTTGATGGTTGAAAATGAATTTGTATCATATGCTTACTGAAGTGTACTGCCCGCAATGATACGCATCATGATGCTGCCGTTGTATGGCCTAACATATGAAACATTAGTGTTTTGTATGTCATATGCCATAAGATGCTGCTGGTGTATGTTGCCCTTTAGTGTCTCGTGGTGGCCTAAAAACTGTGTTAGAGGCTTTTTTAGTGGCACAAACTGCTGGCAGGTTCAACACATAAGTATCATTGATTGGTACTGTCCTTTATAAAATGTACATCAGTCAAACCTTTCTTTGGGATATGAGTGCAGTACAGGTAATAATAACTTCAATAAGGTTTGTGCCACAAAAGTCAAAATAGGATCCAAGCCAATTTCCCAAACTGTCATTGTACCAATTCAAGCATGACAGTAGTATAATTTGACACCACACAATGGCTTTGTAGAGTTCCTCCTCTGAAGCAAAGGTGACTGAGCTCTGGTTCCCCAAGAGTGGAGGAGTGTGGGAGTGTGTTTATGGGTCACATGTGCTATGTGATCTCTGCTTGCCAAGCCGGGGTCAGTGGCATCAATAAACATGTTAAAAAGCAAGAGAGTGACACACACACACACACACACACACACACACACACACAGAAGGAGGGTTGTTGAGGGAATATGAGAGACAGACCATGTGCGTAGTATCAGTTTGCATTGCACTTGAACCACACAGTGTGTGTGTGTGTGTGTATGTAGCTTTGAGTAGTGTGTAGTGTGTTTAAGACCTATACAATGTCAATAGGGCTAAGACCCTCCATGCATTAACCACGTGTGGAGTCTTTTACAGTGGCTGTTTATGAGCTGCTTAATTGGACGTAACGTGACACAGTGATTGCTTCTGTGTTTTCCTTGCATGGATTTATTTATATGACAACTTTATGCCTTGAGGATGCCGGCGTGTGATCCTTGAATCAATTCAGCGTATGTGTGTGTGTGGTTGTGTGAGTGCACATTAACTTGGAGTGGCTGGTAGGAATTAGCAAGGATTAACTGCTCCATCACCTGTGGATATATCCTGGTGTCTCTTGCATTGACAGATGATGCCTTGGTTAAAGTCTCACGTTTTTCTAGGAATGGCCTGTTTGATTCAGCTAAAAGGGCAGCTAGTATGCTTATTCTCTTTAGTCTGTCATGTGACCTTACAGTATGACCTTGTTTGGAGAAATGTCATATTTTCTTTTGGTGTCATTAGATAACAGTGCTGTAGATCAGAGGTTTTCAAACTGCAAGTAGAGACATGAGGTGAGATACTGTGTGAGGTAAAAGGGACAGGTGCATGAGGGCATTCTAAAAACAACAGGAAGTATAGTTATTGTAGTTTGACCTGCTGATTTGGCCGCTTACCAACACGGTCAGCAGCTGCAGCAGAGGCTGTACTCCTGCTTGGAGTTAAATCTGAACACACAGACATGATACACGGTATTTTTAGATTCAGTGTGACTTACGCTTCGTGAGGATATCACTTCTGATGCCCTTTACGAATAAACGCCCATAAATCTGCTTAGAAATCGGGGGGAAAAGACACTTGTTGTATAACTAACTTAACTATAACTTGCCTGAGAATCATCACATTTTTAAGTTTTCCTCAGTATCTAAGTAGTTGTCTGTACATCCATGGGTACATTGCAAACAGAAACTGCTAATAGCTAATTCGGCATTCTTTTAATGGTGCCAATTTGCCTAAATGTAAACGAATACAAGCTGAAAAATTCTTGTTGAAATAGTTTAGTGATTTAACAATGTAAACACACATCCTGGAACTGGGTTATTTGCACTGCTGCCAAGGTTGCTATTTAAATTACTTAAAGGACCAGTGTGTAGGATTTAGTGGCATCTAGCGGTGAGTTTGCAGATTGCAACCAACTGACTCACCCTCCCCTTCCAAGCGTGTAAGAGAACCTACGGTGGCCGCGAAACTCACGAAAAACGTGAAAGGCCCTCTCTAGAGCCAGTGTTTGGTTTGTCCGTTCTGGGCTACTGTAGAAACATGAAGGTGTAAGGCTGGCTCCATGGAAGAGGACCTGCTCCCTCTGTAGATATAAAAGGCTCATTGTAAAGTAACAAAAACACAACGATTCTTATTATCAGGTGATTATACACTCACGAAAATACTTAGTAATATTATATTCCATTTCTGCCAATAGCTCCCACTAAATTTTACACACTGGTCCTTTAAAATAGTTTCACCAACCATAAGAGGAACACACACCAGCCACGTCAAACAGCGTCGCATCATTTTACATCGCACACACCAAATGCATCATACAGCCATAAGTACTGGTAAAGGTACAGCAGCCATGATGAGCCAGTCTGGGGAGAAAAATTTTTTTTGTAGAGGTGACGTGCATTGATGCTGTAACGTAGGACAGTATCCAATGAGCTGACGTGTACCTGCAATGACTCGCGTCAAGACGTCATTGTAGTATATGATTGTCAAACTAGTTACTATTTTACAAATAAGTTAATTACTCCTGATTACATCTCCAGAGTTGCATATGACCATATATCATAGGAGATTGAATCACTTATGTTTCTAGCCAGCTACATATAGATAACCTTGTATTGTAACCTTGTATTGGTTATGTGCCATAACCTAAAATTAACTTAGCGCTGCAAATGTGATGGAGTTTGATCTTACCACCCAACTCTCTTTGTCTTCATTACACTGATGGATGCATCTTAGAGAAGGTAAACATTAACATTTTTTGAGTGTTTGTCCCTGGAGAGCACATAAGCCCAAATCAGCACAAACCAAGCTTCATCCATGATGTCTTGTGATTTGAAATGTTAACTGTTTTCAACTTGAACAGAGCTTGCCATTTATTTAATTCCCACAAATTCTGAAAGGTTAAGCAATTAGTACTAAAGAGTTTGCAGCAGTGGTGCGTTGTGGCTGGCACATTTACATACTTCCATATAAACAAGCACATTTACATACATTAAGACAATAACATTTATAAGTGGTGTTTCATTTAACATTCATGGCTAATTATTGTAATTAACAGGGTGGAGCATGAGGTGCATCCATGTACATTAAATTATACATAAAATTACGAAATTAACTGGATTTAATAAGGTGATATATGATGTATTGTATACACTGTTCCATTATTGTTTGATATGCACATTTTCCCATTTGTTAACTTGTAATTTTGTAAATGATATTCCTGGTTAGTTATAGCTATTACGGAAGAGATACAGAGAAGAGCGCCGCCTAGACACATTATAGTTCTGGAATCAGTTGGACTGAAATGATCTGTGTAGCATGCAGCATAAACAAACCACAGAAATGAGCATGTGGCAACTAAATAAATCATTACACACTTAAAAACAAACAAAATTGTGAGCTGGAAACAACTTTTCTATTCTTAATTTCTTAATTTTAAAAAGCTAAAGCTGTTAAAAGCTATTCAGTTGAGTTTTTATTCTGAAATTACATTTTAATTGCATATTGTTTGTTTTAAGTCAACTCTTGCTAGCTGTACTACTTTTACTATGGCACTCCCTATTATATGTTGTTAGCATCATAAGCTCTGATTAGCGTCTTGTCAATCAGCCTGCCTGTTAGCGTGTTTGCAATTAGTAACAGACTACAGTTATTGAATCTCTGAACAGTGGACCAAAGGAATTTAAAAGAAACTTTCTTCTGTTCATATGGAGAATAACAACTATATAACTATAATAACTGCTTCATGTTACATCAACTACCTACTGTACGGTAACATGCTGAGTTTTAGCATTGTGACAAGCTAATCTTAGCATGACATCCTAAAATTAGCAGGATGCTAACTGCAGGATGTCCGTATGCTATGTTAGCTTTTTGTCATGTTGTTGTGCTAGTTGAAGTCAGGGGATCACTGAGTCGTTGGGGTTCACCTTCTGGGAACCATGAATGTTAATCCATCCAATTGTTTTTTTAGGTACTTCATTCTATACCAAGTTACAATAGGTGTTAAACTGATGGAAGGACAGGGCGACACTTGTCAAGGTCCAAGCTGCTAGCATAGCTAAAACAAAACTGACAACTGGTAGCCCTTGTGTTGTCTTAAGGGTCAAAAATGACCTGCAACTATGTTTAACAGCAGAGAAAAAACCCTAAATGATCCTTTTTCTACTTGAAATTTGATGACTTTTCCTGACCTTAACATTAGATAAAGTGAAACATTGCCTTTGTTTATATTTACATGAAAGCTGTACACTACCAGGTTACAAAGATTGTCTTATGGTCGTTTTTGACCCGGCAGTTAAAAAATCATCATTACACACCACAAAAACCACAAAGACACACACACAGAATACAACCCAACCAGAGCACAATGCATCATCTTCAGATGAAAAAGAAATCCCCCATGTGTAATAAAAACAAGTGGGGTCCACTGATTAAATGCAGTCTTTCTGCACTGTGAAGAGGGAAAACCCAGATATTCACAAAGTTTGTGATGAATGGCAGGTTGTTTCATCATGCAAATTAGATTTGGGGTTCAATTCAATTAAGCTGCTTTATTTTAGGGGTTTAGCGAAGAAGGGTCATTTCTGACCCTTAGGACAAGGAGAGTATACAGAATGTTAAGACTACACAAGGGGTAGACACACGGAGCCTCTGTGAATTAGATCTCATGTAGCTCAGAATACATGTCAGAGTTACTGATGGAACATTCTCAAGCTGGACAGGAGTACATTTTAATAGGTTGTAATTGCAACTGTTAAACTGTCATACATTGTCAGTCCTTTAAAGAAAAGCTTTGTCAAACAGTTTGACATACAGTGGAAAATTAAAAGTCTTCAGTCAAAAGAAGTGACAATCAATCAAAATATAAAGTAAGAGTGGGCAATGTGTCCAAAAAGTGTTATTTATATATATTATGAAGGCTACTGAAAACCTCCACATCAAAGCTGACAATCTGTCACTTCTTATTTATCTTGCTTCAACTTACCATCGTAATATACAGTATAGGCCTATACCACAAATGTGCTGTTTACCAATTTGACAGTATTTCCAACGGCCTGACCCGTCGGGTCCCTTATAATATTGACACAGTTGATGGGTTATGTTATGAGGTTTGTACTGTATAATGAAGTCAGAAATGCTCTGAGAAATTGTTCAAAACACAAGCTTTCATTCTATTACAAATCAACTTTGAAAATGAGTGAAACTGAATAATATAATAAAAATCAACTCATCTTAAGGATTTTGTTGAATCAATTTTCTTGATAGAAGCAAGTGATCTGCTTTATTGTACCTTGATTTAAAATGATACTTGGTAATAGAAAAGTATTATGAAAGAGGTATTGAAATAAAGTAATATATATGGGAGAATTGCTGATGTATTTAAAGAACTTACTTCACCACTGAACTTGATGCTGTTTCATACTTTCCACTATGAAACAGGAATCCCTTAAAATACCATAAATACTCCTTCATTTATCCCTGAAAACATACCAACCCCCTTGATATTAGTTTAAGGGATTTAGAATGGTAGCCAGAGATCCCTTAAATTGTCCATTAATTTGAAAAGACAAAACCCAAACCCCTTAAAACACCATAATTTGAAATGCCATTTAAGGGGTACATGATCCCTTTGATTATCAATGATTATCCTTAATTATCAAATTAAGAAGATTTGAAAGGCTACATTACTTTCCTCTTGATTTTTGTGGCTAAGGGGAAAACGACATAATATAAACCAAAGTGATTAGAAACTTGACCTAGATGTGTATATGGTTGAAGACATTTTCACTGCAGAGGAGTTTTTATGTGCTCAAATTAGCATCTGGAGAGTATCTTTTTACCTTAAAATTCCATTAATTTGCCCATCAATGGCATGGTTTCAGACCCCTTAAAAACAAAAACCTTAAAACTGACAAGAAAAAGAGGTTTTCATGATTTTTTGTCACTTTAAGGGGTTTTTGCACCTTACAAACCCTGTAAACCATGCATATAATCCATAAAAATGCCTTCATATATTACAATCCATTAATTATCCCCCTAAAACCATTAATTAATTAATTTCATCATTTATTATTAAAGTAATGGAATTTTAAAGTAAAAAAAACAAACAGCATTTGGTTTCACAGTGTCCGGTAAACACTGAGTTCGCTTCAAACTCTTGCATGATTTTTCCTTGCATTGCAGTATTTCCTACAGTAAGTTTCATTTAATCTTGTAACCAGTTCAGATGGCAGTTCTTTGTGGACGGGAGGGATGTGAACTCACCACCAGATGCATTCAATTTCCTTGAGGATTAGGAGCCAATATACCATCATCATATCCAATATCCTGCCTGAATGCTCACACCCAACAGACATGTCAGGTACACACACACACACACACACACACACACACAGTTACTCATTCTCTTGCACATAGACATTTTTACTAACATAGGTACCTTTAGCCTGAAGCATTTCAGAATGTTTAAGTGAGTTTGACTGTAAATGATCCTGTTCAATAAAAATAATCTATTTTGAAGGATAGCCTCGAACACATATGGACACTGCAGCATGTTGCAATATTTATTAGGCATTACCTAGAAACACATATGTTTAATTCATCTATCAATACGATTGCTCAAAAACAGGGTTTGTCTTGTATATCAACAACCACCAATGTATTCCTAACCAAAAGTTATAATGTGTGACGTTCTTCCATTTGCCAGGAGCACATGGTTCATGTTAGTTGGAAATGACCTGCCCATAAAACCATGAATCTTTAATGACCACTCACACACACATAAACACACCTGTACCCTGAAGCCTTACAGAATTTATTCCATGACAACTTATCTGTGCACTTTGGCAACATGTTGTCACAAAAACATGAACCCATATGTGCAGAAAGCCAAGCATCTTTGATATACAGGCACAGGCAATGATTTGAAATCACAGCTGCTGACAAACTGACTAAATTAACACAAATACATTCACAACATGTTACTGCAGGAGAGTCACTCAAGGCCTGGCTGAAACTGAATAGAATGTGTTAGGCTGTATCATGAAAATAAGTAATAAGGAACACCAGAGAAATCAGTGATGGACTTAAAAATGCACTGAAAATGACCAGTGTTTAATAAAACACATTCATCATATTAAAACAAAAAGGTATGGGCCAACCTTCTCTCAGCTTATGTATTAGCCCTTGAAAATATTGACAACAAACATGGAGCCCATAAAGCTTGCATTCTGATTTGCTCAACACAAAAGGAGAGGATAGAATTGCAGAACCTCTTGTAAGCCATACATTAGGAAATTATTAATTCTTCACTGTACATAGTATGCTCAGCAGAGAGGGCTCAAGGTTAGGCAGTGTGTACCTTTTAGTGTAAGGAAAAGCTGAATCAGTAGTAACATATGATAGATACAGTGCACACAGAAGTTTGTCGACTCACTGACCCCATTTACACCTGGTATTAACGTGATCTGTACCTGGATATCCTATCTAGATAAGGAAAAACACGTTAGTGCTTCTGCAAATGCGTGCAGAACCCATTGTGATCGCTATGCGATCGAATTTAGTCCTCCAAGTCCTCCAACATAAACGACAGAATAGGTTGTTTGTCATTGACTCCCAAAACGACATATATAGACGTATAGGACCTTCGTCGTCATGGTAACAATAATAAACATGTGGTTAACGTTGTGTAATGGTAGCAGTTTAGTTAGGTTTATGCACCAAAACTACTTGGTTAGGTTTAGGAAAAGATTATGGTTTGGGTTAAAAGAAGTATGTTAGTAATACTAACGTAACTTACTTACATAACTTAACTTGTGTAGTTAACTTACGTACGTAAGTTAAAATAAGTCAAGGTTGACTTTTGGTTTCAAGGTGATTTCATTAAATTAAATTGTTCCTTTCCCTCTGTCTCAACACACATTCAGGGTTGGAGTTTGTGGCCATGGCAGTGTATCCTTCTTTGAGGCAGGATTTTACAAGGTTTGTTCCTTTATGCCAGGTGCTTGCTAGATAAACAGCTAAGTTTGCATATATTTGACTAAAGGAGTGAATAGCTGGGTGATGTTGGACTATGCTGTGGCAAAAGTTGAGGCAGGTTTTATTTGTTTTGTAAAGCTGTCTGGGGCACTATTGTCTATCAGTACACGGCTTAACCCTCTGAAAACGGACCTCCGGCAGGCGGCCCCAAACTGGCCATGTGAGTTAATGCTGTTTAAACTGATCTAAAAAAAAAAACATAATAGCTAGAGCATTCATTCTTTTTGCATCTGAAAGCCAAGGCTTCTGTCTTTTGTGTCATCACGTTGTACGCTTGTGTCGCAAGTTGACATCATTACGTTACGTTACGTTACGTGCGGTGCAAAACGTGGTGACAACGCACGGTTTTAATTTATGACACAGTTTCATTTTATCAGTCATTATGGTTTATTGACTTACATAACCTTTTAGCTTAGGTTGTACAGATTTTAGGGAGATGAAGCATTTTAAGATAATCTAGGAAATTACCTCACAATAAACTAAAATACCAATGTAGGCACTGGCGGACCATTTCTATTGCAGAGTTAAAAGGTTAAGGTACAGTGGGAGAGACAGCATGAGAGATGAAAGGTGTGTTTCCATTCACCTGTTTTTATGCACATTTTCAATTTGCACATAATAACAGCTGGGTGGAAACGGCCAAAATTCGAAATATCGCAAAAAAACATTTTAAGCTTGGTTGAGGTAAAAGCAAAATATGGCAAAGTGCAATGGTGACAGACTCAAATAAATCATGACGTACGTGAAGCATTTGACTCAAACGTCCACTGAAGCTTCCTCACCACTGAGGATACTAAAAATAGTAATGTGATATTTCTATCACGTTTTCTACATTGTTTTCCACCATTAGAGGTTTGACTTTTTTAATTATGTCATCTCGTTACGCCCTCTTCTTCTGCAATGGTTTAATGGAACTTGGCTGGAGAACTACCGCCACCAACTGTTTATTTCGAGGCGCTTAACTTCTTAATATTCCCATACCGTAGTGGATAGAAATTAATTCGCATTTTCTTTTGCAGATTTTCTGTAAATTCGGTTAAAATTTGCATTATATTTGTATGGAAACCTGTCTAGTGAGAGAGACACAGAGAGAGGAGTAAAGGGGAACACGGACTAAGTGATATCAGTGACGAAAATAGAGGTGAAAATGTTGAGGGACTGAGAGAATGCAGATAGAGGGAGGGAGAGGGATGAACAGAGGGGAGATTACGTTTCGGGGGGTTGAACTTTCTGTCACCTCAAATGGAGATAAATGATTAGCCCCGATGGGTAAAAATGAACGAATGATGGAAAGAAAAAAGACAGACAGAGAGAGGGGGAGTGAGTGGAGGAGATAACTAAATGGATGGGCAGGGGTTAAATGAATGATGGAAGGGAAGTAAAATGGTGGCAGGGAGTGAAAGATGGGTTGAAGGTATCAGAGAGGAATAAGATGACTTGTTCTGCATGTAAATGAGTCAGGTGTCATATATTTATACTATGACAGGATACGAGGAAGGTGCCAGTGTAGCAGAGGGCATATGGGGATGTGTTAAGTATACTCACCATCTTTCTCTGGGGCCTAATACAGCAGTAATGGGTATGCCTCTGCCAATGATCTGCTCAGGGTTTGCGGTTATCTCTCTGCTGTAGCAACTGATTTACCAGATGCTAACCATTGTCTTAGTACCATCATGTACATCATCCCTGGAAACGTGGCTGTATTCAAGCAATGCCTAATACATAAAAACAAAGGAAGAGACAGATAAGAAAAATAAATGTCAGTTTTTAGGGAGTATGTTGACCATTTAGCATTGCACTCCTACAACATTGCACATGATAGACAGTATAAAGAAAAAGGTACAAAAATCATTGCAGCAGTTAGCATTCCACACATTCTTCTTCCATGTCAAAACCTGGTGCCGACATTACCCACAATGCAACTCAACCACCGACAGTTCTGTCTGAGATTCGGGTGTGTTATGCTAGTAGTGGATAATGTAACCTTGAGCTGCTAGCCTTCAGCAGAGATGAGCAGCGGGCTACAGGGGTCTGGTAAACTCACTTCTTTCTAACGCCACACCCCCAGATTTTTGTTCATTTTCAAACTTGTAGTCTTCAGCCCCAACCGATGATCACCTGAAGCAAACTATCAGACTTCACAAAGCTCCCTCTGGAGCCACAAAAGGCTTTATACAACCTTTTTCAAATACAGTAATATTCCCAATCACCTGTAGACAGACTTTGATGTGTAAAATTGGTAGCGTGGAAGAAGTAATGTACATGCTTGCACAGTAAATTCTGGGACATAGTCAACCGCATGACAAGACACCATAAAGTATGAGAACAATCAAGAGTCAAGACAACTAACCTGAAATGTGTTTTGGCTTTGTTACATAGCCAGCTCGGTAGATGTCAACAGGCTACGTCAGACAAAAAAAATGTCTGAGAATACTGGTGGCACAGGTTCCATATGTTACTACAAAAACATTTCACAGTTCTTTTTACATTCCTCCTATTGTTCTTGCACAAAACAAATCTTTTTGCACAATATTTTACCTGCGTCATTTTCCCCAGTTAAGCCAAGGTAACCATTAAGTTGTTTGTTTTAATTTTTCACTTTTTGTGTGTTACATGTGTACTTTAGTTGCACAGTGTAAATAAATTAGCCTTTTGGTCTTTAACAAAGTCTCTGCAGTCTGCCTCCTACCACCACATTAACAATGTATCAGTGCTGTTGTAAAGCTTTTTTGTCAAACCTCCTGTCCTTCAAGCCCATCCCAGAGTGCATTAAGGCCAGTCTCCATCATCATGAAACACCCTTTTTGACTGTCTGAACTGTCAGTTGTGTCAACTTGTCAAGTTTTGGTTTGTGTTGGTCATGATGCTGTAAACTCTGGCATGCTGGCCCAAACATGGTAAAAAGGAATTAGTCTCACATTGAGCGGTTAAAAATCACTAGCTACCTACATTAGCAGCCAGCTAGCTATTTATGGAAGCTGAAATACTGGTAACTGAGGATATGAAAAAGCAACCTTGGACTTCACCATCAGTCAAACCGGTGGCTTTAACATTCGAACAGCAAAGAGAACTTCTAATGTTCCAGTTAGAACATGAAAAACGTAAACAACAAAGGGAATTGGAATTGGAAGTCATGAAACAAAAAAAAACTGAACTGGCTGAAGTGGATCTACAGCAATGTAGACTCAATTTGATAAAAGAAGGAAAACTGTCTGGTGAGGGTTCTGTTCAGAACTAATTTGCGTTTAGTTCCTAAATTCGCAGAGAAGGATCAAGACCTTTTTTTCCTCTTTGTTTGAGAGGGCAGTGGAGTCCAGAGATTGGCCTGATGATGACCGCATCCTTCTTCTCCAGTGTGTCCTGATGGGTAAGGCACAAGAGGCCTATGCCTCCCTTTCCAGGTCAGACAGCAGGAACTATGACACATGTCAAGGCTGCAGTGTTGAGGGCATATGAGTTGGTCCCTGAAGCCTTTAGGCAGCGATTTAGGAGTTTCAGGAAAATGTATTCCAAAGTGTATAAATAGTACGTGGTTATAAGGGTAATTTCTTAACGGGTCGTCTTTGTTTTTGTTATCCCCTTTACAGAGTACCTCAGTGGTCTCCGTTCTTATGTTTTGTCTTTGGGAAATGGTGTATGAAGATGTAGCATGCTAAAAGCACTCACCCCGGCACTCACATACATCACGGATGTTACTGATTGTTCACATCTCATTGATTTATTTTTGTAATTAACTTTACACTTTACAATTTAATAAACGGTTTGATTTTTGACCTTCAGCTGTTTGTGTGCTCTCCCTCCTTTGTCTGAACTGTGAGCCAGTTCATGACAATTTAAAGGTAATATTGCATCACTTATACCAGAGTTAACCTCAGGGCAAGGCGCCTCATAGTGGCTCTAGAAGAGAGCTGTGACAGAACTGTCAAGTCCACTTGGAATGACTTCAGCATCAGAAATGTAATTGAAATGAAAATGACTTGGCAAAATGAGATGACACTGTTACATTAAAAAAAGACACCATAATAGTAAAGTCAGGAATTTGTGGGAAAACAGCACACTTTATATTGTTTGTTTTGCTGTAGTTGGCAGCTGGAACTTGATATGTTTAACACGAAGCCACTGATGATTCATTTATCTAAAATCCCCTTAGATCAGTATTGTCTGTACACGCCTCATAACCCCTATTCAGACAGTGGGTGGCCTTGTCATTTCATTCATGTTCCAATCACGTCGTTGGTGACGCCATCATCAGACAGAAGAGTGAAGCCTTTCCTGATAAGAATACGCAATTTCATCTCATTGTCTTGGAAAGATTGCGTCTCCTCTGATGTCCTCTCTATTCTTGACAGTCTGAACATGTTTTCTGTCGAGTCATTGATAAAAATGTAAGGGCCACTTGTGAAAAGAGTACAAATGCTCTCATCATTTCTTCCAGGTTATTATGCTAAGTCAGGAGCAGATGTGATACTAGTCAGGGAATCACTTGGCTTCATTAATGCTCTACACATTCAGTGTCATATGTTTTATATGAGGCTGCTGTGACAGGTTCAGCTTTTGTCATCACTGTACACAGAGACTCCTGTCTGCAGCTGTAGTTCCACAAACATGGCTGCAAAATGGTAGATTTGTGGTAATTTCAGCTTGATTCTCCTTGGTAAAATGACTAAAAGGCCCTATCGCTGCGTGTAAACAGATTGAACAGCTGAACATTTTTACACAGCTTCATTCACACCTTCCCAATATAGAAAGCCAAAGTGAAACTAATATGCCCAAGTACTGTTCCAGAAATGTTGACTTACTTTCTATTTATATCAACATTTTCCTCAGACATATTATTACGAAGAAAAACTCTATACGACTAAAATTACAATACATTAACTTAATATCCACCAAAAAATGAACTTCCATGGCCTCCATCATTTCTGAAAACGTCAGCAAACACCTCACAATTCGTGACCGTGTTCAGTCTTGACCAAAGTGGTGGACAGAAAGATATCACCATCCCTTGTGCTACACTGCTAGCATGGTTAAAACTATCGTGCTAGCACGTTGACGTGACGACAGATCACTGTCTTGAAATTTGATCCCAGTGCATTGGGAAATCTCTCAGCCACTGTTTGTAAATGACAGTGTTAAGGAAAATGCCACTGCATGTTTCTAGTAGATCAGAATTTCCATCACTGCAATTCAATAAGAGAAAAGCAGTGATCTGAGTGCTGTAATTAGAGAGGTGATCCTAACACGTCTTCTCTATGTGGTGATTTCTGGTGAATGAAGCAACAGTGAAAATCAACTATTCCGAGAACACACTCAAGGACCCCCAAAGGTCCCAGACCATCACTTCAAAAGCCCTGGGTTATTTTGGAAGTTTTATCTCTTTGTCTCTCTCCAGGGATGAAGTCTGCAATGGCATCAGTTAAACCATCAAAGAGACACCTTCCACAGACAGCCGCTAGATTTTATTGCATTACAGCTGTATTAGAGCTGTAAATCAGCCTCACTGAAGCTGATAGATACAGGCTACAACTCTCTCTCCTCCTTCGTTAGACAGAGTGTAATATTTATTTTAGTGCAAGTTTGTACTGGAGTTATAAATCCAGCTCAGTGAAGCGAGATGAAATACAAGGCAGGGCAAAGACGAGGATATTGCCCTCTTATAAATCCTCATTTCAGAGAACATGAGCATGTAAAAATGCCACATGACGTGTGTGTATGGGCAAATTTCAGATTCATCCTCACTCAGTCTCTAATCTTTCATTTACTTCCTATTTCTTGGTTGTTGTTGTTGTTGTTTTGTTTTCCCATTTCTTTCTTTCCCATTTCCATTTCTTGTTCATTTCCATTCAACTGTCAAGTAAATAAGAAACATTTAAAATGTCAAAATAAACTGCAAATTAGGTACATTTCCATCTGTTGGGTGGAAGCAAATAAACAGGTTTAGTGAACTTCTAAAGAAACAAATCAACCATAAAAGATTTAACGTTTTGCAGCAATTGCTTTAGTAGTGTGCAGGTTGTTAGCAGTATTTATTGGCAGCAACATTCATCAATACTAAAAGACAGCAAGTATGAGACTTCAGAGAGACCATGTTTGACAGACCTTCACAAGCACGAGGGCCCGTATTTATCAAGGGTTTCAGAGTAGAAAATCAGTCCTAAATGGACAAAAGTTTGCACTACTACTACTTTCAGGCTGAAGAGTAAAAGCATCTCAACATCTTTCTTAACTCAGGTATCTAACTCGTATCTCAATCAGTATTTAGGAGAGTTTCAGAGATGTGCTTAGCTGTTTGGGCTTTCTAACAGTGATGACTTGGGTCCATCACAACCAAAAACGTCAGTATTAATCGAATGATGAAACATGAATCAAACTTTGATAGCTCTTACAGTGCACAGATTAATTGCTTTATAGTGGAGGCGCCTCGCCTCATCTTAAGTAAAGAGCGTCTTCACTAATGTCAGAAGAAAGTATTATATATTTATTAATTATATTAGGTTTTTTAAGCTCCATGGAAACAGTGGAGCTACATCACTCAGCAAAAGCCATGTATTTAATGAGTGAGGTGATTGTTTAAACCATCATCTAGTAACAACCTTGATAACAACATGAGATGCAAGTATTTTCAGTCTTTAATTTAGGGCTTTTTCAGGCAGCCATTTTGACTTGTCATAGCAGGAAAAGTGAATTGTTAATGATGGCTCTGTTCCATCAAGTGTCATAGTAAGCCATGACTGTTAGCCAGCATGCACAATACCAGGACACTGGAACTACCTTACCTAAATCGAATGTAGTTGTTTTTAATGTTATCAATTACACCTGTGCTTTCCCTGTTATGACATGCCAAAATGTCTGTGAAAAAGGTCTATTATGCCATAGAGTATGGCGGTGGCAGCACAAACCTCGCTACTCATAAGAAGGCAACATGAGCACTAACAGCAAAGTTATTGTTAAATTAAGTTAGTAGTTAGAGGTACTATATGTAGCAATTTACATGTATGAATTGCTTTCTATTGCCTATGTGTGAACAGATTGTAATGTAACTTAAAAAATAAGACCTTCCCCGACTTTCTCGGTTGCCTTTAACAGCCTGTGGACTGATTTCTATGTAACAGACTTGAGATGTATTTTCCGGAAAATCCAAAGGATGTGCCTTGCCTCTCTTCAGATCCTCTACAGTGTCAACAGTGTGCAACACTAGCTAACGTTAGCTTAGAAATGGAGTCCGCTAACGCCAACAAACGACCGGCACCCACCACAACATAGAGTCCAACACAAAGTCCACGTAGCTTGCTTGCTAACGTGGGTGAATTGCTAGCTAGCTAACATAGCAAAATACTGTCTTGAGTGGATAAAGTCAGCTAATTCATCCAGACTCCCACGGCTGATCTGGCTGGTAAATTGGCTAGCTTGATGGAGCCAATGGTCCAAATAAAATATAGGAACATTACAGATAGTAATGTTATTCTAAATATGATTGTAAATCACGTTCAGTCTTGTGTGTCACCTCCCATAACTGTTCTGGCCGATGTCCAGGATGTTTGCTCGCACCTACGGAGTGCAAGCACGAGCAACAGGATGCTGACTGTAGTTCACTTAACAGCCACCAGGTGTCATTAATAACAAGGACTTTCTGAAAACTCCACATTGAACCTTTAACACAAGGTAAAGGCAAGTAAAGCTAGAAAATGCAGCTAATGTTACAGTACAATAGCCACAACTCCTCGTGGTTACTGAAGCCAGGTGCAGCTTTTTTACAAGGAAAGGAAAAATTACAGTGACGTGCCCTTGAAAATACCAAATTATGTTAACAGGAGGTGTACCGTGTCACAGTTTGCTCCTCAGTTTACCTTTTCTAGCACTCTCTCATCCCCAGCCTTCCACATTGTTCTCGGTCCCTGACTCCAGCCCCTGTACGCTTCCCCCAGGATATGTTCTTTCCTTCAATTCCCAGACCTGCCATCCTCTAGCTGTCCACCAGATGTCCTTGGACCTTCCCTCCTTTCCTCATCACCTGACTGCCCCACCCATCCACTCACCTGTTCCTTCTCATCAGCCCTGCAGTCACCTGAGCTTCCCCAGCTGCACCTCATTTCCTATCAGCCATCTCTACATATACAGTTCACTTCCTTTGTTCCCTGTCAGACTGTCAAGTTAAGTTGCCGTGTGCTACATGTCTTGTTTTCTAGCCTTTGTTTCCTGTCATCTGTTACCTGCCTGTTTTGAACTTTGCTTGTTTATTGGACTTTTGATTCTTGCCTGCTCCTGGTCGGATTTATTTGCCTGTTGGGACTACCTTCTTTGGTTTTGACCTTTGCCTGCCTCACCACCCTGTAAGCCTTGTACCTTTTGCATTAATAAACCACTGAACTGCATCAGCTCTGCCTCAGGCATCTGCGTTAGGGTCCTATTCCGTGTGTTCCTGGTTTCCCTGCCAGCACCAGCTGTGACATACTGTAGGGAATTGGACAGTGAAAGCAAAAGTAACTTCCATGTTTTCAATGGACAGCCCGCAGAGCGTTTGCAACATCATTGCTGCACGTGCACATTTCACAATGCATGCAACGTACACAGTTATTATAAGCATTGTAAACAATGTGATTGGATAAGGCTGAGCAGGGTATGTCATGCAGTTGAGATATAAGCTTGGTATAATATTTAGCATACACAATAAATAACAAGTCCTACTGTAAAGTATGGTTTTAGTCTGATTTCAACTTTCAATGCGACTCCTAGGAAATGCTCTGAATGAGCCCTGCACTATTTTGCAATGACTTTGAAGCATGCATCAGGCTATCCTGTCCCTTCCCTTATGCGCTCTCTCCCCTCTCCCTCTCTTCCCTTCATCCCTCTTTGTTCCTCCTGTATTTCTCTAAAGCCCAGAGGTACACTTTGGAAAACAAATATCTCAGAGGCCTGCATGCTTCTCTCCGAAGAAAAACTCTCACAGCACTTGGATCAGCATCCTCATCATGTCTTTCTTTTTCCTGTGCTTCCTTTTTTTCCTCTCATCTGTCTGGATCCATATCATTTCCCACCATCCCTCACTCTCTACCTTCATCCTTCCCTCCTTTTGTTTTTTCTTCCTCCCTGAGGTGTGGAAGTGATGCTTTTTGAAAACCAATATCCCAGAGCTCCATTTAGTTCTGCTCTCTCTAAAGGGGAAAAAAAAAAAACCTTCAATAACGATGTCAGATCATCTGCTGTTTGGGGAATGAGGGGAAATAATGGTGTACAAAAGAGAGAGCGATGAAAAGATGGAATTGATTGAGAGAGTAAGAAAGTAAGAGAGAGAGGCAGGAAGACTGATATGTAGAATGAGAGAGGAACACACTCAGGCTTCTAAACCATCTGTTTTATGAAGCAAATTTACTTACATTCTTTCCCTCGAGGACTGGTGTATCGGTGTGTGTGTGTGCACACTAGCAAAGAGTCACCATCTGTGTGTGTGTGGCTGATTCTTTGTGGCGTATTCTTTGTGTCATACTGTTGGGTCCTCCATCAGCCTGATCTTCCTTTAAGGACTAATGCAACATAACACAGCATTCATCCTCAAAGTGAAGTTCAAAGCCTCACCGGGCGTGACTTATGCAAAACACACCCATCTCGTCAACCTATACAAACTGAGGCTGTGGCAGTGAAGATCACAGCTCCTATTTTGTCCAATTACACTTATGTGACAATTAGAAGAGAGCAGCTGACATTTAAGAACGATATCCAAATTGTCTTCTAAACAGAAAAAAAACAAACACTTGATCAAGAAAGAAAGTTGGATTCAACAATTCTAATTTCAGCGTTCATACAACTTTTTAAGAGTAAAATTAAACTTCTTGAAGCCTTTATCAACACATCTAAATTCTTACTATAAATTATAGGAGACAACAAACAAATATGACCACGGGATCGTTTCATTTTAAATATGACAAGATTTTTGGTTTACGAGTGATCGTGTAGATGGAACACCAGATTATGTTGAAAATCAAGGATTTTTCAAGGAGTATATTCAAATTCAAGCATATTCCTAACTTTGAAAACATAATGGTCAAAATAGACTTTGTATGAACCCTGTATTTTTTGCCTTTCTCATTCTTTTGTATTGAGCTATGGAGATGTCATGGGGAAGATTACATATCCATGTTTTTGTATCAAAAATTAAACTCACACTTCAACAGATCCACTTAAAAAACATAAGATAACTTGATACACTGATATCGGCCCTGAGATATGGTTTAAAAGTTTCAGAAAACACTAGAAAGGGGATTTTGTCAAAACATTAACATTTCAACACGTTAATGAGACGGCAAAGATAACACAATGTTGTTTAATGGGCAAAATCCAATGATATTACTATGAAGGAATGAATTCAGTCTGTGTAGGCTGCCAGCACTCTGTGACTACTCCGGTCAGTATGAGAGGAGCACCCAAACAACCAGTGACTTAAGTCCCTACTGCTACAGTAACTTTAATCAATAATTTAAGAGCACACAATTCGTTTTTTTCCTCCATGACACCTGCCGGGTTCATTACTTATTGTATAAAGTGATGATAAACATGAGAATTCTATGTGCTGAACAAACAATGCAGCCCCCAGCTGAGTCAAGCTGTAACGGCAGCACATATCTTGGGCCAACCAGTTTACTTTTAGAAATACCAGACCACAGTGGTGAGATGCATCCAACCCTAACTGAAGATGCAAACAGCCCTCCCCACTGTTCCATCATGGAGGGCAAAAAAAATCCAAAACCTTCAGTACATCTTATCTTTCGCAGTCCACCTTTTCCTTCACTGTTTGGCGCTGGGATCATACTCGCCTGCGTCAAACCACACGCCAACTCTGTGCACTGTCCACATTAATTGGCGTTGTCAGACCAAACAGTTCTGGGGACTCCCTGAGAGGAACTGCCCACTGGGGAGCTCTTCCGAGAACTACATACCTTCAAGGGCTTTTTTTCTGATTGCATTCGCACCACCAATAGGAACGCTTAAGTGACGTAAGCCGGCTGGCGGTTGGTATAGCAACATCACTCACGTCACACACAAGATTTTTATATTAAACTTTGATGTGTCAAAATCGTGTTGTATTTCCCCCATCACATATACGCTCAATAAAGCCTGGACTTCACTGTTGGTCCATTTGTCCGTGTTTTGGTCAGGGCTACCGTTACGAGCCTGCCTCCTTCTATTTGATTGGCTAGTGCCAGGTGGTTACTGCCAGAAGTTCAGCACGGTGAACCTTTGGCGGCAGAGCAAACTCTGTGCGCGTTCACGTTGGAGGCAACCGCTTCATACCCCTACAGCCGTGATAGAAACTGCTTCCCCTCTGCCCTCTGCCGCCTTCCCCTCTTTGAAATGACTGGAGGCGGCGAGTTACAGCGCGGCGGTGTGAAGAACCCTTTAAGTAAACAACCTAATCTGCATCATGGTCATGCTCATATTTTTGGATCTGTGGATTCTAATGATTCATTTGAGTCTTGGCATGCCTACACTGAGAGATATATACAAACCCGAGGCACAGTTTTGCCATGGCAGAGTCGGATTGACATGCCTTCAGCCCCTTGTCATGGCAGCTAAGAGCAATATGTAGATATGTTTGATATCATTGAAAACCCCCAGAATTCATTTTAAATAGTGTGTAGATGTAAGAAACACATGGCTGTGCAGTCTGTCGAACCTATGGTGTAAGTGTTAAACTCACTGCATATATTAAAATTTAAAAGCAATGCAACTTGATATTTATCCAATGTAATCGTCATTAAATACGCACATATGTTACAATGGTAAGGCAGACACACATACATGTCTTTGTGTACAGATGTAGAGAAGGGGTTTCCCTGTGCTGGTTTTGTAAAGTAACACTGTTGTCTAGTGCACATTATCTGCATGTAATCTGGTACACACCTTCACATCTCCACAGGTTTGCAGACTTGCAGCCTCAGAAGCATGTTTTAGGCCTCAGCCAGAAGTACACAGAGTAAGAACAGTCTCATTATATTTAAAATCAGCAAGAGGCCACAGTTTGTTCTTGTTTTCAGCCTAAGGCTGAGGTGCAAGTGCTTTTCCAAAAAAAGCAGATTAGAAACCCAGTTACCCTGGCAGAGAAATCAGTGTTCTCCAGGAAAAATCTACCTGGGGAAACCAGAAAGGTTTCTCGTTTACATGACAGTTAGGAAATCAACTTACTGGAGAAAGTCAACCGTAACCTGGGTACTTAAGTGCATGTAAACACACTGAATGACTTCGGTGACTTTTTGTGCAGCTGTAGTGAGGCAAAATGTCCATTTATCCGATCCTTCATTTCATGACAAGATACATTTATTCTGAATTTTTCAACTAACTGTACTTATGTTGTTTACATACATTTAGGCATGCATGCATTAGTAGCAGAGAATGTTGCAACCTCACATAGACACAAAACAGAAGACTTCTGCAGGGTTTTGGATAAAACCATCCATTTTAAGCATAATTCTTCCCAATTCACAACAGGTACCAATTTATATCTTATTATAGCTAATTTATAGCCTAATGCCTACAATATAACTGAATAATGAATAAGTTCCCAGATTGTTACCCCCTTATTCCCTAACTTCACGTGTTGTTCCCTTGTACCTATCTGTACACAATGTAATGGTATACCGTTAGTCACAAGAAATTCTACTGAATTGGGAAGAATTACGCTGTACGTTGCGGGCCGTATTCTACAGCGCTACAGCACATTGCATTCTAAAAGATCTTTAACAGTGTCCTTTGTATCTATATCCTGATCCTCGCAGTAGAATGTTCATCTCAGTCTGTCTCTCATGCCGTTTTGTTCCGGAGAGTAGTTTCTGATCAGCTTTGATTTGGAAAATGATCACCTTGTCTTGCTTCTGTTATCTTCCCTGGCTTCCTTCAGACAACGGTCAGAATTCCTCTTAAATCATATGCCCCATGTGTTAAACTATATTTAATATGAGTACACAAAAACTAAGTTGAACCTGGAAATCAATTAGATTTAAAAGTATTTATACTACAATTTAAAACCTTTTTTGTTACCATTTACATAATGCAAAGACGTTACACAAATATATAACACTAATATCCCTCTGACTAAAGACACCAGTACTTAAATGGTATAATACTTTCTTTTGAGCTACACAAAGCAATTAAACTGACATCACCCCACATCATGTCTGCCTTGATAAAAGCTGTAGAAGATTTTGTATTGAAAAAATAATCATTTTAGACCATTAATCAGCAGTGTTTTTAATTTCCATTAATCACAGAACTCATTGAGGCTTTGGAGGCATAACACAGCCATTAGTGCTGGATAGGAGTTCTGCCAGAATAATTTGGGAATTCACGTTAGTCTTTGTCAAGCCTTCGTCTGTTTCCAGTCCAACTTTAGTGAAACGAGCCCGGCATCCAAATGAAAGATGGACTCTGTCAACCAGGGACTCAGGCTCATTAAAACACATCATTTTCATAGATATCATTTCACAACACATGCGTCTGAAAACAACCACAAAAAACAGAAAGGCTTTAGCTGACCATATTGTGAATCTATGAGTATGAAGGCATATTAACACATTTTAACACATCTATAGAGCCCATTTTTCAGCATTACTATTATTTACACTGTTGTTATATATTGTAGTAGAATGCACATATTTTTACACACTTATTTTTCTTATTTTCTATTAATTATAACTTCTCTCGCTTACGTATATTTCTATTCTGGAATGGGAACAACTGCAACGTGACCAATTTCCCCCCGGGGATCAATAAAGTATTTCTGATTCTGATTTATTATGAATCATTCATCTTAAACAAATCAGTTAAAATGGCTCAATTTGTTTGTTGTGACAAGAACAGTGTTTTGAGTTTTATTGAAGCGATAACTCATCATTGACCTGTTATTGTCTCACTGTAATCCCAGAATAGAATAGAAGACACAACCAGAGCTACACATAATACAGCCTCTATGCTTGACACAAACTGTTAACTCGCTTCCCATTACTCAACAGTCTGATAAACAAGGCTGTTGTGCAGGCTGTATACACTTACAACTGGAATTTATCAAAACGTGGGAACAAATTGTATCTTGTACACACAAATTAATAAAAATGTGGGAATTACTTGTATCTCGTACGTACAAATTAGTCAAAACGTGGGAACAAATTGTATCTTGTGTGCACAAATTTGTAATTAAAGGGGAACAAATTGTATCTCATGCGCACAAATTAATCAAAACGTGGGAACACATTTTTATTTTGTCTCTATGGCCACTCCAGGGCTCTGTAGTCTTGGCCAGGTCTCCCTTGAAAAATAGATTCTTAATCTCAATGGGACTCTCCTAGATAAATAAAGGTTAAACTAAATAAATATAATAATAAAAAAAGAATTTTATATCACCAGCACAACTAGCTCATGGCAAGCCATTTATATACATTGTGTTTATGCTGTTTATTGTAGTGTTGGAGGAATTTATTGAAGGAATAAATCATGTGTTGGATTGTTGTTTTTATTAGATGATTAGTATTTTATTGTGTGGGTATCAATTCTCTATTGGGCCACAAAACAGTGTGAGTTAGGACGCGGCATCTGTGGCGTGTGTGTGTGTGTGTGTGTGTGTGTGTGTGTGTGTGTGTGTGTTTATACCCTAAAGCTTTACCAGCATCTATGATGAACAATACAACATGCTCAGCAGCATTAAAACAGAGTGGAGGGTGAAGCATTCTCTCAGTCAGCCCTTTTCTGTCACTATCTCTCTTGCTGTTGTTGCCATATACTGTAAATCACTTTATATTCTCTGTGTGACATACATACATATTTCTGTATTTAATCTATCAAAGGCTATTTGGGATGAAACCTTTTTTGTGTGTGTTTTATGACGGGGTGGGCAGCGTTATAGTTTTAGGGGACGAGGTTTTCAGTTCCCTATGAATACATTCAGCTGATTAGGAGGGGCAGTGTTGCCAGGTGTACATTACATATCATATTTGTACAATAATTTGGCAATATTAAAAAAAGAAAAATCCCTGAAGGTACGATAATTTCAATATGTTATAATCTTTATTTATTTATTTTTGTTAATAGTAAAATTATATGGAGCTGATCGACCTGGTGAACTCAGTTCTGGGTGCTGTGGATTAGAATGCACGATAGTTCATATGTACAGCAATACAATAACACAATTTGTACGGTTAATTGGTTTTCGCACCTGGCAACGTTGACGGCACGACAAGATCACACCAACTGGAGAATGAATGGTTCAGAATACATCCCTTAACCAATCTTTACACGAGTGTGGTCTAGAAAACAAGTAAATCACTAACTTTAAAGTAACTCTGAGAAAACTCTATTAAACTGAGAAAGATCAAATTAAAGCCCTGTGCGTCTGCCGCCGGGAGCAAAACTATGGACCACATCCATGAACAGTGTCCAACCCACCAGCTCAGCTGAGGCTACTGAGCCTCAACACAACTGTGCAGGCATCGATTTGGCTGGAGGACATAAATATATTCACTTGATAGATTCTCCTGCTGTCTAGTTCCTCTGTTTCTCTTTTGCCAGTCTTACATTTTCTCATTTACTCTTGTTTTTCTCTCTGTCTTCATGTCTTTTCACCCACATAATCTGTAATCCTGTGGTAAACTGTTCATGAGTGTGTTCTTACAGTTAAAGTCTACAACAAAGCAAGCATCTGACAGACAAGCCTATATACAACTTGTGTTGTTTACAGTTTAAACAACATAATGCCTGCATGCAGGCCTATAACACACAAACATACAACCACTCACAAAGCAATACGCTCTAAAGCACAAGCACTCACTGAATTTCAGATATGTACATTGCTTTTGTAGCTGTAAAAGCTAACACACACACACATGCGCGCGCAGTCTCCCACTCAACAAGTCACTGTGCCGACATTTAATGGTGTGCAATTATTGGCTGTGGGCATTGGGAGAAGCGATAAATTGTCTGGATGCCGAGTGTGTGTGTGAGTGTGTGTGCGAGTGTGTGTGTGTAAATAACGTCGAATAGAGCTTAAGGTTTTTCAGAAAAAGAAAGAAAACAGATAAAAAGGCTAAGGCCTTGTGCCTGCTTGTATGAGAACATGTGCCCTTCACTACATAGTGTACAGTTATATATAAGTATAAATCACCATTAGTGTTCCTAGTTGTTATGGGTTTGTGGTTGCAGTGCCAGACATTTAGTAATTTATCACAGTTTGCGCTCTTTCAGTTGGCTGTATGTATAGATTTACAGTAGAAATGACCAACAGCATAAGAGAAAATTTCTGCTCTAAAGGCTGTCATTTAAAAAACAAAACAAAAGTCTGAATGAATTAACTAATCAAATAATCTTTAACACAACCCACATAGTGTAACCTTACATTATGTTGTAGAATCTGCTGCAGCCTCACTTTATTGACAAGCTAACACCTGGCTCCTCAGCTGTCGCACAGTTTTGTAGGGCTAATGTTTTGCTCCCTGACTTTAGCCGTTAATGCAGCACATCTCCGGAGGCTTGGTGCCGTTTTCGGTGGAACCTATATTGCCTGGGAGGAATCAGCACCTTATGGACAAAGTCGGGGAACAAGTCCAATATTTCCCTGGAATAGAAGCCACAATATACCCACCTACCAAGACATGACTACACCAATCCTTCAAACTGTCTGTTGTGCTTGAAAGACAATTTTGAATTTGACCAGACCATTAAAGATAACATTCGTCTCCATGTTCAAACAGCTCAACAAGTTTGATTTTTCTAGAAAACACTGACAGCCCTAACCCAGGGAGCTGCCCCGAGGTCATCCGCCAAGTGTCTGAAAGTAAAGTATGCTCTTTTAAGAAAGGCATTTTGACATGTCACAGTAGGAAAAGCTCAGGTGTAACTAATAGAAATGAATGATGGTAGAATTCCATTTAGCTGCTTCAGTTTCAGGGTTCTGGTATTGTGCATGTTGGATCCCCGTCACACTGTCATGGCTTAAAGGGGCAATTGAATAGAACAGCGCCATCGTTAGCGTTTTCCCTGCTATGACGAGTCAAAATGTCTGCTGTGAAACAGGCCTGGTGGCTTTCCGCTGATGAATTAACACCGAGATAAAGCAAAAGGACAGCAATCAAAGCCAAAACAAGAGAAAGACAAAGTGAAAAGTACGAGGTCCAATGGCAGCCAAAACTACATACGAAGACGAGAAAGAGATGCAGAGAGCAACGAAAAGAGAGACGTGTGTGTGAGTATAAGGCAGACAGATGGCACAGTGAAACAGCTCATTGCTTCCCTTTACATTCTGACCTTGAAGAGTGTGTTGGTGTGTGACCTTGAAGAGTGTGTTTGTGTGTGACTTTGTGTGAAAGAGAGAGTGAAAGTGAGTGCGTTTGTGTGTTCAATGATTACTGAACGCTTCATCTCACTCTCCGTTGCCTTATTGGGTGAGATTGGTTTGTATTGTGAAAGGTGATGGCTTTCTCACAATGCACACACACCCACATATATACAGACTGAACACTCACGCACACACACACATACCCATACAGGTACGTGTAAAGTGGCAGATAGGAATGCATAGATACCACACTGACCTCGATAAGCACAGATACACATCCACAGACACTTGCAGACACAGTTTAAGGACTCTGCATGGCAATTATTCTTAACATAATATTAATTGAATAAAAACACAGAATAAAACAATTCTTCAATGTGTCAGCCTTAACTGGCTCAATGCTGAAATATTCGGCTCAAAAATCCCCATCTACTTTAATTTCAAGACACCACCACCTGACACACCATCTACTGATGCTTTTTACGATGATGCTTAGAACAAATGACCATTTCGGCTTAAGGCTATAAATCCTTAGATACAAGGAATAAAAAGTAGGTAAAGTGTATAGCAGTTTCAATACAGCAAAGCATGAGCTAGCTTTATTTTAACTTACCAGAAAGACCAGCTAGCTAGCCTAGCTCAGTAAAGGAGCATTTCAAAAACTCTAATGCCGTCTTATTTGCATACTGTATGTGTGTATATAACACAAACGCAAGATAATGTGGTTAAACAAGCAGATAGCTTGTAGCATAGCATTAGAACAGTTTCTGGCTAGCTAAGTGCTAACAAGTGCAAGACTTTTGCTTCCAGTCTAGACTAAGCCTGGCTAAACACATCACGGAACTATGTATGCACACACATGAATGTGACATTAATCTTCTCATCTAACTCTCAGTAAAAGAAAAAAAATTAATTTCACAAAATGCAGGAGTAGTGCTCAAAGAAAAATACGATGCGACAGCAAAATCTTTTATTACGGTGTGTGTGATTTTCTTTTGCAATATCATCATATTATCATGATGGAGTAAATGTTCTGGGAAATCAATTGAAAAAGTGTTCATAACAGATGTCTTGGCAGACAAATCAAGGTACTTCATCACATTCATGAAATCCTAGTTGTAAATCCAATATTGTCATTAACCAGTCTTCCTCTTCGATTTGCAACTCCAAAGGCTACACCTGGAAAAAGGTGTAAGTATTAACTGTATAGCAAAATTTCAGACGGTGGAAAAACGTATAGCTCAGCTTTCACGGTGTATCATCGTATCGCCCAACCAGGGCCCAGAGTTTTTACTGAAATTTTTTGGGGAGGAAAAAAAAACATTATTACACCATGTAAGCATGGGCAAAAGCACTTAGAGTTAGCAAGTTTCCTTTCCTTAGTCGACAATAGAAGTATAAAAGCCTTTAGTAATACCTGATATTTTGTTTAGTTTTGTATCCATCTTTGGTGCTTATTGCTGTGGTTTCTTCTCTTTCCAGGGATCACCTTTCAAGTAGTCCTGTACTGTTACATTTCTTAGACCCTTCAGTTTGAATAAGGCAGCATCTGCATTCAAATTTTGGATTAGTACTTGGAATATGTTTTGATTTTGTGTTATCACACATAACACAATCAGGAAAGACCTTGGGCAACAAGGAGGGGGAAAGTGATGATTAGGGTAGTTTCAGTGAGTTTGCATATTGCCAGAGGCAAGGACAGCATGAGATGTTTTTACATCAGCAGTCTTGTTATTGGTTTACTGTTTCATATTTAAGGCACAGTTGAAGTCTCCCCCTAGAATTATGGTGTCTTTAGCTTCCCTTGCCAATATGGATGCTATGTCCTTAAAAAAAAAAATCTTCATTTGGTGCATAGATATTCATTATGGTCACATCAACCGCACTATTGTCTCTATGACTGCTATATATCTTCCTTCTTTACTGCAAAACTGATGGACCGACTGATCAAAATTGCCACTCCTCTCTTTCTGCTATTTGGACAAAATGCATAGAACACCTGCTCAACCCATTTGAGCACTTAATCTTTTTTTCTTTTTATGGGGTGTTTAATTCCTTATTGTTTTTTTACTTCCCACCTCATCTTCCTCTTGTTCCCCTCCTCTCCTCTTCCCCCAATTCCTTTCTCCGATTAATATAATTGACCACTCTTGAAACACTCTTAACAAACTAATTTAGATGAACAGAATGAACATGTTTGATTCCCAGAAACCCAGCTGGTTGCAGAATGGTAATGAAACCATGAATAAAGTTCACTGGTATTGTACCCAGCCCCTATTATAGACAGAGAGTAGTGACCTCTAACCATCTCTGGGGGGTATGCACTAAGTGCCATCCAAAGCACAAACCAAAAAGAAAAAACAATCCTTTGGCAATATTGTAGCCCTCTCTTGGGTCTCATCATAGGGGGAAAAAAGAAAAATCTGGTGTAATTCACTCTTTATTATTTCTCACATACAACTGTTATTCAGTGCAATTAGCTGTTTCAAGTGTGTCTCATAAAGAAATTATTGCACTTCAACATTGACAAAAGTAGCACTGAATTCCAATGCGCTGTTATCTGACGAGCACATTAACTGTCCTCTCAGTCCTGCATGAAGGCTCGCAGATCTGCATCTGACAGAGACGTGTCTCCTCTTCTCCCGTTCTCCTGCCTTTGCCATGACTCCCTGGAGAGCTCAGGTTCCACCCTCTCCCTCTCGCTCACCTGAGATGCCCAGGTCCCCAAGAGTCAGCAGAGCCTTGATTTAAAGTTGGGAATGTTTTCACTCCAGTCTCTAGGTTGACTCTCAGCTGTGCTGGGAAGCGGCATCCAGCCTGGATCCCCTTCTCTTTCAGCTGCTTTACCACCCCATGAACCCACGCTCTCTTGTTGGTCAAGGTTTCCTTGGAATGTGACTTGTTTCTGCGCCCAGGCTTGTCATAGAACCCCTTTCTTCACCGTGTAGTCTAGGAACCGTACAATGATGAAATCCTCAAATTACTGCGATGCATACGGTTCTGTAGGTCATCGCACAGGTTGGTAAGGGTCGCCTCTCATCTCACCAGGTACCGCAGCACCCTCTCGTGTCGCTGGCCGATATCTTCAGTTGCACTCATTCTTGACTCTGCTTCTCCAGTTCTCAGCTCCAGTTTCCCCAGGTCCATTATCGATGCCTCTAGTCTAGATAACGAGGCCTTAGTGTCAGTGAACGACTCTTGATTTCCTTTCCTTAATTCTCTCAACTCTGAGAATCTCAGCAGTGTTCATTATGCCCTCGTTTCCACTAGCCTTGACCTGAGAAGATGGCGGCCCTGCTTTCTCTTTGACTTTCTTTTGAGATTGTTGTTGTCTTCCCGTGTTCTTCATAGCTCTAGATGTGCTCATATCTCCCTCTAGCACGTTGCTTGTTCTTGTTGCACTTAAAATATTCTCTAACATTATAAACAGCTAACAACAACTTAATTCCGAAGGAGCTAACACCCGATGCGTGTGTCTCCAAGCATGGCGACACCGGAAGTCAGTCTGTTATCTTTTAACGTTAGCGATATTTCATATTATCAGAGAATGAAAAACATCTTGCGCCTAGCAATTTTCGAATGCCATTAACCGATGAATGCAGAGGAGAAACAATGTGTGTGATGGAGGAGCTGCAAGGATGACTGGTGGAAGTTGGTGGTGAATCCAGCATTGGAACAGGGCTACAGTCTTGAGCCACCTTGTTATGGCTACAAGCAGTTCAGAGACAGCTGCTCAGTCTAGACATTAACTGGAACAGTTCTACACTGCAGCTGGAGGAGTTTGCAGCCATCAGCAAGAAAGCTGAAAACTTTTGCTACGTTTACACCTAGCGTCCACACTACTCCAGCATTTTCTAACCCCTAAAACGGAGACCTTTTATAACGCCACTGACCCTGTTTTAGTTTTTAGCATTTAGATTGCGTTTTAGTGAGGGCGGGTGGAAACAGAGACATTTTAAAATGATGACACAGACACCCACGTTCTCTTCTTGATTGGGTCTTATCAGCCATCACATGACCCTTCACCGGAAGAAAACAAACAACATCAGCCTTGATTACCTGTGGTTAATTCAACATGGATAACGAATTACAACACTAACTTTCAGTAACAGTTCCACCTGGTCATCGGTCCAAGCAGAGAAATCTCTGCTCTTACTTTTCTCCATTGATGTTCTCTGCGGTTGGTTGCTTAGTCGCAGAAAATACTACGAACAGAGTAGACAATCTGCTTCCTGTTTACACCGGCATGTGCATGCCCAGTGCATGTGAATGGTCATGTGATATGCATTTTCAGGCGTGTAGTACGGACGGAGATTATTTCTGAAACTGTGATAACGGAGATTATTTTTGTTTTAAAATGCCATTTTAAAATGAAAATGTATTAGTGTGGATGTAGCCTAAAGGTGCTGGTATGGAGGGTTGGTGGCTGTTAGAATGGAGTCAGCTAATCAGATAATTTGCTAAGATGCTGTAATTCGTTAATGAGCATAAGAGAGCATTGACGTTTAATGCAGTTTAGCCTTTTTATAGAGAAAGGGGATTTGTTGAGTGGGTGTATTATTGTGCAAATTTTGACAGTTTTTGTAGAACTGAAAAAAAAAAACTTTCCCCAAAGCTTGTACAAAGAGATTGTACACACACACACAGATTGTTTCTCAGTCCTAGACAGGTAGCCAAGCACATAAAAAACAAGACTGTGGTTTCGCTGCTGGAATTAAGAGACACAGAGAACAATAGAAAAGGAGAGAGAAATTGAGGAAAGTTGGAGAAAAGAAAAGAACAGACAAAAACAGGAAGAGAAAGTGAGACAGAAACAAAGGGAAAGTGACAGGAAAGAATAAAGAAACAAAGAGGAACAGAGATGCTGAAAGAGAAAGAGGATGGAAATACAGTATGTGTGGACAAAGAGGGAGGGAGTTATTTATGGATGTAGAATTTAAAAAGTGATATTTTATTCAGGTCCATTAGAGAAAGTAAGTGAGAGAGTGAGAAGAGGAAGGAGTATTTTAATGTTCATATTTCAGCTTCGTGTCAGGCAGATGGTTTCCAATCCATAGCACTCCTTTTGACAACATTTATAAACAAATTACTCTAATAAGCAGTATTACTATTAATTCATTCAAGACATAGTTCAACATTTTGTGAAGTTTGCTGTCGATGAGAAGATTGATGTCGATATCACTCTCATGTTTAACGATTGTGTAGCTGGAGCTGGCAGGTAGTTAGCTTAGTTTAGCAGAAAGACAGGAGGAAACAGCTAGATTATATATTTGGAAACCTATATTTTTCTCTCTCCATACTAGATGTTTTTGCTCACCCAAAAACAGAGTGTTTGTTTATAAATGTGTAAACCTTAAAACGCCAGCTTGGTGTTTCAGTGTGTACAGGGAAAACTGAGGTTTTACAATAAATTAAGTTTAAAAATGACAGTTCGCCATTAAAGTCCTGAAGCCACTGTTAGGTTGCCAGACAACCAGCGGAGACTCCAGGAAGCCACTGCTCCCAGCCAAAAAATAGTCCTGCATGAATCCCTGTTAAAATCACAAATTGTTGTTTTTACACTTTAGTTTTTGAATGGATTAAACAAACAAAATCTAACGTGTTAATTAGTAAGCTTTAGAGGTCCTGGTAGGAGGATTTTGTTAACCTTCAGACAGAGCCAGGCTAGCTGTTTCCCTGTTTCCAGTCTTTATGCTAAGCTAAGCTAACTGTCTAATGGCTCCAGGTACATACTGAACAGAAAGACTTGAGAGTGGCATCAATCTTATCTTAAGAGTATTTCCCAAAATATCTATCTGCTCTATATATTAGTAGTAAATGGAGGAAAGTCTAAGGAACTATGCACCTACAGTGAGAAAATTCCACTTGTTTCCAGCAAAAAAAAAAAACTGGTTTATATGATATATGATCTGTTCCATCAGTTGTAAAGATGCTGACACTGCCCTAAAGAATGCACGAGACAACTTCCATGAGCGGCCCAAAACAATTAAATACGGGACTAAATTACTGGGACATTTTCCCAATAAGAATGGGGTACACAAACAAACTTCATGATCTTCCATCTTGCAGAACTGTCTATGTAGTCATTGACAGTAAAACCAGTCATCTGCCAAAAGTAGACCCCAAATTCCCCCTCGGGCTTCAGGTACAGCGGGGGCATAAAGTAACTCACAAGTTTTACTTGAAGCATATTTTAAACCCTGGCCATGAACTCTTTATGTACCTGTTCTCCACTTCAGCCTTTTAGTTTAAAGACCCAGATACTTGTTCTTCCCCACATCTTATGTACTCTGTGAAAAGTGAAGCATTAAATCCCTCCAGGCAGAAACAAGAAAAATGGCACCAGCACAGCTCTCTGAAAGATTCCTGTGAAACAACCCCCCCCCCCACGCCCCTCTCTCTATTTATGTGTTATTTCATTTTTTCCCGTTAATGTTGTGAGTGGGAGTAATTTCCATTTCCGTTCCACATCCACCCATGGTTCAGTTGCAGTTTTTTAGTTGTTGTGATGTTTTCAGTTGTGCTAATTTATGATTAAAGCCTTAATTGGAAATGCTTGCCTTGTTAACGTATGTGTTTTGAGCAGATTCACGCATTTACATATATTTTAATTATAATTATGGATTGAATTGAATTATGAATTAAAGATGTTTGCTCCATGGTGTGGCTCAGGAGGTAGAGCGAGTCGTCCACATGTCGAAGTGTCCTTGGGCAAGACACTGAACCCCAATTTGCAGCCATTTACCATCCAGCAACCTGCTTTACTGCCACTTCACTAAACTTGCTGGTGAGTATTTACATTGTGGTAGTTTATGGTTAAGTGCTTTGCTTAGGGGCAGCTTGATGGTAGTTGTTTTAAGGAGGTGGGCGTTTAAACTGGTGATGCTCTGGTCATAAGCCTGCCTCTACAACCCTCAGGCTACTGTGCCCCCATTTCAGTCCCCAATGGAAACATCTCTAGCAGTGCGGCCTCTCCACTGCACAATACTTGATTGTCAGCAAAGACTGTATAAACACGATCACAATACAGAGATGGATCCAAATGTAACTAATTAGAGGCTGCCAACTGTTACTGCAAAATGGCCCCAGGAGGCTTCCAAATCTTTATGTTTTGAAACACTACTTACTTGCTAAAGCTTATATGAAATGATGTAATGTGTTTATATCTTGGCACTACATTCGTGGAAATGTACAGACTGGAATTAGCTTTAATTTGATTAAATATGGTGAACATCTGCAGCATGTTTTCTCAGGTTATACATATTCAAGTGTACTGCACTTCGACACAATTTCAATTCTGATATCTTAAAAACTCTGAGATTTATCACTAGTTCAAGTAAAGGGCAAGACGAATACAAAACAAAATCACAAAATAATTCAGAAGAAAAAGCATCCCTTCATGCAGTTCATATAAAATACTTACAATATCGTCAGGTAGTACAGTATTAGTGAGTAGTGGAACCTGCTTGTAAATCATTAGTCTTTGTCCCTGAGGACTTCTTCGGGTTAAAGCCAAGAGAGGTTTGCCATGACAGGGAAATTTGCTTTCCCTGGAGGAATCATTCCATCTAGGGAAAACCACTATCTCCAAAGAGCACAAACAGACCCAACAGACCCAACAGACTTCGCGCAGCTCTCTCTGGAGCCACGAAACACTTTAAAAACACTTCATTTCTCAGAAATAACTGCCAAATTTCAACCCAAAATGTGAGAATATCATACAAAATCACATAACATTGAACTGCAACTTTTCACATAACTTTTCTTGGATGTTTGGCAGGCTCAAGGCAACCGCATAATAAAACATGGGACCTCTGCAGTGCCTACATCTGTATCAGCCTGCATCTCTGCCCTTCCCCTCTCCCCTGCCTGATTATCTATTTATTTCCCATTCCCCCTCTCATTCTGTCTCATTCTGTCTGCAATTCTCTTACCTCTCTCTCATTTAAATCAACAGAGGGTCAGAGCGGGTTTGTTGAATACCACTTTAATCTCTCTCTCTCTTTCTTTCGAGCCAGTCTTATGCTATAAGCCTCTATTGGTAGGCAGCCAGTGAGTGCTGAGTCTTGTTAGCTGTATCCCCTCTCGAGACTGTTTAATGTGTTGCATTGCTATTCAATAGCCAGGGAGGGGGGGGGGGCAATGACAGAGGGAAGTATGGGAAAGGACAAATACAGAGTGTATAGGACAGTGTGCCTCCTGAAGCCTTACGCAGCATCAAGAAATGGTGATGGTCATTTGTCCTTGTTTGTCCTCCCTCATCTTATTTTGTTTTTTCTTCACTCTACTGTTCTGTCTTTCTCATGTCTTCTCACATGTCTCCAATCACAATGATTGGATGAATTTTGGGATCCGTCTGACTCTGTTTACATGCACACTAATGTTCCACTATTATTCCGAATATGACAGTATTCCAAATTTGATACGGGTCATGTAAACAGCATATTCTGTTTGGATATTCCGAATTAGGCCTTATTCCAAATGTAGCCTTTTCCGATTACGATGCCGATATTATTCAGGTTTTAAGAGCATTCTTGGGACATTCGGGACATGCGTCTCAATTGGATTTTTACAGCAGTTTGCAACACACGGCCTCTTGCCTGTGTACGGTCAGCTCTGTGCGTTGTAAACAAACCAACTATCCAACAATTTGCAAGGCTGGGGTAGAGATGATGCACAAAATAAAAACACACATTTCTGGTGGGAAGGAGAAACACTCCTACTTTTAAACATTATGAAAGACTTGGATATCAACAGGCTTTTGGATATGCACAAACATCGCAACGCCGACCTTTTCAAGAAGGTGGTTAAATGAATGAAAGAGGGAGGCTGAGTTTGCACGGTTGAACAATTCTGCAAGAATATTAGTGGAATATTCATTTTCATTAGCCATGTAAACAGCTTAGTAGGAATATTGTCTTTTTCAGAATAAGGGCAAAAAATGGAACATTTTGTGCATGTAAATATAGTCATTGAGAAATTAGCTTCATACCTACACAACCATTGATCACCTTGATAGCCTGGCTAGCTAACAAGTAGCCTGAGCTGTCACTGTAGGTATTAGGGCTGTCAAAAAAATGAACTGCGGTTTGAATATGAAAAAAATAAATATTCAAAATGTCTTTCTTTTTTTTTCTGCAGTAAATGTTGCAAGCTGTGTAAAACTGACAATATTGACACCACACCAATAATGCATGGACGCACCTTGAATTTAGCACTGTAGATGGTACAATCGTGAATAAAAGTGAGGGTTAATCGCTGACTTTTAAAAACACAACTGCCTTACAGTACTATCACCATCACAACAATTCTGAAGTCAACTATAAGCTTGTCCCTCAAGTGAGACAGCAGAAGCGAAATGAATGGAACATTAATTCTAAAATGTAATTGATGATTTGGCTATGTGGGTTGTTTCAATTAATTCAAACATATAACTGCTAGTTGCCATTCATTTTGAACTTCATTTTATAAAGTGACAGCCCTTATAGGTAGACAGTGGTGTATACTCATCAGTCTGTTTGTTGGTTACCAGAACACAAACCAGTTAGCCTCAGTTCCTGTAAGGGTATCATGTGTTCTCAACTTAATGGCTTTGTTGCTAGATTTGGGGACTAAACTATGACCGCTTCATTAACCATGTGTTTATTATTGTTGTTAACGAAGGTCCGGTATGCCTATATATGAGATATGGTGGTTTTGTAAAAATAACCGAGAAAGTTTTGTGATATAACAAGATAAAGTGCCTCGTAAAGAAAACTGAATAATTTGGTATCTAATAATAACAAGAAAATATGTCATGATAAAATGAAAAATATCTTGTAGTTTGAAAAGGATCTTGTAAAAATGAGAAACGTTTCAAGTTATAACAAGAAACTGAGCAATTTATTTGTCGCCATGGCAGCAGTGTGCTGCCGTAGGACTGTGATTTTTTCTTTTTCTGAGAAACTTATGCTCAAAGCGGGGACTTCAGCCTGAAAGAGCAGTTAAAAGCATTGTTTCAGTTCATACAGTAATTGATGCAAGGTTGTTCTGAGATTTCATTTTCAACTAAAGGAACCACATTTTGGTATCTAAAAAGGAATTGTCAAAACAAGGCAGATAACGTGTCCTACCTATTAAGACAGACATTATTTGACTCCATATCCAGAACTGCCCCATGAATAAGAAGCTTCCTGGGGTTTGAGACCAAGCCATGGTATGACATTAATCTTAAACATCCACAGCCACACCGACCTACAGTATCTCTCCATTTTTCTCCCTTTCACAGTGCTGAATAGCCCGCAGTACCATTTTAAGCATCACTTGCTAGCAGTGCAGCAGCAGTGCAGTATTGAGGAGACTGAACTCTACACATAAGAGCCAGCAGTAGGAATGAGCAGTCTTACGCTGACAAGCTGTCTTTGACTTCCACGTTTGCTGCGGGGTTAAACAGCTGACAAGTGGGGCTGCATCTAGCCTTGGCGATGACACACACACACACACACACACACACACACAAACAAATGCAGGTGAGAGGCAGGAAATAACAATTATACAGAAATGCTCTGGCACAACACACACACATTTCAGTCATATAGCAGGCTGGAAGGGACTGACATGAATGAATATAAAGTGCCCTGATGGTGTCACACGGTGAGGCGAGAGAGTGACAGTGTGAAGTACCGCAGTAAAAAGTCAATGTGAGCTCCAGGCATTTGCCATCCATCACTTTGCTGTAGTAGTCTAAAGCAGCACCAGGAATACAAGCATACACTTTGTATACAACTAAGTGGTAGCACACTGAATGTGCGAGATGTGACGAACTCAACTGCCTTTCAGACACTTGTTATGGTAAATAAAAGGCCAAGTATATCCATTATTTTGACACAGCAGCATAACACTCTAAAGTACTACAGTGTTTCTATATGAATGGGAAAATTTCTTTATGTTTGTCAAAAGAGTGCACACAACGCAGACATATACGCCTCAAGGCTGAATGTCAACCAGTCCAATTTAACTTAATACAAACAAATTGACACACTAACACCTGGCTAAAATGGTTACGAAGTATAAATTGAGCAAGCACATACCACATAAAACAGATCTCTTGATGTCACGATCCAAGTGTATATTACTACTACTAAAGTATTTACACTACTACTAATAATAAATGACAATAATCCCTTCCAGGAATATTTTGACATTTTGGCAAAATACCATTTTGCACTTTGTACTTTGCACTGTCGAGAGTTAGACGAGAAGATCCTTACCACTTTCGAGTCTGTGCCTTAAGTATGGAGCTGTAGCCAGGGGGTGATAAGCGTAATTTAGCCTCACATTTTTCATTTTCACATTTATGTTTCTGTATGTATTAAACAAACAAGGTACAAAGCATTAGTGCGCTTCAGAGGTGCTTTAGAGGCGTATTTTAGAACCTTGGACAGAGCCAGGTTGGCTAGTTTCCCCCTGCGTCCATGCAGTCTTTATGCTAAGCCAAGCTAATCACCTACTGGCTCCTGCTCTGCATATATCGCATGATAAAAAAATGTCAAATGCCAAAATGTCAAACTATTCCTTTGAACATCTTTTAAAATGAAAACACGAACTGAAAAAGTTGATGTCAGAAGGGCTAATAAGCTAATAAGTAGGTTGATTTTACCACCAAGTTATTGAATGTTTAAAACATGCAATCAATAATAAAAAACAACTATATATATATATATATATATGTGACGAACTCAACTGCCTTTCAGACACTTGTTATGGTAAATAAAAGGCCAAGTATATCCATTATTTTGACACAGCAGCATAACACTCTAAAGTACTACAGTGTTTCTATATGAATGGGAAAATTTCTTTATGTTTGTCAAAAGAGTGCACACAACGCAGACATATACGCCTCAAGGCTGAATGTCAACCAGTCCAATTTAACTTAATACAAACAAATTGACACACTAACACCTGGCTAAAATGGTTACGAAGTATAATATCTAATAATGCTTAGAGTTAAAGTTGTGTGTTTGGAGTGAGTGCTATATGTGATTTAGATTTTTCCTGCATGTGAACCATCACATGTAGAATGAGACAGTGCTAACAAGCCGCAGACTCTTATCTGCACAGTTCCCATTCGTCTTTTTAGCTAGAGACTCTGAGAGCGAAGCATTTGTGTGTGTGTGTGTGTGTGTGTTTGTGTGCGCCCCTGCAAAAGCCTGCCCCTTCGCAGACAACACAGGCATCTTCCCTCTCACCCCAGCCACAGCTTGTCTTGAGAGGCCTGATTCCAGATTGGGAAGTGAAAGGAGAGTATGAATCTCCTAGCCTGTTGTGGAAACAAACTGATTTGGGGTTTGGTCACCAATTGTGGTGAAAGTGGTGGAGCTTGAGGGATGCATCCTCCTGGCAGGGGGGTCAGCAGATGTCAGCACAAGCAGGATCAGGAGCCCCTCCCAGACATTGTGCTTGACTATTGGGCAGAGCTGAACTAACCGATTGGATTTGGAGTACACACACTGACTAACATGGCTATAATATCTGGTCTTAACCACTTCATTTTGCACTAGGCTTTATTTTTATATTATTGTTATTATTGTATGTTCTGCCAATTATTGTGAATTTTATTAAAATACATTAATTTTATTTTTACCTTATTCTTCACTGAGTGTCTGGCTTTTACAAAATAATTTTGATTTCTAAACAACACAATCTACAAAACTGAGTTCAGTGTAGGCCCAACTGTAATTGAATTTTAAGGGCATGTGTGCTGGTGCTGCTGTTTTATACCAGCAATTATTTTATTTTTAAGAGAGAGTGTCGAGGTTTGTCCAGATGATGGATACGTCATCCTACAACACAGTGAGGAAGAATCATTGGTTGGTGGGAAACAACCAAGACATATGGGGAAGACAGAAAAAGGGGAGAGATAGAGAAGATGGCGTGATCAGGGAGGCAGCATGAGATAAGGGAGGGGGGTGAAAGAAAAGGAGGAAATGTAGGAGGAAGGGGAAAAAAACACACGAGAGAAAACAGAAGAGAAAGATGTGTGAGAAGAGAGAAAGGGCATGTTAGCAAGCAAGGGAATAAAAGACGAGTCCTATATGGTGAGAATGCGAGGAGATAATGAGAGAAATGCTGCCAGGAGAGTGTTAACAAGATACTATAGATAGTTTGAGAGACAGAGTACATGGCCAGAAGAATAAATACATTCATAAATTCTCAAATAAAAGCCGGTATTCAAATAACGGCCAAGCTTTGGAGTAATTACTGTGTCTTGCACTAACAAATAAAGGCAGATCCCTTAATGTTTTATTTATTATCTTAGCGAAGTGGAATTACCTTCACTGTAATAGCTCACATGGTAAATTCAGCATGATGTACATTTCCACAGCACTAATTCTACTTGTATACAAAATCATGTCATACTCACCGGTCTGAAATTTTGTTTTTCTTTTGCAATTGATGAACTACTGCCAATGAAACAACACTTCCTGTATACGTTTGGTTTATACTTGTCTCACTTGTCTTGGCAAACAGTGGGTTAATAACAGAATGGGGAATGGGAAATGGACCAATCACAATTTTTCTTCTGCTGGTATCTGGGTGAATTAGTGACTCCCCCTGGCTGGCAGGGCCTTCAGTAGCTGTAACGAATGCCTGTGTAATGCAAATGAATGGGGGCAAGAATTTGATATTGACAGCTGTCTTAGCCAGTCATATTTTGTTGAGTTGTGGGTGGGATCATTTCTTGATATTTTCCGGGCATTCGCAAATACTTAGTGGATAAGCGGCCTGCGAAAGTTGTCAGTGAGTGAGTGAGGAGAAAAAAAGATGACAACGAGAGCATAGAAAATGGCTGGAGTTATTGAGGAAGACTGTGTGGCTGGATTACTTGATACTCCATTTTCAAGATTGCCTTTTCAGGAGAAATGTGAAATTATCCAGAAAGGTCAACCATCACCCACCTTGCCAGGATTGGTGCAAGCTAGCAAGAGCTACCAGGGACATTTTCAAGCTAGCAACAACAGCCGCTATCCATGGCTAACAGGCAGCCTGCGCACCAACAAGCTGTACTGCTGGGACTGCTTGCCTTTCAATTCCGATAAGGGGCCCTGGTCCAGCACGGGATTCAGTAATTTGAGTTGCTTAACTAAAGCAACTCTGAAACATCAGTCCAATCCCGGACACCTGCATGTCTCTGAAAACTTTTGGAGACACATGTATTGACCTGCAGTTGAGTGAGCAACAGCGGAGAGAGACCATTGCACACAACGAGAAGGTGAGACAAAACAGGGAGATTCTGAAATCCACACTGTGGTGTTTTGGGGGAAGCAAGAACTACCGTTTAGAGGACATGACGAGAGCAGAGAATTGGCAAACAAAGGGAATTATTTGGAGTTGTTGGACTACTTGGCTGAGATGCCCTCTGGCAACATCTAAGGTGTTTACTGGTACATCTAACAAAATCCAGAATGACCTGATCAGTGCCACTGCAGATGTGTTAAGGGATGCAATGCAAGAAGAGGTGAGGAACACACCATGTGTAGTGGTCATGGTTGATGAAACAACCGATGTGAGTAACTCAGCACAGATGTCACTTGTGTTACGTTATGTCGCTGACAATGGCATGAAGGAGAGATTTTTCCGATTTGAGGATGTCGAGAAGAGAGAAGAGCTAAAAGAGGTGTTCCAGCATATTGTGGATCATCACGAGGATTTTGATGCTGACAGCTGTGCAGATGGATATGTCAACCTTATGTCCAGCTTTGAGTTCCGTTTCCTTCTGACTACCTTCAACTCTTTGCACACCCGGATGTGCTGTTTGACATTTTGCAGACGATACAGTTGGACATGCAGTTCTGTCTGAGGAGGATTGGTGACTTTTGTGACACCATCCAGAGGGAGAAGGAGAGCTTTCATGCCATCTACAAGGAAACAGTTGGTGAGACTGGGTACCTAGGAGGCGGCAGGCTGGGGCACAGGATGATGTGCGCACTCATTACCAGCAGCTACATAGTGGGATAATGGACAACCTGCACACACAGGTCAGGGACAGGTTCAAAGTCCATGAGACTAATTTTAGCCCTTCTAGAGCCACAGCAGTTTACTGCTTATCGGCAGAGCTTCCCCAACGATGCTCTCTCCAGTTTGAAGGAAAGTTATGGGTGCCACTTTGACATGTCCCGTCTGAAGATTGAGCTTGATGTAACGTATGCTATGTCTGACTTTGAGGGATGGAGCCCTTCTGATCTCCTCTACTTTCTCCAGCAGAAGGGACTGACTGCAAGTATGCCCCAACTCCACCTTCTCACTTGCCTGGTCTTAACCATCCCTGTGTCCACAGCCTCCGTAGAGAGAACATTTTCAGCACTGAAAAGGTTAAGAACATACACAAGAAACAGCACTGGGCAGGCGTGTTTGTAAATGATTGATCAGAGGGGTATACTAGACGCTGGATTGTGAGGTTATCACAGTAACTACAGTTCCTGCTCCAGAACAGCTACAACAGGGTAGTAAATACATTTTTACTTGGGCACATGCATTTCTTTGTTTTAATATTTTGTACTTGTAGAGAGAGGAACATAAATTATAGTGTTTAACTGATATTAGTGGGTCATAAAAACATGGTGTAACTGTTCGTGCAGTCTTTGTTGTAATGAATAAGCTACGTATTAAATTATATGACGCTATTTTCAATTTTGGCTATTAGGTGGAGGTCTTACTTCAGTTTTAGGGCAGCCTTATTATTGACACATACGTAATGCAACTGCGATGGCAGTAAGTTAAGGGTAGCTTTTGGAGCTGGCAGCTCTTCTCAAAAGTCACTTTGCTTCATTGATGAGTTACTGCCCAGTAACTTAGTTCCATTTCTCTGCTGAATGAGAAATATGAATGTACTTGTTGCCTTATTCTGGGCAGAATTTGATAAGATCACTGCAGTATATTTGGTTGAAGATGTTTCTGAAAATGCATGCCAACTCCAAACTTTACATCTTTGCTTCACCTGCCCTGAGGAAGCAGAATGTTTTTGTTGACTGCTTCATGGGCACAAATAGCTGGTTGTTGTGCTGGTCTCATTGTGAGCATTGTCAATCTGGGAATTTGTAGATCTGTAACTCTGATTTTAGGTTGATCTTTGTCTGTGTCTTAATTTTTGAATTTATGTTGGGTATTAAAGTGTTCAGGCACATGAGTCAGTATGAAATGGATACACTTGTCATTCATTTTCCTATAACCACATGCAGTCGAGACACATTTCACAGAGAACATTTTTATTATTTGATAATCACAGTTTTCTATGCAAGTTGTAGGAAATATTTTATAATATTTTATTGCCATGGACATGAAATGGCTAATAAATGGCTGAATTAAGGCAAGTGAAAAAGGGCTGAGCGTAGCCTACAAAGAGCTGGTGTCTTTTCTGATTTTACCTCAATAGGTGTTGGCTGGTCAGTATGACACATCTACTTGTAACTTGTTCGTATGACATTGTTTGATCTTAGACATACTTTGATTTCAATGTAGAGTTAATATCTGCCTACCAGAAGTAAATCCAGCAAACACAAAAAACACTGCATTAGGATTGAATCTACCTTGAAATAAATTAATATTCTAGACATTCTACTTTCATTACAGCTAAACATATGTGAAATAAGTCTGATTTGCTTGTCATTTTACATTTCATAATTAAATGTAGTGATGTCATATAGCCAGCTTTGTGTGCCTGGTTTTCCAGAATGGCCTTTATGTGTTGTGAAGCCATTTAGGGTAAAAAAAAAAAAAACTATAATATGCTGAACCTCCATGTGACATAGGGCTCTTGCTATTATTTTTATTGCTCTGTTTGATTGTTTATTGCCATGTGTGGTCCCATGGTCCTATAAGGCCCAGGGTCCAGGGCCACGGTTCGCCACTGCTAACATTAGCACGTACCTGCGCTTTCCTGGGTTCCCTTTAGGATTAATCAGAGCACTGTTAAATTAAAAATAAATCCACCCTAGGAACTTTAAAATGCTAACCACTCTTGCTAAGTGTGTTAAAATAATAATTGCTCTATAGCAGTTAGCTGTTGCCTTTTGATGTTATGTGTTTCAGCAACAAGGCAGTGCTCCGACTCCGTGTTTGTCTTTTAACTTCCTGTCTGCACCGGATGGGAAAATGTGTTGCATTGTGTAATTTGACATCTGCTGTTTGTGATCACCTTGCGCCTACATTTGGTCAAATATAGACTTCTACAGCAGTCTGACAAACATCAACATCTATTTACATAGCGGCACTAATTAGATCAGTTCTCCACCCACACAGCACCGGGATCAGGTAGTCATCTTACTGTTATAATAGTCATGGTGACTGCTCAGAATGTGTTGGTATTTGTGTTTTATTGTGTGTTTAAAACAATATGATATCACAGTAGAATAAGTTGTATGATTGTGGGTGTTCAAAACGTGTGATAATGCAATATTTCTACATCCAAAACACATTTACAGTCTGGTTAGTAACATTATTACACTACACAGTCCAGTTTTCCATTATTGAGCTTATTATTGTGTAACAAGCTAATTATTCCAAATTATATTATAAATAAATTATATATTATATAGTTGGGTGAAAACATGTTTTAATTCATGTTGATAAAACAGATTCCAGACCAACAAAGTAAATATCCACTGGTTTAGTGATGGTTTGTTGTGAATGCAAATAATGTTAATAACTTAGCATCAGCATCTCTTTAAGATTTTCACAGTAGAAACAGCTACTGCAACACACATTAAGCTAATTGAGCTAGTTGAGCTAACTTATGACCTGGCCTTATGACCTCCTCAAAAATGTGGATGTGTGTTCCCAACTTTTAGAAATGTCTTTTAGAAATAGGCTGTGTCAACTGATCAGGATCTTGTATTTACTACAGTCAGCAAAAGCAACCGGAAGTTCAAAGGTAAAACTGGAAATGGAACAGACAAAAAAATGGCCGGGCCGCATAAGGTCAATATTATTGCAATATATGTGTTTATATTCAGTTTCATTTTCTTTTTTATTGCACAGGTATCACTGTGCACTTACTTTATTTCTGTTTCTTTGTTTTTTTGTGTGTAACCATGCCCATATGCCTCCTTGAGGGGTTGTCATGGAATAAATTATGTAAGTAAGTCTACCAGAAAATGGAAGAATTATGCCCTTTGAGCTGCTGGAAAGATTTTAACGTGAAACATCCGTGCAAGAAGTTGAGTTTCATTGACAGTATCTGAATCTTAAACATCTCTGCAGTTCAGGTAAATAAAGGCTCTGGCCACTATTTGAGAATTTGTGTGGACACCCCTGTCTACACATCTTTGTGTACTTTTGGTCTGGTGCTGTTCATGGTTTGGCCTAGGCCCCTTAGTTCTTCCTGTTTAAAGAGCCACCAAACAAACATCTTTTAATAAAGAAGTCAGCCAATAATCACTTTTCCCATCATGCCATGAGCAACCATGATCTGTTTTCATGCTGCGCACACCGCAAGTAGTTTTCCACTTGACAGCAGAGCACAGTAAAGTAGGTTACCTTGCTGAGGAGTTGGAGGTGTGCAGTCTGTCGCCTGCAGCTCTTCATCTAACAACTCACTGTGGCTGCTCCTCACCTCTCTATTACTGCCTGCAATATATTTTCAATATATAACTGATCCACTGACGAAAAAATGCAGAAAATGACCGTGATGATCTTGTTGTGTAGAAACATTTTTGATGAACAGCCACTGTCAGCGCTAACCTCTGTGATGTTTCCTGTGACTGCTTCACAATAAAAGCCATCTCGTGTTTTACTACTAGCTGCAGTAGGCATTAAAATAGTAAACTGTGAGGCTGTTAATATTGAATCCAGTGTGGGAATGTGCCACTAACAATGAAAATAATTACACAGAGAGGTAATTCTGAATGTAAATACATTGAATGGCTATTGCTGCAAACATTTAGACGAGGGGTGTCAAACTTACGGCCCGCGGGTTAGAATCGGCCCACCAAAGGGTCTAATCCGGCCCACTGGATGACTTTGCAGAGTGTGAAAATAGCAGAGAAGTCATTAATTCCAATTTTTCAATAAAATACACTGCTATTCCTACTGCGCTGTCGTAATAAGAGCAGCAGGCACAAAGCCTTTCCGGCAGAAATCCCTGAAGGCTAACGTCTCCCGCGTGCGAGTAGCAGGAACTATGCTGGATGTGCTATTATAGAGCCCACATGCTTATTTACACTCTACGTGACACAGCACTGTCAAGCAAAGGCCACTGTTCATGCAGGAGCCGCTGGTGGAAAATGTCTTTGTCAAAGAGGAGAAAAGTGGACATTTTGTGCCTTTGTAGATCCACTGTGATTTGTAATGCACATGTAATGACAGTAGACTTACTGAATGTGGAAAAATTTTGTTGAAATATTGTTGAAATTGCACTTATTTTTCTTAGGCCATCTCAGGCTGTTCATCTGTTCATCTTTTTTGTACATGTATTGTTAATTAATTGTGAACATTTTCAGAATGTACTTGTACTTCTTCACATAAAAGAAAGGGAAAAATTCTTTGGAGGTGTTATTATTTATAGATTATTATGCAATTGTTTTACTGGTCCGGCCCACTTGAGATGAAATTGGGCTGTATGTGGCCCATGAACTAAAATGAGTTTGACACCCCTGATTTGGACAATAGTGTGCTTCCACTTTGTGCACGGGGGTATTGCCACTTTGAAACAGGAAAGGACCTTCAAACTGTTGGCACAAAGCCAGATCCATGAAGAAATTGTTTTATTGCTTGAGATCAAAAATGCTCTTGTGTCTGAATGGAAGCAAATCTTTGCAGCCAGGTTCCAACATCTGGTTGAAAGCCAGAAACCTGAAGCGTGGAGGCTGTTATAGCAGCAGTGAAATGTTTGGCTTTCCAGTTTTCTTGCTTTCCCTTTTCCCTCCCTACTGTCTTGGGGAGTAATGGAAGTCTTGAATAAAGATGTCCCCACCCCACCTCCACCAAGCCTATTACTTTGAAAACAGAAAGAAGACACACACACAAATGCAAGTCAACTTAAAAAAAAATCTTATGAACACACACACATGTACATTTTACTCAGGCTGACTCACAGGCTTGGCTTTGTGTGTGTTGTTTTCCCTCAAATGACAATGTGTGTGTCACAGAAGCGACAGGCATGAGCAGCACCTTGTCTGTGACGAGATGAGAGCGAGAGGAGGCAAGAGAGAGACGTGAAGTGTCTCTATTGAAGCGGAGCGTGTGTTCAAAAGAGGCAGACCTTGTCAAGTTTAAAGAGCTTAACGTAACACGTGAAAGTAGACAGACAGTTGAGAGATGCCAACTTAAAAAAAGAGTTCGTATGTTCCTGGAGGAGCTGAGAGAAGAGGTGTAGGCCCTGAAGAGACCCTGAGGAAAGTGCTGGAAACTGCGGGAGAGAAGATACTTCCCTGTGATGCGACAAAATGAAGTGAAATCAAATCAGATCAGCAGCCAGAAGGCCAATACACATCCATTGCTGAGAAATGGAAAGTTAATTGGCTGTCTCTCTGAACAGATACTATACTCTTCATTTGCTACATATGCAAGTCCACGTTGAAGAACGACGTGTACCATGAGTGTCAACACACGATACCTCTGTTTCTTCTTGAAGTGTAAACATCATAGGCTGCTGTTCCAATAACACCAATCTCCCTTTTTTTAATATAAATTGTGAACTTGTAAATCACATGTTCAATGACTATTCAAGACCCCTAATTTTAATATGAGCACATAAAACTTTGGACGTTATGCCTTTTTATTCTGTACACTTACTACTGTGTTGGTCTGGTGATGTCAGGTTACAGAATTACTTAATTAAGGTTACAGGCAATTCGCAAATGAGAATTAGTCTCTCAGTTCATTTTTGATTTCTAAGAGGCATTATCAACGGGCGCAGGCCAAAATGCCTCTGGACGCAGTTGGATAGACATACAACCAATCAGAGCAACGAAACGTGTGAAACGTGTAGTAGTAGTACAGCAAACACATCTTCCTTTTCAACAAAAGCTTTAAGTGCAGTTGTTTGTTCTTCTTTTAGAGAAAATATACCTTCAGTTTGTTTAATACTGACGCGATAGCAGATTCAGAACGTTCCACATCAGTGGCAGCCATATTGTTGTTTACAAAAATGCCTCAACGGCGCTCCTCTGTACAGTCATTGTATCAATCCCGCCCCATATTAGATAAACGGTTGTGATTGGCTCGACCCAGGCCAGGTCGGCTGGAGATCTGTCTGAATGGGAGAGGGACCAGACGTATCTGCCAGAGCAAATAAAACATGAGCTTGTAGATTCATCTGGTTCCCAGGCTAGTAATTCTGCAAAGGGCTGCCAACTCATCGCGGCACAAATCAACTCCGCCCAGTTGATGCGACACCAGTGTACTATGGGATAGTAATCAAGTGGACCCACTTTTGTAACATAACTGTTTTTGCGACAGAAAAATAAAAAAATGCCAACAACAGCAAGTTTGATGAATTGATCTGTGTGTCATTGATTAATTAATGTCTTTTACCATCTTAAAATGTAAAAGTTAAGTATGGACACATGAAGCTAAGAAGGATTATGTTCCTATACATGCCATTAAATTTGACATTGTCACGATGGGGAGCGTAGGCAACAGAGAAGGACCCAAATGCAGACAGCACAGGCAGACTGGTGCAGTTCAATGATTTATTATTATGATGAGCTTACATGCAGGTACAGGTAGGTAGGCAGGCAGGCAGGTAGACAAGTAACTAGTAACAGGCAGATCCAGGTTTGGGTGACAGAAGCTTGACAGAACATACAAAAAGCAAGACAGCAACAGAACACAAGGGAACCAGGACACAAGGAAATCAAGGCAAACCAACACTGGAACAAAGGAAGTGGACTGGTATATGTAGGGAGAGGTTGATGAGACAAGGTGAGCAGGTGAACGAGCACAAGTCTGATGAGGGAAGTAAAAACAGGTGTGTAGTTGGGTGGGGCAGTCAGGTGATGGGGAAAGGAGGGAAAGTCCGAGGGCATCTGGTGGACTAGTGAAGAAAAACACTGGGGAGACACAGATGTGGCTGGAGAGGAGGGACAGGGAGACAGACTGTGACAGAGATATGTTTTTTATTTTTATTTAAAGTGAGTAAAAAAAGGCATGTATTTTGAGTTGCAGTGAGAAGGTATAATCATAATGTACTCCTCATAATAAAGAGAACGGGATTTAAATACCACAATTTAATTACCACAATTAAATACCACAGCACGTGATGTTCAGTAGCGTTCTGGGTTAAACATGCAGAGAGTGAGACAGCTTTTTCTGATGTACAGTACCAGTCAAATGTTTGGACACACTTTCCCATTCACTACTTTTCAGGCTGAATGATTAAACTTAGCATGATAGCCATCTTAATCAGAATGTGTTGCTTTTAAATAGGTGGGAATATGATAAAAGCATGTAGAAATGCCGCTTTACTTGGGGGTGCAACAGAGTAGCTAATTATTAAGTCATTAGTGATGAATGAGTGGCTACTAGTTCAGAGCTAATCAGGAACGATTTATGAAGAAAGTGGTTGTTATTCCGATTCACTAATCCTTATAAACTAATCATTGTAAGGGCAACATTTCCTATTACCAGATATGTATTCAAGTAATAACCTATTTTCTTTAACCAGCACTATGTGTACTTTGATATTTTCTCTCTTGGGTCTCGTCTGACATAAAGTACATTGATATCCTGTTTTGGTTTGGTTTCTGAAGGACAACGTGTTTGCTACAAGGGATGATAGGACAACAGTCTGCACTGTGTAGTGATACTTGGATATGACTCTTGTTAGCTCGAGACAGAGATGATGTATGCCAGGGTTCCTTCTGATATCCTTCCCTTGCTCTCTGTATGTTATAAATATGTGACTGTATCCGCACCTCGGGGTCAGACTCCTCATACACACCTCTGTGTGTGAGCTCTGGCCTTTCAGCCTAAATAGATTGACTCTGTGTGCGCTCTCTCTCTCTTTTTGTTTACTCTTTATTCTATTTATTCTTTATTTGTTGGCCTTTTATTCTTTTGCTTAATTAAATTATACAAAAGACAACTGTTTGTTGGATCATCATTTTATTTGTTCACTTCTCCACAAGGAAATACCAAATTTCCACCACAATCATTACCTAATGATTCATTAGTATAGTATCTCCCAGTCTGTTCTCTAGTCACTCATCACTATCTACAATATAGTCCTCAGTTCTGAGTTCTTCAGGAACTACTCATTAAAGATTCATTAATTATCAGGTCGTTCCTGATTTGTTTCTCTTCCGTTCCTTACTAACTACAACATGGTACACAAAAATGTGAGTAAAGTGTTACCCAACCCACAAAGGGTGACAATCTATGAATCCATAAAAAGCAGACATGAAACACAAAAACATCAACAGGGACGATGTAGTCATTAGACTGAAATACAACACAGCGTTGGTGACCCTGAAAACATCATCATACTGTACATAATTTATGTATGTTGGCCAATAACACCTCACCTACTTCCCATAACACTATTTCATCTCCGCTGCCTCATACAGGCCTCTACCCAAATGTATGCCCACTGCAAGCATCATCTGGCAAATGGCCACCTTGGATGGAACAATTTTGGGATGCCCCTCTCATTGTTTTTAAATGGGGGTGGACCAGTGGCAGACCTAGGAAAGTTTACATAGTGTGGCAAGAGGTTTTAGCATGGTGCCATGCGAGGGCGGTAGGTGGGGATCCCCACATGAACATTCTACTTCTGCTGCACAAATTAAACAATACCGAAACAGAACAGAGAGCAAACATACCATGAGGTATCTGTCTCTGTCCTTATGTCTCTCCATCAGTGTTTGTTTGTATCCTTCTCTCTGGTTCACTCTCATCTTTCTCACCCATTTCTTCATCAGTCACATTCAGTTCTTCTCCCATTTCTCTCTCTCTTTTACATTACATTTCATTTTTACATTTAATTAAAGAGGGAGCATTACATTTCCCTCTAAGAGTTTGTTGTGCTCTGTCTGTCCTACCAGTCTCTCTTCTCACGCTGCTCTTCTGTTTCTTCTCTCTGTTTCTTCCTTCTGTCCAGCCTTCAGCATTTTTTTTGCTAAAGCTGGAGATATCTGCACTTTTGCCCTTTCTTTTCATTTTCTATAGCAGCCAGACCTTTACCAAAACCCATTCCTTAATCGTTACTCATGCATACATGTTTAACACTACAACAGCACACCTGCAGCTTGTTGATCTTAAATAAGGTAAATCACCAGTTGTGATGAACTGAAATTACTAAGGGAAAAAAACCCCAGAAAAGGTAAGAACGCACCAGCTCTGCTGTAGCAAGCAACGTAACTTTTGGCTAACATTCTGATAATGACCGTGCTGTAATTATTGAATCCAGTTTAGCAGACAGTAGCGACCTTCATTACAGTTACACTTAAAACTGAGCAGCCCTGACTTCACTTCCAGATGCAGCAGCACTTCTCAGTCACTCCATTCTGTTTTATGACTCACTGTGGGTCAACCCACCCCCCTCTTGCAACCCCCCTATGACCCCCTGTACATCTGCCCCTGGGGTGGACTAAACATTAGAAACAACTCTCATTATTACGTAATCCACTTAAAAGCTACTACTAATGATCTAAAAAATGATTATGACAATTGCATAAAGCTGTAAAGGTGTACCTAATAAACTGGCAATTCTGTGTAAATGCATGCATTTGTTTGCCTTCATGTATGTGTTTCATTTTGGGTTTGGCCATAAATGCTTCCTCTGCCTTGTCCTTGCTGTTTAATGAACTTCCTCACGTCATCACCATCTGAAGAGCACCACTACAGGTCTGTCAGGGTCAGAGGAAACATACTGTACTTTAACAGACAGGCTAATAGAAAATCACCCTGGGGAGGCTTTGATCATTCCAATGAAAATTGGACCAAGACAAAATAATAAAAATGTCTTTGGCCTCAGTCCCACTAAGCACCAAACCCCTTTGTAGGGAGGGAGAAATCCCCAGAGAGGAGTTTTAATTCCAAATTGAGATAGCCACCACTTTTGACATCCACTATGAGAAAAAATGATTGATAGTACAAATTACGCTGTCTTGTGATAGAAGGTAACAAGTCCTTAGTTGGGAGAATGATAAGACTGACAGACTGTATCCTTTAAATGTTAGAGATATGACATGAACTTAAGGTAATGATTTTATTAAAGCAAAATTGATTTATAAGCCACTTTTGAAAGAGAACTTGCATCCACACAGAAGAAAAAAAAGGTCCTTCGAAGGTTCCCTTAATATGCTACATATTTAACATAGAAGCTTGTAATGTTCTTAAGAAAAACTTTTTTAACATACAGTTGAGCCAGTCGTTAAAGAAACTAGAGAGCCATAAAACTCTTAACAGTGTTCAAGATGAAATGGCTTTAAAGTAATTCTATTACATCATATATTCCTCTTGCTATTAATAAACTTGAACAACTGTCAAATTAAAAAGTTCCAGTTCTTTTAGACAAGGAATAAGGAACTCCAGATGAATCACACAGGAAAGTAGCATCATCGTATTTTTGAACTCACGTTTAGCCAGAGGCGTGCACCTGCTCTTTCTGTAAATCACAGAGCTTCTACATATCAGAGCATGTCGTGGACCAAGCAGTCAAAGCACAAGGTAACACAGGTTTAAAGTTCAAACAAAGGTTTGGTTTATTTCCAACAAAAAGATTCCAAAAAGAAACAACTGAAGAAAACTGAACTAAGAGTTATAGGGCCCTTAAAAGAGGTCAACAAAACATAACTCTACTGAAAAATACAGCTAACAAAACAGGAAGCCAACTCAACTAATAGACCTGCCTAAATGAGACCTGAGGGAAACCTATATACTGAGTGATCAAACCAATAAACAAATGCAGGGGAGGACAACATAAACAATAACTAAAACTCAACACAAAGAAACCCTGATCCCCCCCAGGCTGACAGAGCTCTTGGTATGGTCCTTGGGTTGAGCCTTGGCATAAAATCAGGCTCCACCCTCAGCCCCATCTTTTGTTTGGCCAGGAAGGAGAGCTCAGCAGCCAGGCAACTGCAATTGTGTGGCTGTGGCCACAGCCATCACAGAGCGGTTGTGCTGTCAAACCTGCATTTGCGCCGTGGTGCTTGCAAACATTAATGTAGATTTGTTTCATAGTAGAACATTTTAAAGATAATCACAATACTTGTGTGAGTACTTATGGTGTGATTGGCTGCAGAGAGAGCATCATGGACTTTTAGTAGTGTGAGCTTTTAATCTCTGCCACATGTTAAGTCTGTTTTCACTTCATATTCATTTTTCAAAATACATAAACATACCATTCAATACATTTAAATGACTTTTTAGCCATGCATGGCTCCAGGGATGGCACTTTCACTCTGTTAGTCGAGTCGGGCCGCCACTTTAGTGCAGACTCAAATATTTTAAATAACTATTGGATGGATTGCCATAGAAGATTGTTCCCAGAGTATGAGTCCTAGTTACTTTAGTGATCCTTTGTCTTTTCCTCTAGTGTCACCAGCAGGTTGACATTTGTGGTTTTGAGTGCAATGTCTACAAAAATATTGAAAATGTACTGCACACATTCACGTCTCCCTGAGGATGAATCGCATAAAACTGATGATCCCATGACTTTTTATCTAGTGCCCCCATTTGGTTAAAATTTCATTTTGTCTAACACTTTGGTTTCACATCGGCCTCAATTAGCAAATATTAGCATGCTAACATGCTATTTAACATGGAAAACATATCTGATAAACATCAGCATGTTAGCACTGTCATTATGAGCATGTTAGCTTACTGATATTAGCATTTAGCTAAAAAAACTACTGTAAGACTACCTAATTACATTCTCACAGAGCCGCTAGCATGGTTGTAGACTCTTGTTACTTAATGTCTACAAAGCAAAGATGCATTTCTGTGTTCTCTTTTTTTGAGTGTACTAGAGTTTGGGGATTTGTTAAAAAGTAAGGCAAATTAATTCGGAATTCAAAAGTTATACCTTATTGCTGTTGCAGTTACAGCAAATTTTAGTACCTTACAAAGTCAGCCCTGGTATTTGCTTGCTGCTCTTGCGTAAGACCCCAGTGCTTTCCTAACCCTCTTACCCCCCATAACACACATGGCAAGACCTTATTTCATCACGTATGTTCCATTGTGTGATGTGTATCTTCTCTGTTGCGTCCTTTGTTCTCTGTAAAGTGCAACGCGTTGAAGTTGATTTGTTAAAAGCGCTCCATATATAAATGTGACTTGACTGGACTTGACAGGGAAAGCGCAGCGTTTCTTGTTTAAACCTGGCCTCTTTGCCGGAAGGAAGGGTGAGCGCCTTTCTCAATACTGTTAACCAGCCCTACATCAGGAAACTCACATGTCAAGGAGGAGATGGGAGATGATGAAAGATGATGACAGAGGGTGGATTCATACATGGGTAGATAGACACAGAAATGAGCTGCAGAAAGCACTGCACAAAGCATGCAGCAGTAGTAGTGGCAGTACTGAGTCTATAGCATAGGCCTTGAGGGGATTTTGTCTGTTGTGGCAGTAGCACAAAGCTCTTACTAAACCAAGGCATTCACCCCTTAAGGGACCTAAATGTGCGTCCGAAGGAAAGTAAAGTGTTCTTTAAATAGATGGTCAATGTCATGGTGGTCTATTTTGTTTGCCTTGTGGGTGATAGCTACAGTGATGGGGTCAAATAAGATGGGAATAGGCAGTCCAATTCGCCCTGTGAGTGAGGAAGATAGTGCGTGCGAAGAGAGTGTTTGTGGATGTGAAGCTGACCTCTACAGCTCATCAGGTTTTCCATTGGCCATGAGGAGCCTGTTTTCTGTGTGTTTGTGTGAGTATGTGTGTGGTGTTGAACAACCTGGAAATGTAGCAAATTCGGCCATAAGAACTGTGGTACAAGGCAAATATCAATAGCAATTCACCAGGAAGAGGTAGGTGAAAGCAGGGCTTGAGTGAGGGATTAGACACCAGTAGGATGCTGGGAAATAGCAGTTAGGGGCATGGAATAAATGAAAGTAACTGTGTTCTTTTTGAACTATGTGATCCCCCAAAATGTCCCTGTAACCCGATTCATTACCTGACTTCTACAACCAGGGAGACTTATCTGATGTTTGAGTCCTTAAAAAGCAGAAATCGAAACAAGCTTGTCAAGTTTGCCACTGCTGAATGTTATAGCCATCCCAGCCCTCAAGGTCCAATCAAATTTCTGTGCTTCTGTGTTTCCCTCCCGATGGGTCTATGCTCTCTACCTGACAAGTGCGAAACTGACAATAAGTTGGTTGGTGCTTTTCAAAGCCTCCCTGTTCTTTTATCTGGAAGACTAGAGGAATAAACATCTAAAAAGCTGCTCAAAAGATCTTGCTGCAAGTAAGCATTCTTGGCTTGGGGTAAATAACAAGACAACACTTGGATTGGCTGTGCACTGTAAACTTTCTATCATCTGACCAGCATTCCCCCTGTGTCTTGGAAGGGACACACTGGAGTTTCTGGAGAGTCCTCACAGCTATTTTAAACAATGTGTGAATCTAATATAGAATCTTAATATTTTGTTGGGCATCAAAGTAAAAAAAACTGCCTAAGGGGTGAGAAATCCTAACCTGTTTCCACTGGAAATCAACTTGTCTTAAAGGGCCTGCACATCCCACACAGATGTTTTCACTTACTCTTTTGCATGTTGCAGGTTGCTATGCTGGGAATTATGGTACCTCGTGAGCTTGTGGTTATGACATGGAAAGTCATGTACTAAATATGCTTGCCGTTCAAGTGGTAAGTCGTGAGAACACCGCTGCTAGGCAACGGCAACATGGACGCCAAAAGACTCCTCGTTGTTCTCTTGACATTCTGGCTTGCAAATTCCAATCCATGAACCTCATCTCCAGCCGCAGCGGACAGCTATTTCTAGATAAAAAGCTCTGATAGTCGGGCTGCAGAACAAGCTGTATGATAGCACTGACATAAAACTGTTATGGTGAACATGTTCACATACAATTACCTATTTACATATCCAGCAGACAGAGAGCAACATTATCATTCATTTGGAGTCTTGTTTCTGTCCACCTGATGAAGTCCAATATTCACTCTTCTTTTATCTCTTGAGAAAAATAAATGGTTCTTTAGCAGCTAAATGCTTCACTATGTTCACCAGTTTGGTGCTGAGCAGGTAGTGTACAGTTAGTTTATCAGGGCTGAAAACAGCGGCCTGCTGCGGCTATAAATGAGATTGATGAGAGCGATGAGCATAAACCAAAATGGTGAACTTCTGGGCTTTAAAAACAAAACAATGAGCTAAAAGAGGCTAAAAGGCTACATCAAGCTGAGGGGAACTGCAGAGTTGGGTGATAATTCTCTGTGGGTCATTGCGAGCGACCCCTAATTTGAATCATTGTAACTATAAAATGATGGATTACTGCAAAAATTATAGATTTCTGCAGCTTTAACATGGTTATCAACCAAGGATGTATGCTGTTTTCCACCAACGCCCTGCTTCAGATGCACCCATCAAATTCCTTTAGCTCCTAGCCAATAAAACAGCAGGGGGACAAGGGACTTTTGTTTTTAGGACATTTCTGAAACAGGTGACACAACACTGGATACATGTAGATATGTCACCCCAACCTTTAAAAAACAGTGACATATTAAGACTGACATTTTTTACAGAGGGTAATTTTGGCACCATGACAATTGCTGAAGGCAGACACCAACTGCAGAGGCATGACCCACAAGCAAGCACCCCCTCCCAGCAAGGCAGATCGTAGCTTCTGTCAAAACAGCAGTGAAGCTGCAACCCCAGCCGAGAGCATCAGCTGGCCTTGTCTGGACAGTGCAAGACTGGAAGCTGAAGGTCAACCTAGAAAGACTACACAAATTCCCAGAAAGCATCACTGACCGCACCCGATTCAGACATTGTGCTGATGACAGAAACAGCAAGGGAGGTGGTCCTGCTGGCGCTGATTCTTCCCTGAGACCGCTGAATGCACAAAAGAAAGGAGGGAGATACAAACCACCCACGATTAAGCCCAGAGATAAAGAGCGTTCGTCGTCTCATGTTATGTTCTGGCAATATGTGGGTGATATATGTGTGGTGTATCGGAGTTATGGAGATAGGGCAGAGCCAATAGTAAGCCCTGATCAACAGGCAGGCCCTGTTCGTTTGCCTTCCCTCTAATCTGATTCATCTTCCCATGCGAACGACTAATCCTTTTATGTGTACTGTTGTGAGACTGAGATGGGGCCATGCGCCTTCATGTGAGCTACTTTGTGTCAGTGCGTGTGTAGTTTGCCTCCCCATCCCCCTACACTCTGATCTGATAAAAGCAACAGGAAAATGTTGAAACACACACTGCATCCTGACATTTACATTCATCTCACATGGTTTTATCACTAATGCAAAAGTCCTGAAAAGGACAAATGCGGCATCTTTTCCTGAATTTGGAGGATCCAACGGCTGTATCCTTCGTGGCCCAACCTATCCCAAGATCCATTGCACGCAAGAGAATATGGCGTCCCCAAACGTACCGTCAACAGCGGTCGAGCGGGATTACACTTTTAAATGTAAGTATTGGGTTTCAACTCACTCGAATAGCTAACGATACAAATGTGAAAACACCAAGGGGCCTTAAAAACCTCAAACCTCAACTGCAGCTGTCAAGGTTGCTAGGCGACAGGAGCGGCACTTCGTGACGCTGGTGACGCAAATAGGAAATCCTCTGTAGACCGGACCGTCTCATTTAACAACACTTGGTTCGACCTTTGCGGTCTATGAAGGTCATGCCTTTGTAGAAGGATGCGGCCCCTGAATTGAGACACAGCTAATTACAATAAGCAGCTTTAAACTTCTCTGTTGTGATTGGTCACTTTGTGAAAAGTAACATTCAAAAGTCCAATAGTTTGAGTCTAAAAATCTTTTTTAGGTGGCTACAAGTACCAAAAAATATTGTTTTGACAGACTGAATAACAATTTGCTCGACCTGACACCTAGCACAAGCCCTAAAAGGATTTCATGAGAACATTAAATGTTTCATCATCAACTTTACTCTGAATGTGATATGCTTTCATGAGAAGTCCCTGCATACAGCTCCCTAATGCGGCAAAGGGTTGAAAGGTTAACGTGTGTGGGTTTTTTTGTTGTTGTTTTTTACACATTTTTCTGCATTACAGATGCAGCATGAAATATGCTGCAGCATCAACCTCTATCAGCTTCGGACACATCAACAAGTCGTCACCATGCCATGAAATAGACCATGTGCTGAGGCATGAATACTATTAGAGAAATCTGTAAAATTGTAGATCTTCCTTAAGTCCTGTGGGTTTGCTGTCTGCTGTGATGTCTGATCCAGAAGGCTTCCTTTTTGCAGCATTGTATTTCCATCCCCTTCTAAGGTGTCCAACTCATTTTCGTAAATCCTTAATTGAACAATGAAGAGACCCGCTGTTTTAAAGCGTCTCCCTGCTGGAGATCTTTTATCACAGCTTTTGATATTATTATATTCTGTAAGACATATCCTGAATTATGTTTTTGACTTTCCAACAAAGTAGAAGCCACATGGGCACTTTAATAAAGTGAATTGAGTATTACAGGTTATTCAGCCCCAGACTTCCTCCCTGAATGGAGATTAAGAGAAGAATCCCCCTTAATCATTGCTTTGGAATTGGCACAGTTTCACCAGGGGGAGCTGCCCGGAGGAGGAGGAGGAGGTGCAAACTCATCCGCTCTTACAAGAATATCCCCTAGATTAGTCAAATCTTGGTTTATTCCTAAAATCTTGACTAACAGATGGTAGATAAAATATGGAAGCATTTTGTAATTTAAGCCCTCACATCTTGTGGGGCAGGACATGAGTGGACATGGCAGTGTTCCTGAGGAGCTGTCTCAATTGACGCAGGCCTTCAACATGCATTTATCTAGTAACTGTCATAACGTTTAGATGTGACACTGGCCCAGAGGGAAGTAGCTTGCATATCAAGCTCATGTCACCATCAGAAATGAGAAGTTCTCCTGATCTTCATTAACTGACGGTAAGGCTCTCTGCACATACTCAGCAGCAGGATGGCTTTGCGCTGGCATGAGCCATTGATTTTCTATGGAGAGAGTAAAGATGCCAAAGCCACCTTGGGCATTAAATTGGCAATAGACAACTTTTCCCCCCTAGCGCTTCCAAGTGGTATTACTGTTGGCGCCGCTGTCGCAAAGTAGTATTAATAAGTAGGCAGGTTTAGTTACTTACTGATCTAGTAGAAAGAATGCCAACTGAATGTTGGTTTGGAACCCCCCAAGTCCTGGAGCTTTCGCCAACGAGTGAATGCCCGTCCGAGTTTTTCCTCAGTTTCTATCACTCTCCCTCTTCGCCTTCTTTGCCTCTTCCGTTTATAGGAGAGTTTCAACAGTTACTCCGGTTGTTCCACCATCTGACATTTCTACAGGAATAACTACTGAGAGCAACCAGGGAAAACAAACTGCAATCCTCGTTTTTTTAATAATAACTTTATTGAAACAATTGTACATGTTTACACTTTGTTTAAAAGCGCTATCCTAATTCTCTTTATACATCCATGGCTATCCTCTTTCTGTTTTGGTTGCGCAATGGTTGACGCACTTCCTTTGTGCCGTAAATCAAGCCTTCATTTTCCAGGGAGATCGTACCCGGTGGCAGACAGAATTGCACAGAGAAAGTGAGGCTTATAGGGAACCAAGATAAACGCAGATGGTGTCATTATTCTGTACTATAGGATCTATAGCCATTACATCATGCAATCAACATTTACTTCATAATGATAAGTTCAAAAGAAAAGCAAAACACTTTCAGTACCACTTGCTGCAGTCAAAGTTCAATAAGTTTAAACTCTGTGATGGATCAAAAGGACAAAAAAGGTTTTATGCACCCAAACAAATTTTCGCTGGCACAAAATGGAGGAAACTAACAAGCCTTTCTTGTCTCAGAACTCACTGGACACACACATTTATTTCTGTTATTTCCCTCCAGTCTCTGTCCCTTGTTAAAATATTTTCAACTCACGCGGTCACATCTTCACCCTGGGCAAATTTGAGCCCACTCTTTTCATTGACCTTTCATTGACCCATTGAAAAATTTGCCTCATGTATTGTCAGAACACACCTTTAGAATTATAGATTTAGGATTATCTGGGTAACAAAACAATTCTGATTGCCAAGTGGAAATGCAGTGCAAATGAGCAATGAGTGATTAGCAAAAAAATGTTGCCAACTGTTTAATGACTGAGGGCATTTATATGGGCACTAGAATCCTGGGTATGATAGGGTTTATGGAGTATGTGTTGCACATGTAAATCATTAAACATGTCCTGGTTTCAAGGGCCTGGATGAGCCCATATCCTGGTTTTGAGAAAACCAGGTATGCTAGCAGGAGTACTCCAATAGAAACCAAAATGCTGTGGCATGTAAACACCGTTTCTGATCATTCCCTGTTAATACAGAAATGAGTGGCAGAGATGTTGAGAAATCAAGACACAACTGCATGCAGATTATCTGAAACCTGGATACTGTTAGGGTCATTTAAACAGATATGAATAACCAGGTTTCACATGTACCATGTAAATGTCATATCCCAAATAAGATCAAAACCAGGATAAGGATGCTAATGTGCATACAAACATACCCAATGGGTCTGCAGCCAATGTGGCAAAACAACCTAAAGTTGAGACGCTTTAAGGCTTTAGGAAAAATGTTTGATTTTTACAGAGGCTGGGTTTTAATGGGTCCCAGAACATTTCCACTGCATCACCATAGGATCAACCACTCCAGATTAGACATGAAACCACAATCCCTGCTTTAGGTGGCCATACTAAACGTATCCATTAGGCCTCTTGAGATGTGTTTTTCATGAGTAAACTCTCATTGCGTGTAGAAGACGTAACTAGATTCTTGATATATTAATATCATGTACATGAACAACTCATGTGTGTCTGACCCATACGGTTTCATGTAAAAGTGCCCTGAGATAACTTTGTTATGATATGGCGCTATATAAATAAAACTGAACTGAACTGAATGTCAGCAAGACTTCAGTCTGATACTATCAATTTGTTTACAGCATGTTTCCCTGTCAACTATTTATATGTGCATGCAGTGCTTGTCATGCAAAATTTGTTACTAATAACTGGTATAATTGATGCAAGCAGCATGCAGTCTTCTCCCACATACTTATGTTCCCATGAATTCAGATGAGCATATTCTCCACGCATAAGAATGGTTTATTGTTATTTGCTGAGAAAAACAAAAGTATCAACTTTAACTGTCTGTTAACGTTACATTTTTGACTGCTATTTACTGTATATGAAATTCCACATGGCTAATGTTCTTGTTACTTATGTTGGAGATCTTTAGAATTACTTCACCAGTAACTTGAAATACATATGGTATTTTACTTCATTTGCCTTTTTAACTATGTGCAGGTTGATTGCCATATAGGAGCCAAAAAAGCAGAAACGGAGTGTATAATATTATGAATACTTCCTCCCAGGAGAGACTGATAATGCAGAATAATTAACCAGCGAGCCATCTGCAGATGCAGCCATGGTAGATGTCCTACTTTTTGACTGCACAGCGGTGAACTAATGCTGGTTAATTATGGCTGCACTACTACTCCCTCCCAAGAGGAATTATTTGGAAAATTCACTTAGAATTGTCTAGTAAGGAAATACAGTAATTAAGGTGAAGGAGGAAATTGAGGACAGAAGACTGGAGAAGTGGAAGATGGAAGGCATAGCGCAAGACAGGAGGAAGAAGCTTTCTTTCTGCACGATTTTCACCCACATCAGGAGACGTGTGTATATATTTCACTATGAACCATGCAATTTTAATCTGTCCAATAAAACAGCTCCCCAGTGCAGCAGCGGATCGCTTACAAGGCTGTAAAAGTTTGATGCGGCTCTTGTCAGGTTGGATTTAGCGTCCTGGGCTCTGTAAATCGGCCACCACAGCAGACAGTATGGCCAAGTGCAGAGTGCCGGATCTCAATCCTGATTTATTTATCATTGTCTTATGTCTGCCAGGATAGGCAGTTCAGCTTGGCCTATTTCTGTTCCTGCAGTATACTGAGTATCAGGTCTGGTGACAGTGATGACACTTATGTGATGACTTTACATACAGGACATTTCATTTTTACAAGCAGGCTAGTATTGAAAATGTTTTTTTTTTCACAACACGTAATATCTATTATATAATTGTATTACTGCTTCTATCATTGTGTTTTTTGACCATAGGTTCTATGTATTCGTAATACATGCTCAATTGATCAAGTTTTTCTTGTCCAAAAGGGACATGTGTCTTATTTTTATTGTTGTTTCCTTGTGCAGGCAATTTTTATATTATGTATACCTGCATGAAACAAAGCACATTTGCAGAACACAACCTGGAAGGAAATATCCCCATTACCAAGGGGTGGGAAACAGAAATAGTAATACCAGTATGTGATTCTTTGGTACACCCTATTAATTAAGCATTCTATTGGCATACATATTATCAGGCATACATAATAGTTTTCAATTTTTCAAATTATTCTATATACATAAATTTACACTGGCAGAAAAGTTAGACAGTCTCAGTTTGGTGCAGTGTATATGCTGGTTTCAGCCCATGTATTTGAGCTAAAAGAGAGTGAATATTGCACTTGCATTCTTCAGGTGGACATTAGAAACAAGACTCAAAAAGGATGCTAAAACTTCTCCATGTGAATTGTTGTTAATATGTTTATAACAAATTTATATGGTATTATGTAAATGTTGTGTTTTTAACTTTTTCTTCTGCCCCCAAGTGGACAAAAATCAATGTATGCACCTTTAAGTATACAATTACTATGCTAACACTTTAGCATACATGATACTGGGTGATAGCAGGCTCAATGGCAACATGTTAGCAAATGTTAATTTGAGTGATAGTAGCTACCGTGTTAACATAGACCTAAGCTTTCTCAAGGTAAGTCAACTCTTCATGTTGAGTTTATAATAGGCAGTCAAAATTATTCTCTTGTAGAGACTACATTCATGTTTTTGGAGTGAAGGTATTGGTTGATGGAGACTGTGCAGCCTTTAGCTGGAAATACACGTTTGCTCAATTTATCAGCTCTAAAAATAATCTTGGGTACATCAGCTACATTCAAGGGCATCCTTTTCATTTCAGCTTTGGGGAAGATATCTACCAGGAACTTCAGGTCTTCACCAAGAACAGTGAGTTCTTAATGGGATATTATTTATGTATATTGTACATAACCCTTTTGCAGTTACAATATTACCACATTGTGTGGTAGCCCATACATAAATTACAATCAGGCATTCAATTCTTAGATTCATTTTAACCTGTATTTGCATGTAGCATCATTAGACTGCAAACTGAAAAGATGTTATAGATAGCTATAAAGGGTATTTGTGTTCACACAGATGACACAAGTTGGTATCTTTTTCTTCTCTCTCTCGCTCTCTCGCTCTCTCAAAGCTCTGATACCCAGCCCTTGCTCAAGAATGTTTTTACTTGTTACACAATCCTCTTGCATAGTGACATCACCTTGACCTTTTAAAAATGGAAGCATTTTAACTCCCTCCTTCTATAACCACAACCTATCTTTCCTCCTTCCTACCTTCTTTCCTTCCTGTCAGCATCTCTGTGACGTCCTCCTGTTAGGTGGCTCCTGAAGGTTATTTTCATCAGAAGTGACAGTAAGAGTTATGTTGCACAGAAAAGGTGCAACTATAGCATTTAAGCATCACTCACTTTCATTTTATAACGTAGGCATAATGACTTGATTGCTCAATCTGTAGTGACCTCTGTACTGCAAATTACACTGTAAGGCAATGGGACAGATTTAGGTGAAGCACCTGTAGTCAGTACAGCACTGAAGGATGGTCTTGCTCTTTCAGTGCTAAAGATATCAGAGTTTCTATCAAAGGTTGTGAAGGGACTAAAAGCTTGATGGATGAATCACTCACATGTCAAAGCAGTGACACTAGCACCAATCCCTGCGAGTATTATAACAGTGGTCAAGTTTCCATCAAGATTTAGTCCAAATTTTAACACAATTTCCTGAAAATCTGTGAAATAAAAGGTGAATTCATGCATGTTTCTGTCCACTACTGTTGGAGTAAGGATGCATTCAGATAAACAGTTAAAGGTGGGGTAGGCAAAAATTCCATAATATCTGTTCAGCATATTGTAATTCAAGTGGTCCTGTGCACCTCCTCTTGATTTCAGGCTTCAGAAAATGCCTGTGACAGGAGACTTTGGCCAATCACAGGTCATTTCAGAGAGAGGGTGCGTTCCTATTTGCCGTTCTACAAATGCAGATGCACATGCACGTCCCTTCAGATGGTGAAAGCCTGATTCAGTGGTGGTAAATCCTGCAACTGGTGATAAATTTCCAATACCTCCTTTGCCTACAGCGGCGTATAGAACAAAACAACACGCCCTGGCTCCACACGGAGCTTCAGGCTTATTATGTTCGATGCCATGGCGCTCGTATCGAAAAGTGGAAAAGATGCATTATGACAAATAGTGGGGAATAACTTTTGGTGTACTAGCCTCTCATCCCACTTTTATACGGCCTTGCAGCTGCCTCTGAAGCCTGGGGCACTTTGCCCTGTGGCTGTGATCGCTGCAGGGGCGTCTTTGAGAAGAGGAGAAGAGAAGGACCAGCATCTCAGTTAGGCTCACGCCATGGAGAGCGAGCCCTACGAGGCATTAGGTTTCGCAGGTAACCGACTCCTGCTGCCTGTCGAAGTTTTGGGTTTGGTGGGAGGGGCTTAGTGGAGTGATACGAGGCAGCAGAGAGAGCTGAATGTTTTGCGTAGGTTGCACAGGTTTTGCCTACTGCAGCTTTAAGCACTGATTGTACAGTCAGGTGCCTTTAAACCATTGCAGAAGAAGAGGGCACAACAAGATTCTGTAATTAAATAGCACCCGGCAGACCTCACATGAATGAAAACGTGAACGAACTAATTCTATTGCACTTTGCCATATTTTGCCTTTTTTGTGATAACTATAGGCAAATATTTGATTTATTGTGATTTGGAAACACTGGTAATCAAAGCAAAGACAACAATGAAATGTTGGTGTTGTGACTCAGCGGTCTTCTGTCTTCTGTGCACACTCTAGTGGCACAATAAACATAGGGCTATTGCCAGGTCCATTTAAAGGTATCCTGTGGAGTTTTTGACCACTAGTGGCACTATGGAGCAATGTTTTTACGAGTTATCCCCATTTTGTTTTTATCACATATGCAACACACTTTCCTGCCACCATGTTTCATGCTGTTCCTCCGATGGACAGTCTCTGTTGGTACGTTGCTACATTTCATGGTGCATTACTGCCAAAACAGCAAGGAAGAAGAAGACTGCTATCTGGCAAACACAGTTGTAAACAATGCAGGTTTCAAAATAAAGTCTAAAGTTCAACCTTCTTTCTCCTTGGTGCTGTAGATGCCATAGTAACATCCCACGCACATGATGACATTTTTTTTTATCAAATCAGTGATACAGGCAGACTGGCCATGTGGTTTAAGGATTCATTCTCTCAAGAGGTGTGGGTTCAAAACCCAGCCCACAGGTGGTGGAATTATCTAATGCTCCTCCCCAATGCTACTGTATCAACACTTTTTCAATGACAGCACTAAAATTCTCATGACAGGTTAAGCCTTCAGATACATGAACTTGCACTTTGGCACATTGTTTCCTAGTTGTTTTATATAGGAAGTGCAGTTGCCAATCTAGTACTTTTTTCCAGATCCATTTTAGTCAGTGTCTTCTCCCATTGTCCTTGCTGATAAATCTTCTGGTTTGTAAACCACACATTGTGGTTGCAAGCCCCTGGTCAGGCCTTTATGCTGGGCCACTAATGCTCAGCTCCATAAATCAAAACCATCCTTTGTTAAGTGTTTGTTTTTCTACCTAGAAAAGTTCCATGCTGTCAGCGTCTTCTTTCATGCTGTGGACAACCCATGCAGCTGATGCATGGTTTTTCCTTTTTTACAGGCTAATTTGTGTTGACAGCTGTTCAGTTTACAATAAAGAAAATAAAACAAAATGTTTTGGTCATTGTCTTGATTGGGCTATTCTTGTTAATTTTTCAAGAATTTGAATGTGCTGTGAAAGCCAAAGAGATAAGGGCAAAGGTAGAGGTAGTGTGGCCGAGTGGTCTAAGGCGCTGGATTAAGGCTCCAGTCTCTCAGGAGGCGTGGGTTCAAATCCCATCACTGCCATTTTACACTGCTTAGGTAATGCTGTCAATACAATGTCTAGGAAACCCTTATACACACAGCCCCTGCTTAATTAGAGCATTTCGTGTACAATTGGATTACTAATCCTGCATGCAAACTGGATCACCAAAAGATGAGTGTCTTCATGAATAATTTTGTAAGGGAAAACAGTGATGACTAAAGGCCAACTGATTAATCATGATTTGCAAACACTGGCACCAGAGGTTCAGTATACATAGCCTTTTTTGTCTGGAAAAGTTTAGTAATCAAAGTGGGTTTTAATCCCAACACTGCTATCTTTATCTCTATTGACTTACTATTGGGCTATTCCATTGTTACGGCATGACATTTTAGAAGTTTTAGCCGGCAGAGGGTCTGGTCAGATCTAATAAAGGGCTCAGGTACTTGCTTCATTTAGCAATCTGTGAATTAAAAAACAGTTATCATTGTACTCCTCAATGCTACTGCAACTACATATTTAGAATGAAAGCGCCCAAAAGTATTTATGACAACTTGAGCGTTCAGACACTAAAACGTCCACTGTGGTGCATTGTTTCCCAGAGGAGCATTTCCCAATCTGTTCCTCCTTTTGCAGCTCCATTTCAGTTAGCGTGTCCTTTCAATGTCCTTCCTGACAATTTGTTGTTTGTGGAAACCATGGATTCTGGGTGCAGTTGTCAAAACAGGAGCTCAAGTGGCCTAGCTGAAGCGTGCTGGACCCATAACCCTGAGGCTGATGGATTGAAACCATCCCCTGCTAAGTGCAAGTTTTTCTACCTTTCAAAGCACCATGCTGTCAACTTCTCCAACCATAACCAAGGTGGAAATATTTTGGATGAATTAGCACCCATTGGCAGAATTGATAATTAAGTAAGACTTTATCTCTCCTTTGTGCTGTTGATGCCACAGTTACATCCCAAGCAGCTAAATTCTTATTTTTTTATAACTTGTGTTGACGCCTCTTTGGTTTTCAATAAAACTCTTTAACCCTTTGAACTCTGCAATAGATATGGCCCGCCAGTACCCACCCAATACATGGTATTTTTGCTTATTATGAGTATCATCAAGTGCTTCATATCCCTAAAATATGTACAACCTCAGCTAAAAGGTTATGTAAGTCAATAAATCATAATAATTGATAAAGGTATTTAAATTGTGTCATAAATTTAAAAAATACAAAAATCGGACATGTTTTTTATGTTATAAGTTATTTGAACTATGTACATTTTTTAGTTTTTGAAATAATTTGCTTGAGCAGAGTGCAAAGACGTTTCTCATCTGCAATAGAAATATTTCCCCAGTGCCTACATTGGTATTTTTGCTTATTGTGATGTCATTTCCTAGATTATCTTAAAATGCTTCATATCCCTAAAATCAGTACAACCTAAGCTAATAGTCAATGTACGTGAATAAACCATAATGACTGATAAAATTATTGAAACTGTCATAAATTAAAACCGTGCCACCCATGGACATCCATGGTGCCACCTTGCGTTGTCACATTTTGCACCGCACAAAAGCACAGCTTAATGATGTCATCAACCCCAATGAATGCTCTACCTATTATGGTTTTTATTTTACATCACTTTAAAGAGGATTATGAAAACAACGACCTGCCACGGCCAGTCAGCCATGTTTTGTACCACACGTAACACAATGTTATGACGTCATCAACTCACGATACGACTGTACAACGTGGTGAAACGAAAGACAGAAGTCTTAGCTTTCAGATGCAAAAAGAATTAATGTTCTGGCTATTACGGTTTTTATTTTACATCACTTTAAACAGGATTAAGCAAATGGCGCCTTCCTGCGGCCAGTTTGGGCTGCCCACAGGAGGTCCATTTACAGAGGGTTAAATCCCATTGCCAACTCTTTATTTTTGATCAATGTCATGGGTATAGGCTACTCTTGATTACACACTACAAAGGAAATGAAAGAGCGGTTAGCATAGCATTGATCAAAGCCTCCTTACAGGAAGTGTGGCCGAGTGGTCTAATGTAACCCAGGCTAAATAATTTATGCATATTGAATTTAACCGGAATATAAAGTGTTACATAGAAATATCTTCAAATCACAGAAAATAACCTGTCAGTATTAAAAAGAATAAGAGGTAAAGATATCTGATAGATGAACATTGAGGGAAAATAAACAGACAATTTTATCTGAAAAGATAAAAATGTATTTTCCTTTATTAGTGTTCAATTCCGGTGGTTTTATACATTTTTACATGTGAACTTGAGAGGCTAGCTCAGCCAGCCAATCAGGTAAGCAGTTCCCATCTCGTGACCTGACAAAACCCGTGCGCAAAGGGTTTCACTTCCTGTTGAGCCACAGCGAGGAAGAGAGTATCCACCGTGATGAGCGATAACCACTAACCTTGAAAAAAAAAGGATATTAAAGTTGATTAAACTTAGCTAAACCAGCTTTGTACTAACTCGTTAAACATTACCTGTGTGAATGTGACCAGAGGGCCCTGTCATCGCTGGTTGCCGAGGAATATCTGCATTGGTTTTTTGGACCTACCTGGAGTTTGAGCCTGGATACTGTTGAATGTTTGATGGCGAGGTCCTAGAAATTTAATTGCATGCAGAAGATTGAAACCAGACTTCAAGGATTTTGTTTCAACACACACACAACCAACGCATTCTGAAGTGCGGTAGTACAAATAATTGCCACCCCTACAGTGGTATGAACAGAACTGTAATTTAGTCCTGGATGATGCGATTTGTGTTTGACACAAGGACTGAGTTCACATCAGTGACTGAAGGAAACTGAAGTCTATAATTGAATTCTGAATTCAGAGACTGATTCTATTGTTTTTGGTTTAATTTCCCAGGTAATAATTGTTTTGCACATGCATTTTTATTTTTTTTTTATTTTTTCTACTCATTTGCTCACAACTTCTCATTAAAAAGAAGAGTTGTTCTTCCAAAAGGAAATATTGTGTCAGCGTTGATTCTGGTGTATTGTTTGGTCCATTCTGGCTCTGTAGTCGTTCTTAGTGGCTTCTGATTTTCCTGGCCCTAGCAAGTATCACACCTAGTGTATTCTCTACAACCTTTCAAATCTTGTATGCCTTTCAGTAAAAGGGTTACACTAAGGTGTAGGACTAAGACTCCAGTCTCTCTGGGGGTGCAGATTTGTATCCCACTGCTGACATCTGACGCTATTTTAGGTAATGTTGTCAATAGCTAGACTACTTGCCAAGGCTCCTACACACAGGTGCTTGTACCTGCCTGATGAGGGGTTAACTTCTCTGGTACTATTGCTTCATTTTGTCATCTCTGAACTGAGCGTAAAATAGAATGAAATGAATGAATTTTCAGAATGAAAGCACTCAAGTTCTTATGACAAGTTAAACCTTCAGACACATAAACTTGGCACGTTATTTTCCAATAGTTGTATGCAAGAAGAGCATTAGCCAATCTGGAGCATCTGTTGCAGTGCTTCTTGCCTGACCTTACGGATTATTCCGTAATCCACGGAATGTGGAGCTTGGTCATTTATTAGCAGAGTGGCGCTTCCTGAGGCACGTTCGTCCACTTTCTCATGTCAGTTTCTTACCAATCCAAAAATACCCCGTCTCCATTTCTTACCAATGAAATTAAATCGTCTGTCCATTTTTAACCAATCAAAAGACACCTCCTCTCCATTTCCAATCCGAAAGCTTCGGCTCCCTTCTGCTGGTTCGACCAATCACATTGCATTGACAAGGCTGTTGCTACCCCAGTACTGGCAAAGTGAAGACGACCGCTCTTCTCGTAATTTTCACGGTAAGTAGTTTCACGTCATTTTGAATACGCTAAGTTTGTTAGCGGAGGCAAATTTCATGTATTAAACTTGTCATATGTTCATTTAATTTACTTATTTAATTGCCCGCGATCTTACGTTGTGGTTTGCTTTGCTAGCTAAGAACATAAGGATGTACTGTAAACGTACCGGTATTCGCATTTCTTATGTAGCCTAATGGCGGCAAATCTCCTGTATTAAACTTGTCAAATGTTCATTTAATGTACTTATTTAATTGCCCGCGATCTTACGTTGTGGTTTGCTTTGCTAGCTAAGAACATAAGGATGTACTGTAAACGTTATGTGTACAGTAACTATATACAGTAACGCTATCAGTAGCTAGCTGTAACGCTATACTATTACACAGTAATAGTTTCTGATTGTTTAACCCATTGTTAGTTGACGCTATACTATTACAGATTAATAGTTTCTGCATGAATTATGACAACCTGAATCAGGATTTTTTTTCCTATGTGTTTTTATACCTCTTTAGGCATGGAAAACTGAACATTTTTTTTAAACGTGCATTTTTCAAGGAGTTTTTCACATGTCCACTGGACAGCATGCGTTTGAGGTTTCAACTGAAGAAATATGTATCTAAAAAACAATGAATAAAATCATATATTATGTGAAAACTATAAAATATATATAATATATAATAATTTATTGCTGTTAAACTGTGTTCCCATATTTTAACATTTTAACATATTCTGTACTGTTCAATGCAATGCAAAAACGTTGAACCTTGCTCCTGACTCCTCAGCCTCTGCAAGTTACATTCTAATAACATAAATCAATTGATTTACAGCCAAAAATCTTATATAATTGTTTTGTCCTTTTGGATACAGTGAGATGACCCCACTGAGCACCTGACCCATTGCCATCATTGTCCTATTCTGTTTTAATCTCAGATGGCATCTAAACCCAAGAGGCACCGTGCCATGGAGGACGATGAATGGCTGTCCCGGCTGAGGAGGTTTGCCACTACAGGGGTTTGGCCTGCTGATGCTGGGAACAGACCAGCCCCTAGGCAAAAGAAATGGCATGACCTCTACCATAAGGTATAGCTTTTTGTATATGTCAGTATCAACAATTAATGCTATGTATTCTGGTGAATTTTAATTTTGGTTTGTTACAGATAGAAAAGTGTCCACTCCAGCATCGGGGGCAGATGTCTCTGTTTGGTGGAGCACAAGTCTGCATGTGTGGATTTCACACTAAGAAGGTAAAGTTAATTGGGATACTGAAATGATAGAAATAGACTAAAGATGCAACCTATATGTTGTTAAGATTGGCTTGTATTCATGGGTGTGGGTTTCTTATTTATTTCTTGTTTATTTTTATCAGACACCTCACAAGCAGACAGCCACGTCTGCTGCTGCAGCGAGCCCAGCTCCTTCAGCAGCTGCTGGCTCTGCTGCAGTTTCTACCAGCGGTGCCGTACCTTCTGCTGGTCAAATGCAAGTGCGACCCAAACTAAACCTTGAAATGGTACTTAGCACTACTATTTTATGAAAAATCAAAATCAAAACCTGCGAACTGTAGCTTACACAATGATAAAGTTCCAAAGTTAAGTACATGTATATTGCTTTGACCTGTACACCGCTGTGATTGTTTAATTTGTTTTATTTCATCCTCCCCCAGTTTGTCAAACCACGGTTTGGTGGCTCACATAGCGCAGCGCTGAAGCCTAACCTCAGTCTCGCCAGGAAACCTGCTCAGGTATGATTCCAAATATCAGTTGATGAATGTGGTAGCCTTTTTCTAATGTTCACAATCCTAAAAGATAAACTAGGATTTGCTATTGTTTATATCTTTTCCAATTTCTATTAATCTCGTAGTCTCAGGTTTCAGTTCACTTCACTTTATTATCCCTTGAAGGGAAATTCCATCTTATCCATTGTGATATATGAAAGTTTATCTGATATGAAAAATGAAAAATGTACATCTTTAGGAGAATGATTTGTGTGGTTATCCTTCTCCTAGAATGTCTCATTTTGTATGGTACTATACTGTATATGTAATTTCTCCTTTCTTCCAGCCCCTTTCCAGCACTGTCACCACTTCATCTGACAGTTTGATTACAGCCTCTCCAACAAGTCCCGCTATCCCTGCACCTCCATCAAACCTTTCTACAGCCTCTACCAGTCCCCCTGTCTCCCATCCTGTGTCCAATCCAAAATCCTTTACAAGAACCATCTCCCCTTTCTCTCTCCCCCCTTCCTCTACTGCCTCTGTGAGGACCACCAAGCGTCCTGCCACTGAAATCCCCTCAGATTTAGATGGCTCTGTAAGTTTTTTTTATTCTACAATAGTTCCTTTTTTGTGTAAAGAAACAATAATATCTCCCTCTCTCTCTCTCTCTGTGTGTGTCTCTCTCTCTCTCTCTCTCTCTCTGTGTGTGTGTGTGTGTCTGTTCACACTTTAAATTAGGATGGATCTACTTCATCTGCCCCAGTAGTGCCTCCGCCTGCAGTTTCAACACCTGGATCCAGTCAACTCTGGTTGCCTGAGAGAATGAAAAAGACCCTCCCTGTGCAGGATCAGCAATGGATTGCCTCAACATTGTGGAGAAACCAGCATCTACGAGGTGACCTCAAACTGTGGTATGACCCACCTACCCCATCTCTAATCTACCACCAGATCCCCACTCCAGAACGCTTCTTCTGCCACCGGCTTCTCTTGTGGATGCCCTTCCACCTGTGGAAGATCAGAGTGTTCTGCCCCAAATGCAGAGGCCACCTAACAGGAGGGGGTATTCACAAGAGGGCACGTCAGGTACTAGATATCGACAGGAACTACCTGATGATAACAGAGACCCTCAGGTGCAGCAGCTCAGAATGCAAGGCATCCTACCTGTCTTCAAGCAACACCATACTGGATCAGCTGGACCTTCCTCACCGGTCAGAGTTCCGCATAATCCTGACACGCAAGTGAGCTGCTGTCCACTCACATTTGATCTATGAAATTCTATTCAAACTCTATTTACACAAGTTTTACTGACCATTGACTGCATGTGTGTTGCTAACAATACACAATTGCTATATGTTTGTTTATTTATAACTGTTATTTTATAACTGTTACAGTCCCCTGATTTCTGTTTGGTTGTCCTTTTTTTCTATGGTTTCTGCATATGTAGGTATGCATGTGACATTCGTGTAATACGTCTGATGAGGGAAAGAACATTGGGGAATAGCTGTACCCGTCTGGCCAAGCAACTGAAGGAGAACCACAGTGAGGAATGGCTGCAGCGCCTGGCAAGGTACTTTGGCGAGTGTGCAGAGTTCATGGATCGTCCTAGCCTCTTTCCTGTAGTCTGTCAGGAGCCCCCAGAACCTGCAGCTGTACCAACCAACAGGTGGCTCATGACAGTGTATGCAAAGGATATCATGAGCAGAATGGACCACATAAAGGCCAGACTCACCTCTGTCTTTGGGTCTATTTTGAAAATGGACTCAACCAAGAAGGTAAATAATTTTTCAAATTACATAACATCATTCATAAAAATAATGCAAGAT